>WOUH02000001.1:6331134-6349240 GCA_009936405.2 Stevia rebaudiana
TAAAACACAAATCAGGACACAAAAACCTACAAAACGTACACATCGTATAATACAATGATGCATATCAAAAACACAATAATGCATTTAAAAAACACAATAATGCATATAAAAAACACAATGATGCATATCAAAAACACAACGATGCATATCTAAAACACAACGATGCATTACTTTTAAAAAAAAAATTTCAAAACAAATTTTTTTTTTGACAAATTTTTTTTTTTTAATTTTCGAAAATTAAAAAAAAAAAAATTTTTGAAAATAAAAAAAAAAAATTTTTGAAAGTAAAAAAAGAAAAAAATTTCAAAATTTTTTTTTTTGCCTGCCGGACACAATTACCAATGTATCCCTCCTTAAAAAATTCCTTCCTGCCACGTGTCGTTACCATAGCCCTCCTTACCCTACTCACCCTAAGGCTCATCCCTATTTGAACCGAACCCTATATATATATATATATATATATATATGTAGTCTATAGTCTCTTAATATGAATCCATAAAATTGAATCACGTGGTTCATAATAAAATAGAACTAACCACGCTTTTGGTTTGCTCTTCATTTTATCCGATATTCGTTTGTTTTTCGGTGTCAATTAATAAAATTTAACGCCAAATTTGTTTTTGCTATTTTTTACATAGTTAAAAGAATATATACTCATCGCCTTTTGATTTTTATTTAAGTGACGAAAGTACATGTAAAAACATAATTTTTTTTAATTAATAATAATAATTTTTACATATGAGATTTTAGCGTTACTTCATTATGTTTTACATTAATATAATGATAACTATTCTGTATCTCTCAAAACTATTAATTTTAGTTCGTTTCTTTTTGTAAAGAGTTAAGTTATCAATTAATAAATAAATACAAATATTATTTACTTGCATTTTTGTAAAAACTAATTTACATAAGCTAATTTTAATATCCATTAAATCTTTTTAAAACATTACGTAACAATACAAATAAAGTATAACATTATTAACAACTTGGTATGTACACTCTTTTGTCGTCGCTTAAAACGAATTCATTAAATATGTCAATATGTTCTACCAAATATGCGCAAAGGTTGTCATGCATTTCTAATATCTTTTGTTGATCACGAATTTGTAAAAGTAAGCGATTCCATATCATTTTCTTCGTACTTCTTCGTATAGGCAAATCGCCCGACCATCGTCTTCAAAAATCATATTATGTAATACGATCTCCAAATACACCATTGACTATATTTTTGAAGGTTTTCGTGGTCGTGCCACATATTTTATTATGTGAAATTATTTCTTGTGAACAATTAAATGCTTGTCTTTTATGTTTTATTGTCGAGTCTTAGTGCTCATGCTTACTTTCTTCGTTTAAACATCAGTTGTTAAACATGCGAACGTTCAATTCCGGGCTCAAGAATATTGATGCCATTATTTGGTCCCATAACTCCAAAGAACTCATGTCAAAAACTATAGAGGATCACGTAAGGCTATCACTTTGAGCATTATGGTTGGATGTGAATGACCGCATCACTGATGGGAAAAACACAACCGGGTCACAACGGTAAACAACAAATGCGGAATTATCTTCGTTTGACCAACCATTTCCCGACCCAAATTGAAACTGTAATGATACAAACAAATAGGGAATACTATTAACAAAGTAACACCAAAATTTTAGCGTGGAAAACTCTCAAAGTGAGAGTAAAAACCACGGGACTACTAGAGCCGCTTAAAATCCACTATCACCAAGAGCAATACAAAGTCTTCTCTAGGTATACTAGAGGCATACAACAAACATCAAACATTAGAATACATAACATCAAGTATATGGAACCAAATCAATGACAAAAGGAAAGGAATCACCACAAAAACGGCAGCTGCGAACATGGGGTCCAATACCCGGCTCCCGGACGTCACGAAGACAATTTAACGTTGGATAAGGTCGCCCCAATGTAATGCAGACGCTGTCAAAAAATGAGGACGATCCGACCGTTGAAACTCCGAGAAACTACAGAACTTCGCAGCTAGATCAAGAATGACGAATTTGGGGATTTCTTCTTCTTCCTCTCTTTTTCTTTGTCCGCACTCTCTACGCTCTAGGTGTAACACCCCGAAATTTATGTGTTGGTAATACGAGAGTTAGAGAAAATCTTCTGTCTGTTAATATTATGCTTACGATCAAGTTTCTGTGTTAGGACAGTTGTAATACTACGGTACCCTTGTGTAACATGATGATAATATGAAATAAACCCTTTGGTTATATTCATATAAGAATTTAGAAGAGTTTGAGTGTATACAGAATTTTAGTTAGAGCGACGGTTTGAAAGTTACACGCTTAACGAGGAGCGTGCGATAGGTCCAAGACCTAGATACCTCATTTAGAAGTGAAACCCATGGGGTTAGATCCGGAATGGAAAATTATGAACGTAGGCGAAAACCACGCTAAAAACGGAGCTTTAACGAAGTGGGAAACGCGAAAACTGATAACCGAACGGACTGATCGGGCCACGAAACAACGTTTCGGGGACACGTGGCGCCTCGAGACCCGTACCGGGACAGGTGGCAGCCTCTCAAGACTGCTGGCAAGGGACTGGACACGTGGCGAATCACATGGCGAGTCATCGGACGACGTGTCGCGACGAGACGACGCCACCACATCACCACCTCCCACGCGTGGCGCGCGGCCACCATGGGAAGGTGGCGCGTGGATCCCCGGGAAGGCCTATATAAAGAGCTCATCAGCCACAACCCCAATCTGCACCTCTCCCACTCTCTCTCTAAACACATAAGCCGGGAGTCTGATCGGTAGTATCGCGACAGTGTTGTGATCCCGTTCGGACAATCCAGCTAACCAGGAGCATACGGAGGTTATCGCTCTGGTTCTAGAGGCTCTAGGTGATTGGAAATCACCAGGAGACTCTCAAGAAGTTCTTGATTCGCGTGTGAAGTCGGAGGAGCAGGAACTCCTTAGGAACGATAAGCGGAGGTTCTGCTTGATTAAGGTGAGTTCTTCGAGCCCCCTCCTTAATTGTTTTAATGTTTTGGGGCCTGATATGCATACGCTATATGTTGTTGTTATGATAGTTGTGTTAAACGTATTTAGGGTATAAATACGTAATGAATAAGTTGTTGCTTATGATATTGATTGTTGTGTTATATTTTGTAATATTAGAATAATGTTAGCTTTATTTTAAGTGTTGAGGTTATTGAGATTATTATATGTATTGACGAGGGTATGCTTCCATGTATTGAAAGTGTGGTGGGCTGGTGGCTGGGTTCGCCCTACATACGCCCTGTATATAAACATCGTCAATATAATGGAAGTAGATCTAAGTCAGACTTATGAGAAACCAAACCAGTGGATCAATACTTAAGATAAACTAATATGGTTTTAATATTATTAAATATGATGGGTTGTGGTTTGGTTAAATAGGTAGGTGTACCTATAGTTGGTGAATCTTTGTAAGACAGGTGGTTTTGACAAGGAATAAGTTCGGGATATGGTCTTAGTCATATACGAACAATGTTGATGGTAATTGGTTCTAAGCACGAGGGTGTCGTGTATGGATCAAGTTATAATCTGGATGGTTTAGGTAAAAGATATAATAAGTCAAAAGTCAGTTGGTAATGTAAACTTAAAGACCGTAGCTTTGTGATAAAACGGAGATTCCCCAGGTAGGGGATGGTACTGAAGCGGGTTGTACAACTAAGACGGTGACGACCATATGAGAGAGGGATCAGCTCGTCCCTAAATGAAACGTGCTTGTATTAGTTACAGTGGAACAACTAATTGATTATTAAAGTCCCTTACATATGAATTGAATGTGGTTGGGTTGGTTGAATATTATATTGTTAAACATAATAAGATGTGATTTTGGTAAACAACTCGAAAGAGATGAGTTAGTTGTAAACTTAGAACTCACCAGCGTAAGCTGACGTTTTGTAAGAATGCATGTCAGATGCAGGAACTTCAGGAAGCAAGTGACGGATGGTTTAGTTTGAAGACATCAAAGGACATAGATAGAATGCTGGCATAGTTAGTAGTAATGATGTAAACTCTGATGGTTGTACTAAAGTACTTGGGTTAATATATATTTATGTATGAGTTTTATTCCGTTGCTGTGTTATTCTATTAAACCTTTATGCTTTGAGTAAATCCGATGACGTGACGTGCCTATGGAGTTTGGGGCGTCACACATGATTAACTTATAACGGCTGGGATTTCGGAAGGATGCAGTTAGTTTGGCCCTAGTCAAGATATTTTCGTAATCTCTGCGTTACACTAATTTAATTCAATATTTATTTGAGATAAATATTATCATTATATTCTAATGCGTATTTAGAATCATTTGAGTGTAAACGAAATTTCAATTCGAGCAACGGTATGAAAGATACACGTAAAACGATGCAAGTTTTCATAGATCCTATATATTAGTAACTCCTTGGGAGGTGAAACCAATGAGGTTAGATAGGAAATGGAAAATCGTGAACGTAGGGGAAAACCACGCGCGAGTGTCGAGTCAGATAGACACGTGGCAATCGATTGGGTGAGTCAGCAAGCCATGTGGCGATCACCAGGGTGAGTCACCAGCCACGTGGTAGCACACGAGTAGGCCATGCAGCGCCTGGCTTTCCCAGAACCCCTGGGCGTGTCTCGCGGCTCCTTCATCCCGATAAGCGCGTATCGCCTGGCTTGCCCAGATTTGCCTATATATAGTGCATTTCGGCTTATAGAATTTTACACCTTTTCCTCTTATCTCGACTTCTCCCAAACATTCCAAAACACTCCTAGCATCCCAGTGGAGGTTCCAGTCCTTTAGAAACGCTTCAGATACGCGCGAAGATACGTTTTCACGTACACACAGTCATTACGCTCGAAGAGTCGTTATTCGCTTATTCTCTTATTATCAGTTGTTACTCTGCCTATTAGGTATTAGGTGAGTTTCACAACCCCTTTTATCACTTAGTTGTTTTACTATATACTGGGGAGATTACGTATAAATACAAATCATGTTTTCATAATACAAGACACAATGACCATCCGCTATTAGATAAGTGTTATCATTATCATAAGAAAGTCCCCTACACACTGGACCGTTAACACAAACGTGGCTGGGTAATAATGGGTAATACTACCGGGCTTGATAAAACACGTACAGTGATACGTTTCCTTCACGCGTATATATTATTGACATAAAGTTATATGATCTGTGATAAACTCCGAAACCGATAATATAACCGAAAAACCGAAAACCGAAACCGAACGGTTATTAAAAACTAATAACCGAATATTTCGGTTACAGTTATGATTTTAGGTAATAACCGAACCGAACCGAAGCATACTCACCCCTACGGCCAGGGTCTAGACATCGGATGCCATCCTCAACCCTCTCGAGTTTCTGATTTACTTGTGATGTATTTTTAATTTATTAATTTTTTTATTTTCGTCCATACGGAAATATAATAAAGTTTAATATCTCTACTTTTTCGAGGAAACACATTGAATCTATGCGTAGACTTAGTCAATTGCCATCTCCTAAAACAGAAAAAGTCTATATCGAGTGAGAACGCTTTCATTCGTCTCACTGTCACCAAAACCATTTCCCCTCTTTCTCTCACTAACTTTCCACCGATGAAGTAACTTCAAGTAACTTCCGGCTGATAACACCGATCTAAAACCCATCTTTACAATCTCTTATCACAACTTTCTTGTTAAAAAATCTTCATTTCTTGCAATCCTGAACAAAAATGGCATCATCATCAACATCAACATCAACATCAACTTCAACTTCAAATCCATCACAACCAACAAAACCCCCAATCTTAAAGAAACCAATCGCACCACAATCGAATTCAAAACCGTTTTGGGTTCTCAAACACAGAACCCCAAATCTTCAACAACTGTACACAATCGGACGCAAATTAGGCCAAGGACAGTTCGGTACAACCCATCTATGCACGGAGAAATCCAGCGGCGTTGCGTACGCCTGCAAATCAATCCCGAAGAAGAAACTAATCTGCCGAGAAGATTATGAAGATGTGTTGAAGGAGATTCAAATAATGCACCATTTATCTGAGCATCCTAATGTTGTGAGGATCAAAGGGACTTATGAAGATGCTTTATATGTTCATATCGTTATGGAGTTGTGTGCCGGTGGTGAGTTGTTTGATCGGATTGTTCAGAAGGGGCATTACAGTGAACGAGAAGCTGCGAATGTGATTAAAACGATTGTGGGTGTTGTTGAAGCTTGTCATTCGTTAGGTGTTATGCATAGAGATCTTAAACCTGAAAACTTCTTGTTTTCAACCACACATGAAGATGCTACTCTTAAAGCCACTGATTTTGGGTTGTCTGTGTTCTACAAACCAGGTTTAATATCTTGATATTTTTTAATAAATTTATTAATAATATTTGGATTTTATTTCTTGGCTTGTCTTAGGTTTAAAATATGTAAACAATCTCATGTGGGTTTATCTCATCTGTATCTGTTTTGGGTATTTGTATGTTTTGGGTTTAGATTGTCTTTTTTGTTCTTTGATGTTTGATCATATATAAATACCCCTCCTTTTGAAATGATTTGTTGTTGTGGGTGGTGTAAGATATTAATTCGGTTTTTTTTTTAATTTTTATAAATTGTGCTTGTAATTAGATGTAAAATAAATACGTAATGAAAATTGATATGCATTATTGGTTAGAAACATAGAATTTATTTTTAGCTCGTGTTCATTTGAAGTTGCTAGAAATAGGTGACATTGATGTATCTTATGTCTTAAATTATCTTAGGTTATAAACACCTAAAAAGTCTCATGTGGGTGGTATAATTCATTAAATCTTTTTTTTTTTTTTTTTTTTGGTTTTGGATTGTTCTTTTTATTCTTTGATGTTTGAACATTTCTGAACTACCTTTCTTTTAAAATGATCTTTTGTTGTGGGTGGTATAAATCATTAAATTTTTTTTTCATTTTTGATTTTTGATCAATTGTGTCTGTAACTTATTTGTATATGTGTAATGATTTGCATTATTAGTTAGAAAAGTACACAAAAAATGCTAGTTCTTGGTCTTCTAATGTCCATGGTTGAGTGAATTGGTGTTAAATGTATTTATTTCTCTATGTTGTCATTGTTATGTTTTTAATTGCTATTTTGTTAGAAATAAGTGACACTGATAGTTGTACCGTTTAGATACAAAATTTAAGTAATTGCATTTGGTCCATAAAGTTGGACTTTTTTCTGAGTAATGTGATGATTTTTTATTTTCATTATTTTAAATTTGGACGCTTCAAGTTCTTGATCTTAAATTTTAGTGAATATTTTCTTAGAAGTTAGAACCATGTTTATTTATGCATACACATTGCAATATATAAAACAACATATCTTATTAGGTTTCTGGATATTTCTTTTCTCAAAAATTACTGTCATGTTGAAAGTCATGGAAGTATAAAATTATATAATTTAAACTTCAAACAACAAAGGCACATTTAAGCACCTATTTCAACTGATTATCTGATTCTGAATTCTGATTAATAAATTTTTAAAACCGAATACTTACTTTCAAATGACACGTTCAAAACTTCAAGAACTCATATTTTTGTTTCAAAATTTAGGTGAAACGTTTCAGGATGTAGTTGGAAGCCCTTACTATGTCGCACCGGAGGTTCTACGCAAGCATTATGGACCCGAATCTGATGTTTGGAGTGCAGGGGTAATTTTGTACATTTTATTAAGTGGTGTTCCTCCTTTTTGGGCAGGTATATATGTAATTTTTTACTATAATTTTGTCAAATTTATAACCTTTTTTTTTCTTCAAAAAACAAATTCATATTTTTATTTATCTACAGAAACTGAAATGGGCATCTTCCGTCAAATATTACAAGCGAAATTAGATTTTGAATCCGAACCGTGGCCCGCAATCACAGACAGTGCTAAAGATCTTATTAGGAAAATGCTTGATAGAAATCCTAAGAAAAGACTTACTGCCCATGAAGTTTTATGTAAGCAACTTTCACTCAGATTAATTACAACAAAAAAAAAATTTAATTAAATTAATATGTAATTTTTTTAGTAATATTACTTTTGGTTTCTTTAACAGGCCACCCATGGATTGTTGATGACAAAATTGCACCCGATAAGCCTCTTGATTCTGCAGTATTATCACGTCTAAAACAGTTTTCTGCAATGAACAAACTTAAGAAGATGGCTTTACGGGTAATTGCTTTTCATTTTTTAGTAATAATATTAGATTTGATGGTATAGTTTAGGTATCTTTGGAAAATGATAGGATTTTATGGTCCATTTGGTATGAATGATAGGTTGAAGTGGGATATATTATGGATGGACAAAAAGGTTTCTCTTTTTCTTTTATAAAGTTGATAAATTATTGATGTCATATAGGTTTCTTTTGAAAATAGTAGGACTTCTGGGCCCTAGTTGTATACTCGGTCGAAATGGATTAACATTCACGATGAGTCAAATGGTTTGGTTTTGGTTGACTAGTCAACATTTTTTTTTTCGTTTTTTTTTTAATTGAGCTGTATAAACTGTAATATGTTAGATATGTTTATAAAAATTTTTATTAATAGCTTATTCAATTTTTAAATAAAACAATTTAGGAGTTTGTAAACACTTGAGTATGCAATGGATGGCCTTCAAGTTTTTTGGCTCGTTTCCAGTTTAACTAAGTTTGCTAATGGACATTTTAGTCAGTTAAATAAACCACAAAATAATTGAACTATTTTCACATATGTGGTTTAATTTATTTTCATATTGAGATTTTAAATAATGGAACAAGACGGATGCTCAGTGCATGATAGACTAAGGCTCATCGTTGAATTTTTATGAGCAAATATATATTATATTTTATTATTAATAATAAGAATAATAATAATAATAATAATAATATTTGCTATTATAATCCTATGGGCTAGTTTCAACCAAATTAATAAATTGAGTTAGTTTTTTTCCTAACAGCTTGAATGGGTCAAACATAATAAACTTATCCATAATGAAAGCTGTCAAGTGGGTCAAATGGGTTGAAAGTTACCCAAAGTGTTATTTAAATGTCTTAAACCACTAAATCAGTTTATTCAAACAAGTTGAATATTATTAAAACACTAAAGTTTGTCAAGACTTTTTATAAGTAATACTTGACATAATCAGATATATAAAATTCAAAAAGATGGTAGAGGTCAACACTACCTGACCCATTTTGACCCGCATTAAGAAATACCCACCTCTAATGTCACCATAAACAAGATAGAACTACTGCTGACTGTGCATGTTACATGTAGGTGATTGCTGAAAGACTTTCAGAAGAAGAAATTGGTGGATTGAAGGAATTATTTAAAATGATAGATACAGATAATAGCGGTACAATTACTTTTGATGAACTGAAAGAGGGTTTGAGACGAGTGGGTTCTGAACTTATGGAGTCAGAGATAAAGGACCTTATGGATGCAGTAAGTGTAAATTTTAATAATGACTCAGTTTATTCGAAATCTTTGACTTTTTCTTGGTTTTTTTATTTGGGATATTTAAACTATTACTTTTTCTTGGTTTTTTTATTTAGGATATTTAAACTATTGTCAATCTTTGACTTTTTCTTGGTTTTTTCATTCGGGATATTCAAACTATTGTAAATCTTTGACTTTTTCTTGGTTTTTTCATTCGGGTCACTCAAATTGCTGGAAATTATTGCCTTATTTTTGGTTTTTTCTTTCGGGACATTCAAATTTATTGAAATCTTTGACTTTTCTTATTTTTTTAATTCGGGTTACTCAAAATTTTGAATTCTCTTTTTAAAATTCGGCTTACTCAAGTTTATAGAAATCTTTGACTTTTTCCTGGTCTTTTCTTCAAGACATTCTATGTATCAGAAATCTTTGACTTTTTCTTTGTTTTTTACTCGGGCTGGAAATCTGTCATTTTTCTGGTTTGATTTTTCGGGACATTGAAATTTGATGGAATCTTTGATCTTGCAGGCGGATATTGACAACAGTGGAACAATCGATTATGGGGAATTCATTGCTGCAACTGTACATTTGAACAAATTGGAGAGAGAAGAGAATCTTATGTCTGCATTTTCATTTTTTGATAAAGATGGAAGCGGTTACATTACAATTGATGAGCTCCAACAAGCGTGTCAAGAAATGGGTTTAGGTGATGTTCATCTTGACGAGACAATCAAGGAAATCGACCAAGATAATGTAAGTTATCATCTAGTATTATTCATTTACAAGGTCAAAATAGTAATTTACGTCATTCTGAATACATAAGAACAATTAAAATTGGGGTTGCAATAACTAAGCAAAGTTTGCTAGCAGGAAAATGTCAACTAGCTTCTTACAAGTACTCAACGTTAGCACCTTCAAATTGCTTCATGTAAAAAGACTAGATAGATGTTTTAAAAATAGTGTTTTTATTAATTTTTAATGTGTTACTTTCTTCTGAAGCTACAAATAAATAAAGTATTGGCGGGTCAACCCAACCCGATCTTTTTTAGCTAATTTTTCTTTACTTACTAATGGGTCGATGTAGGTCGCGTTTTGATCTAGATGGGTCAACGAATCAAACGTTGTGCAAACTACGAAGTTTAAATATGCTGTATTAAATCATTTGATTTGTTATATTAACACTAATACAATTTATATAAGGGCAAGTTGCATAAAAATTATGGTTTTGTAATTTTTGGTATAAATTCTTTTAATTTTGGTCTTAGGAAAATAACTCAAATGGAAGTTGGCCTAAAGTTTAGTACTTTATTATATAGTTTTCACCGTATATAAACATTATTTTTAAAAACATGAATCTTCTTAAAAAAATTCCAACATTCGTATATAAAACGTTTGTGGCTCAAAACAATCACCTTGTAAAGAAAATCATCCATTATGACCCATTATAAAACCTACCCATAATCCACATCATGTCCAGCACATGCTGCATTTTACCCGATTCCATTGGTTATAAAAATAATTGACCAATTTTCATCATTAATTGTATGAAGTGATTATAATATTATTTAAACGTGTTTGTTGCAGGATGGACAGATTGATTATGGGGAATTTGCTGCAATGATGAGAATGGGAAATGGTGGAATTGGGAGAAGAACAATGAGAGGCAATTTGAACCTTGGTGAAGCTCTTGGTGTCATACCACCATCTCAAGAAAACCTTTAACCAATAATAATAATATTACCTTTTCTTTTTACTATTTAGTTGCTGGATTTTATTTTGTTAGATTGAATAACTAACTATGGTGTCCATCAAATTGAACTTGAATATTAAAGTTTAATATGACTTGGTCTTTTGGTTATGACGTATGGTCGGTGCATTTAATATGAAGCCATAATGAGTGATATATAATAAAAGTATATAGGTAGGTTGCTTGAATTGAATAAAACGTGCATGAGGTGACGCAATCTGAAAATGCCTTAAGGTTTTGAGACTGCGATTCATGTAAATCTGGGTCGAATTCGGTAAAAATTAGGGTTCTTATAATGTTGATATGTAAAATCGGTTTAAAGAATTGAGGAAATAATCATTTGATACAATTTAGTGTTCTTATAATGTTAACACTATTATGCTTTCTTTATTGAACTTTATACATGTGTTAAATATGATTATCTATTTGATCCTTTGTATTATAATTTTTTTTTATATTATCCTTTGTAACCAAATAAAATGTATGAGAATGACTTGTCTGGAAGTTATTCTATCCTTGAAGCAATGAATGAACTAAATATCTTGTTTGTTTGTGATGGATAATCAGAACTTAAGCGTGGGTTACTATAGTGGGAGTACTATAATATCAATACTTGGTTTTTTTTAATCACATGCAAATTATTGAACTAAATGCTTGATTTATGATTCTATATTTATTGGTCTTTTGATAATTATCTAGAACTTTATGCAGCAATATCATATAACTTTATATAACATAGAAACAAATAAAACTATTTAATAAACCAATATTAGGTTCTTTTTGGGCATTTTAGTAAATTCAACCTTCCTAATTATTATCTTTTTCAATTAATTTTTCAGCTACATAATTTTGAACTATTCTTCGCCCACGATGTCTAAACCTTATCCTATCACCTGTAATTCAACATTTATTTAATTCTAATAAATCATTTCATAAAATGTGTGGGTAAGATTACTAACAAGATATAGAGTTTTAATTTAAAAAGTAAATTTTAATTTAAATAATGTAAACTGTTGATTTCATCATTGAGATTTATAAGAGTCTTAATCTACCTTTAATAGAAAGCGTCTCTAACATCTTAAGTTTTAACAATTTCGATCTTAAAATACACAGTAAACTTCTAATACTATTTTGGGTATAATGAAAAACACTTTTTTTTGGAAAAAATATATTTTATTCATTGTTATATTATTTCAAAAAATAGTTTAAGCACTTTTTTTTAGTTTGGTTTATCGTACGATAGTTGCCGCGGCCCGCGGTGACACTGTGTATTATTTACGTAAACATAATTAAGTACATGAAGTCGCAAAATTGAAACTTAACGTAAAAGAAAGGCAAAACCTTTAAGTAAACCAAACCTTGTGGCGGTGCATTTTTAGAGACTAGAAAGAATAAAAAGATGAAAAAGTTGCAAAGAAAAGTAAAAAAATGTGAATGATGAGTGTTGTAGTGGCGACATTAACTTGGTTAAATACACAAATTTAATTATACAAACCTAGACAGAACAAAAAAGTTACTAAGACATACGTTTACAGATACATAAGAGAATACTAAAAAATCCTTGGTTAGAGATTAAACACTAAAACTGAAACATTTTCATGTCAGTGGTTTTTTATATTTATTTTTAAGAATTTTTTACGTGGATATTTTTTATGCATTCAGACATTGGTCTCATGATTTTTACTATGGTTGGAATATAAATGGATGAAAAGAAGTAATACCTATCCAATGTGTGGCAAGGTAGAGACATAAATGTTTGTTCTCGCTTATAATGTTCGATTATTATTTTTGATTTATGGTTTCAGAAGGTGAAAATGACTCTTAAACTTTGTGTAAGTCATGAATTTATGTTTGGCTGCTTGGAGATATGTAAGTCCACTTTCTCGATATTAGTTTTATGTTACACATTCAACTTTTTGGTACTTTAATTGACCAGGTAAGTGGTCTAGTATGAAAATAAAATCTTGAAATTCATTGTGTTGCTAATTTTGTTATGTTTTCTTGTCTGATAATAATTTTACGGTAGATGAATACTTTCTTATGATTCTTGATTTAATATACCAAATACGTTAAATTTTATTTTGTGGGTGAATGAACGTGTGAAGTAATAATTGAACTCGATCTCATGAGAGTTGAAATCGAGAGTTGATTGTATAAAAATCTAAGACATCTTTAGTATAATGAGAGTGGTGAATTCTTATAATTATAAACAATCACATGTAAATGTACTTCATTTTAGTTGTATTATTTTTATGTCTAACCTCGTGTATCACATGAGCTTATAAAGTTGTTTAATTTGAGGTAAATTAAGGCAACACTATTGCGGATGTGTATATTAACATATTGGTGATGTTTAGATCCACTGTGGATGTTTACACAGTTCTATTGCTGATGTTGTAAGCATACTGCAGACGTTTAAGGATAATCAACAAAAACAGTTGAATGGCTGTTGTATAAGCTAGATGAACTACTGACAACAATAAAAACACATAAACCTCCTACAAATGACCAAACTATTAACATAACACTTAGCCTTTTGTTGAAAAACAACTCGTTTTCATGTTATTTAACTCCTTTTTAGAATAGAAATGTAGATTGTTGATCTGCTAAGTCATTTTATTATATAAGTGATGTAATATGAAGCATAACATGTATATCGTATGTTTTTGCCTTACAATTACTAAATCTTATAACCAGCTATAAAAATTAATTTTTGGAATGAAAGTTTTTTTTATTAATTATTTATATAATTTATTAAAAATTGCACTTTTATTTGTACATAACCTGTGTTAGTGTGTTACACACGGGTCTTAATCCTAGTCTATGAATACATAAAAATAATACACAATTAATACAACATTTAATCTAACTATAAATACTAAAGAGTAGAGACTAACAGAAGGAAATATTCTAGAGAAAGAGTGAGAATGATTAACTAATTGAGCGATATTGTATATTCCTTTTTTTAAACGGTTAAGTTTAAGTATACCAACTAACTTTCAAATAGTTAGTTAGCAGTTATGCAGTTACATTATTAGCCCATATTCTTTATTCAAAGTACATAAGTATCTTTCGTGTTATTCTTGAGATAAGACATTGAAGATTTATTGCAATTAAAAGTTGATAAGAATCTTCACGCACTCAGGTTTTTTCAACATCTCGAATGCTTCTTGCATGTTTTCCAATCTTAATTCATGTGTCACGAGTTCATCCAACTCCAATTCCTAATAACATATAAAGCATAAGATATATATTAAAAAATTTATTAGAACTTATTCTAGCATTTCCTAATAAATATAAAGCATAAAACTTATATTAAAAAAAATTTATATTCATTAGAACTTATTTCTAATAATATGACTAGGAATCGAAACACATAGTAGACTACTTTTTTTGTTTCAACTCGTAAGTAGAAACTTAGCGTTAGTATTCTAAAAATAGCAAAAACGTATTATTTGTTGGTAGTGTAATATAAATGGTAAAAACGACATCCCTGTATGTTAGTCAACTGACCTATCAATAATAATAATAATAAATTTAAATCAATTTATTTGTAATGAATATTAAAATGTAGGCAAATTAGATTTTAATAATCTCAACGTTAACTTATTGACATGTAAAATATTTTCAGATAGTGAAATTGTCACCATCGGTTTCAACTTTTATATCATTTATTTGTTACAATACATAGCTAACAGAACCTAACTCCGTTAACATATTGCTGACGTGTCATTATGTCACGTCAACAAAATGACAAGGGTGTTAGGTTTTGTTAGTTAAGCATTGTCACAAGTAAATAATCTAAAAGTTTGGATTGTTAGTAACAATTTTCTAAGATATAATTAGTACAGGTTAATAGGTTAAATTAGGATTATTAAAATTCAATTTGCAAAGAGATCACCTTTTTGATACATTTGTCGAATATAACAGGGAGATCAGACTGGGTCTTGATCCCACCCATCAATGAACCCTTCAAAGTCCGTCCACTAATTAGTGATGAGTTACTTAAGGCCCAGCTCATCTCTTGGACAACTCCAAGTGCTACAGTTATACCTGTTCCCTGTTGTCGTATGAAACTACTATCTAAAATTTTGGATTTCTTTTTAGAAACTTATAAAGTGTTTTATAAATTTATAAAGGTAACTAAGAAAAATAATCAAAATTAACAAGTTTCAGCTATTGAGTTTACCATTTTGGAGGCCTCAATGGCTTCGTTCAACAAAGGAGCGACTCCAGTGCACTCGAAGGAGCAGTCGACTCCTAGCCCGTTTGTCATATCTTTCACCAAATCCGAAACCGACTTGTTGGGATGGTTTTTAGGGTTGATGAAATCCGTCATCCCAAACGCCCGTCCTACAACAACTTTCTTTTCGTTTATGTCCACGCCTATTATTGTTGACGCCCCTCGCATTTGAGCTCCTTTTATTACCTATAAATGTTTTTGGCATATGGTTTAATCCATAGCTGACAACGTAACACCACTATATCAACTAACATTTGTAACATAGTAGACAGTTGCGCTCTGTACAATGTTGTACAAGTGTTTACAATCCAGTTTTGACGCTTCTTAACTCAAACTGTGAGCCAAACCTTTAGCAATGGTTTCTATTATCAAAATCCAAAACCAAACCATAAAAGTTAAAAAAACCAAAACAAACAATACAGTTACTATTAGTTTGGTTCGAGTATGGTTCTGGGTTTAGGTTTTATTGGATTTTTAAATTTTATTTTTGTAATACAATGAGACGGATTTCGCTAGCGTATGAAATTAAAGGATGTTACCCCAAGACCAACAGCACCAAGGCCAAAAACAACAACGGATGAACCCGTAGAGACTGGTGCTTCCTTCCATGTTGCACCAAAACCGGTTGTGAAGCCACATGAGAGGATACTGGCATAGTGAAGAGGCACCCTAGGGTCAACCTCGATCAAGTAGTTGACATCAATGACTGTGTACTCGGACCATGTGGAGCAACTCATGAGATGGTAGATCGATTCTTTGGTTGATGCAACCGACATTCTTGAAGTGCCATCGCGCATAAGGCCATTATATCCAATAGGGTAAACATGACAAATGTTGGTCTTTCCCGATTTGCAATTCAAGCATACACCACATTCACCCAAGTATAGTGGCATCACCACGTCCCCGGGCTTAAACCGTGTTCCCACGTCTTCACCCATGCTCTCAATTATCCTACACCCCAATCACAACCATATTATATATATTATATATAAATCTAAAGAACTAATCAAACCGGTGTTAAGTATAGGTACAACTTTGGTTCAACCCAGTTTGATCCGATCATAATTGTTTTGACACAAACCTAGTTGACATGTCACCTAACCAGACTCATCATCATCATCATTGTACTCAGTATATCTCACATAAAGATAGGGTCTGAGGAGGGTAAGATGAAGATAAGCCTTACCTCTATCCCGTAGGAATAGAGAAACTGCTCCATATGAGACCCCCGACTCATAATGCCTGATTAACCGTCAACCTAACGCTTTTAACGTTATTTTCACAAAAATAAGTAAAATACCGTCAAAACTAGTGCAAAACTAGTGCAAGGCTCATTTAATTCACATTCACAACATACATACCCAACACCTTCATGACCAGGAATACGGGGAAACAAAGGCTGCAATAGTAGTTAAACTATTAGGACACAGTAATTAAAATGATCAAAACTATATGAATATAGTTGAAGAAGGTTGGAAACATACAAAAGGTGTCTCATTACAACAAAAGATATCAGTATGGCAAATACTCGCACACAACATCTTGATCCTAACTTCTCCTGCTTTTGGCGGGTCCACGTTGATATCCTCCACCACGATCGGTCCACCTGCCTTCCTTACCATCGCGGCTGTACCACCGGTTCCATTAATATTTTTAAACATTCAAGAATATTGTGAAAAGATCACAAGTAGTATATACGTACCTTTGCAAGTGATAACTTGTGGGATCTTGTGCGCCATAGTGTTGAAGATATAATTAGAGGAATCAAGTTAGATGGTATTAACTTATATCTGAGTGCATATAAAATTATCATGTCTATATATAGAGAGAGACTCACACATAGATACATCTATATATATGCATCATCGTTATAGCTGTACGTGTTAATTAAATTAATTTTAAGATTTGCCTAGCCGAATTTTTATTAAACGTTTCTTCACAATTGCATGTCTTTGTCAAAGGAAGCATGCATGTCTTTAATACCCATAAATATGTGGCGTGGGCCGGTTAGCGTGTCCGGAACTACACGTTTTGCACCAAATAGATCCAGTTGAATCGTACAATTAAGCCATAAATATATATGTAGACCTAGATCCAGTCGAATCGTACAATTTAAATTTTGCTTTATCCACCCACAAGTACTCTTAAATAACCAATTATCCTAAGTAGTTGCACAACTCTTTTCAAATACTAAGTTAATAAATAAATGTCACATATACCCACCGTCTCTTCCTTTTATGAGCGAGTAGCATAACCCACATGAAGTACGCGAGAGGCTACCCGCAGGGATAGCGATTGTTTTCCCGCAGTACCCTCACGTACCCAAGCCCCCTACCCGTATGTACTCGATCCCTCCTCCTTTACAGTGGTAGTTTTGAAATTATAAAAATATTATACGTTACTTTAGAAAAAACTAAAAAAAATATTATATTTAACTAGGCTAAGTTTTATATTTAACAAAAAAAAATTTTGGACATTTTACGTCAAAAGTTATGCTATGGGGAGTACATGGTGAGTGGGTGGTGGTGAGTGTGTCACGTAGGCCCACGTAAGATAGAGAAAGTCACTCACTCAGGCTATGTGTAGTGGTCACCCCTTCCAAATTTTCTGTCACATCATCACCCCTCCCAAATCCTTCAAACCCCACAATGGTCACCCCTCCCAAATCCTTCCCCCAATGTGCCA
>WOUH02000001.1:6360755-6377688 GCA_009936405.2 Stevia rebaudiana
TTTAATTTTCGATTTGGTTTTTTTCGGTTACGGATACGGTTTGGTTATCGGTTTTAAACGGTTTACGGTTTTTCTGATCACCCCTAGCAACAGGTAATTACACCAGAGATAAACTAACCATATTATTGTTGATTATTATTAGTTGT
Organism: Stevia rebaudiana; assembly: GCA_009936405.2. Taxonomy (NCBI): domain Eukaryota; kingdom Viridiplantae; phylum Streptophyta; class Magnoliopsida; order Asterales; family Asteraceae; genus Stevia; species Stevia rebaudiana. The sequence continues at coordinate 6,360,902 of WOUH02000001.1, forward strand.
TAGAAGATGATTAAATCAGCCACATGTCGCTAAAGGGTCATGTTTCAAAAAGTTATTCTATGTGATATATGAATAATACAATGATTTGATGTTTCGGGTGTTATTTTTTTTCGAATCAGACTCAAAAAACAAATATTCGAATTGAACCGAACAAAACCGATATTAATTACGATATTTGAATTTTCAATCGAGATATTCAATTTTAATTTTCTTTCAGGAAGATTATAGGAGCTCGATACTACTCCAAAGGTTTCGAAGCGGGAAACGGTCCACTCGAGAGCATGAACCAAACTTTCTTTCGATCAGCACGAGACAGCGACGGGCACGGGTCCCACACATCGTCTACTATTGCTGGGTCAAAGGTTTCCAATGCTAGCCTATACGGGCTAGGGTTGGGCACCGCAAGAGGCGGTGTGCCAAGCGCAAGACTCGCCATATACAAAGCTTGTTGGTTTGGTGATTGTGATGATGCCGACCTTCTTGCAGCATATAGCGACGCTATTCACGACGGTGTTGATATTCTTTCTTTATCTCTTGGTCCATCTCCGCCCCAACTAGATTACTTTCAAGACTCGATGTCTATCGGATCGTTTCACGCGTTTCAAAAAGGTATTGTTGTATGTGGATCGGCCGGTAATAGTTTTCTTCCAAGCACCGCAAGCAATGTAGCTCCGTGGATGGTGACTGTCGGTGCTAGCACGATTGATCGCGAGTTTCCATCGTATATACTTCTCGGGAATTTAAAACAGTTGAAGGGTTTCGGGGTAAACACGACTCCAGATCAAGGAAAACAATACAGTTTAATATCAGGTGGCGTCGCTGCAGCGCCAGGAATACCCTCTAGAAATGCAAGGTATCCTAAAACAAACCAAAACAAATTAGTAATTCTACAAATAGGTTTTCAATCAAAACCGTCACAAAATAGTAACCAAAACATTTGACTCCTTTAATTTGTTTAGCTTCTGCAAGAAAAATACCTTGGATTCAAACATAATCAAGGGTAAAATCGTAATATGTATGCTCGAGGCGATACGGGATGACAGGAAAGAGAAGGCGATTGCAGTAAAAGAAGGCGGTGGTGCGGGGATGATCCTCATCGATCCTCTTGCGAAATACGTATTGTTTCAAACAATAATTCAAACCGTTTTAATCGGGCAATCCGAAGCTGAAGAGCTTCAATCGTACATGACAACCGAAAAGTTAGTCACTAAATCATAAAATCTCTACACCAAAAACGGTTTGAAATCATAATTATAACTAACCCGATTAATTTCCTCATTATTATTTAGGAATCCAACGGCTAGAATCTTCCTAACGGTAACAAGCGTTGGGATCAAACCAGCACCCGCAATGGCGATCTTCTCATCTAGGGGACCGAACATTATAACTCCCGACATCATCAAAGTTGGTATCTTAACACTCTTTAATATTTTTTTTTTAAATAAAACTCGAATTCTAACGCGTATCGTATATCGAATGCAGCCGGATATAACCGCACCAGGAGTAAACATTTTGGCCGCATGGTCGCCTTTAGCGACAGAAGATACTGCTGGAAAAAGCATCAACTATAATATTATTTCTGGCACCTCTATGTCGTGTCCACATGTAGCTGCAGTCACTGCATTGTTGAAATCGGTTCATCCTTATTGGAGCCCATCTGCGATTAAGTCCGCAATAATGACCACAGGTTAGCCCTTTGCTTACCAAAAGGTAACATGAATTCGTAAATACCGAACAGATTTCTAATTTGTGACGAAAACAAATCACTGCCGTTAATTTAGTCGCAAAAAATCGCCATTGTTAAGTTAATCACAAAAATCGTTAATTTCGTCGCAAAACTGTTTTGTCGCAATCAGTTGCATCCGAGGTTTTAGCGACACGATACCAGTCTCAAAGACTTGCGACTGTTTTCATACTCACATATCGCCGTTTTGGTCAAAGAGTGTGACTGGATCTTTGTAGCTAAACTGTTTTCTGCCACTTTAAAAAAATAAATAAATAAAATATTTAAAAATTAGGAGAAATTCTCTAAATGTATAAATTTACCAACTTTTATGACCATTTTGTACATTTGACCATTCAAATTCCCAAACTGTCCACCTCTATGCAGGTCTCAGCGCCTGTATGTTTGTAGGCCGCCGCACACAAATAAAATAAATAGAAAACTGACACATGTCCTATGGATGCGTGGACGTCCGTAGTGGTCTAACACATGTTCACAAAGATACAGGCGGCACACATAACTTTACAGGCTCGGCCCGTAAATTTGCAGGCTCTTTTAAAAGGACAGTCAACGCCTATCAAAGTACATTTCAACGCCTGCATATTTAGGGACGGAGCCTGTAAATTTACGGGCGTCGTATGTAAAGTACATTTCAACGCATGTAAATATATGGTCGGCCGCTATAAATTTACGGGCGTGCGTCAGACAAATACGAATGTCAGCGCCTGTATAGGACACGTTTCACGTTTTTTTTTTTTAATTTAAACTTGGGTTCCCGCCTGCAAATATACAAGCGTCGGAGTCTGTATAGAGATGAACATTTTAAAAATATAGGGTCAAAATGTCAAATGAATAAAAGGGAAATGGTGATGAAAATTAAGTATATTTTAAAATTTTCCCTAAAAATTACTGTCTTATAATTCACCCTCTACTACTAACAAATAATATCAATTATCTTACAGGTATCACTACTGATAACACCCAAAATTTCATAACAAACGACGATTCTACAATTGCGACTCCATTCGATTACGGATCAGGACACGTAAATCCAGCTGCAGCTATCGATCCCGGACTCGTTTACGATTTTGACACCAACAATGTCATTGATCTCCTTTGTAGCTACGGGGCAAACGTCACTCAACTCAAAATCTTGACCGGCACACCAGTTTCCTGCAAGAATCCTCCAACATCTTCCTACAACTTCAATTACCCGTCGATTGGTGTCGCTAGTATGTCGGGAAATGTATCGGTTTACAGGACGGTTACATATGTTGGTGAAGGCCCGACGGTTTATTACTCAAAATTAGAAGTAATTAAAGGCGTAAAGGCTTCGGTTTATCCCGATGTTCTTCGGTTTTCGAAATCAGGGGAGAAGATGAGTTACAGGATTGATTTTGTACCTTATAGAAGCAGCAATGGTAGCTTTGAGTTTGGATCATTGACATGGAGAAATGGTGTTCATATGGTTCGGAGTCCGATTGCGGTTAATGTGGTTTCGGTTTAACATGTTCTAAAGTCGTATTTGTTATTTATATTTATATTTATTGTACTTTTGATCTTATAAACATCAATCTGTGTCTTGTTTGCAACTTTGATCATGTATTTCTTTAATAGATTAAAGTTTAATTGTTTATGTGCTCTTTGTTTCATTTTATGTTGGGAAGGCCTTTAACCCAAGTTTTTATATCCACGTTAAAAGTCTTAAAAGAAAGTTATGGCATAAGAATGTGATTTAACCGACTCTTAACATACACAACCACACATGCGAAACACGAAAACCCAATCACTTTACAAAATGTGCACAACCAAGGTTGTTGCTAATCTATTATGTAAATTAATCACTCTCCATAACACCCATCACTATTTAAAAGGGTATGAAGAGTGTTAACATTGTTAAAAAATTAATAGTTATCTATGGCACTCTGCTTAGAAGATAATGTCTTCTACATTACAGAAGTATTGTTGAAAAAACATTAATTAATATTGTCCAAGAAAATAAAAAAACTAAACTATGAATTAGTCTTGTCTATGCATACTTCAACTAGAAATTGGAATTCAAGAACGGTAGATGGACTGATGAGAGAGCCTTTGTTAGTATGTTCCTGCATTTATGTAAACACTTCCGGCATACTTCAACCCAAAGGTGTTTTTCGTCGGCATTGAGGCTCTCCCATGATGCGATCGTAGCGGAGGCTCACAACAACTCTCCTTACAGGCCAAGTTAATCGGAGTCGAAACTCGTCAACCAACTGTTCTAGGAAAAAACTGAATAGAAACCTTTAACCTTGTCACGTAAAACCCTTTTGGCTCGGACACGAAGTCGGTTAGTAGCCTAGGATGAACGTCATTTCTATGTCTTTAAAAATTGCCCGATACAAAATCGAACCCGAAAACTTTACTCTCCAGTTACCATTAAATTAATTTTTAAAGACCATGAATTAAAAGCTAGTTGGTAATTTTTCCCCAATAAAAATCTAATTTAATAAAATAATATTTAAGAATCACACTTTTCTCGAGCTCATCTATTTTCTTTCTCCCAAACTCACATCAAGCAATGAGGTCGCTATACACCAGTAGCTTCCCAACAACTTCCACTATATTACCATTTTGCCACTCCAAATCCCCCTTTCTTGTAACCCTCCTTCCGCAGAATCCGTACCCACTATTTCAAAGTTCAAATCTTTTTCATCAAATACCGAAAATCAAACAAAACCCCATAACCATAATCACATCATCAATGGCTTCCACTGCCCAGACGGAGAAAATTACCGAAAAACCCTTCTCTGTTCTGTTTGTGTGTTTGGGAAACATATGCAGAAGCCCAGCTGCTGAGGGTGTTTTCACTGATTTGGTTAAAAAGAGAAATCTTTCTTCCAAATTTGTCATTGATTCTGCTGGTACCATCAATTATCATGAGGTTTGTGACTGATTACATCACGCGGTTGTTCTTGATTTTCGAATTAAAATTACTTTTATGGGGTTTGTTATCTTTATTTTGTAAAAAAAAAATTGATCCTTTTAGACGAATATAAGAGTACCCGTTCGTGATTTGATGTTCGATTTCTAGAAATTTGTCATTGATTTTGCCTGTACCATCAATTATCACGAGGATGGTGGATGATTACATCATGGGTTTCCTCAGTTAGTTCTTGAATTTTGAATTAAATTTACTTTCGATTAGGTTTATTATCTTGATTTGAAAAAAAAAAATGTTACTTTGGACGAAATTAAGTATACTCATTTGTAGTTTGATCTTGAAATTGGGATTTGTTCTTGATTTTGGAATTAAATTACGTTAAATGGCGTTTGTTTCCTTTATCTTGTAAAATTAATGTTACTTTTAGCAGAATCTTAGAGTACCAATTTTTTTATTTGATTTTCAATTCTTGGATTTGTTCTTCATTTTGGAATTATAATTACTTTTGATTAGGTTCGTTAACTGTTACTTTTAGAAGAATTTAAGAGTACCCATATGTGATATGATCTTCAATTTTTTGATAACTTTCTTTATGAATTTTGATTTGTGAAAATAATGTCAATCTTGTTTACTTGAAGGGTGGTCCAGCAGACTCGCGAATGAGAGCTGCCTCTAAAAGAAGGGGTGTTGAAATCACATCGATATCAAGGCCAATAAGACCTTCGGATTTTAAAGAATTTGATCTCATTCTTGCAATGGATAAACAAAATAAAGGTGAGATTTTATTTAACTTTTTATATTATTTGAATTTTTGAAGATGCAATAATCACTTTCAAAAAGCGTATAAAAAGACCCTCTTAAGAGAATTTCTCAGCATTTTATGGTCACCAAGAGGTAAAAAGAATCATAACTAGCTGATCTTTTTCTTAACATTTTGATCCGCATTTGTGGTTATTAAAATACAACTAGCTTGTAAGTTGTAATACGTCCTACTTTTTGCTAACTACAGTTTCATTCATTATGATTGTGTTTGGGATATATGGTTATTGCATCGCAATTGAAAATAAAATCAATTAAATTGACCAAAATTGGGCTCTAGAAGATTTTTTGTCTACTTACCCTATAAACATTTACAAGAAATTGATAATTTAAAATCACACTTCACTTTGTTGACTCAATTTGTCTACTTTTTGTTGAATTTTCATATGGATATTGCAGAGGATATACTTGGAGCTTTTGAAAGATGGAGGTTTAGAGAGACCTTACCAGCTGATGCAGCCAATAAGGTCTTTAGAAAGATTAAACGAATATTCATCCGATTTATTTTAATTCTTTTATTTATATAATTGGATTGTGAATGTGTTTATGCAGGTTAAGTTAATGTGCTCTTATTGCAAAAAACATGATGAAACCGAAGTCCCCGATCCTTACTATGGTGGATCACAAGGGTTTGAGAAGGTAACATTTTTTTAAAATTTTTTTTCCTTACGTTTAATCTCTTTCATTTTTCGGTCTTCCTTTTTGTGGGTCCCAGTTATGAGAACTTGAATCACAAAGAATAACTTACTAGGAAAATGTACTTAAGTAGTTAATTTGAATTGATATATTTTTGTTATTGGTTAATTGTCTTGATTACCCTTTGGTAATGGCATATTGGATTGTTGGGTCCATTACTAGATCTATATAAGCTTAATGATTGTTTTAAAGGGTATTTTGGACATTTAACTTGTCAAAATGCGTTGATCCTTTTGTTGGCTCATCTTACTACCACAGTTCCAACTATATTTATGACGGAAATGGGACCCGCAAATTGCACCATTTCTTAAGTATAAGTTTTTGATTGTTGGTTTTGTTGTGGCAGGTGTTGGATTTGCTTGAGGATGCTTGTGAATCACTTTTGGAAACCGTTTTGACTGAAAACACTCATATTTCAAAATCTTAAAAACACAAGTTTTCTCTCATATTTCATCAGTGGGTTCATTTCCATTTTCTATTAAGGTTGTGTAAATTGGACCCATGGAATGTGATTGTTAAATGAAATATTCAAATCATTGTTAACATGCAACTAGCACATTGGTGGCTTCATTTGTATACAATTTTGTTTTCATATTTTGTAAGCCTCATAAATCACTTTCACAACCCTAATCAAATCATTTCAGGTTTAATTGCATCAAATTGCATTGATCCTGAGTTCCTGACACGTTATAGTTGTAACTTATAAGTAGCATACTGAAATCATTATCTTTCGATGTATCAAGTTATAATCCGTAAACTGAAGAATTGCTGTTAATCTAGTGTACTTTTTTATATAATATAAATCCTAATATGTGCTTGTTCGGATTCAAATAACCTGAAAGCAAAATAAAATGTATTAACTTTTTGTTAATCTAATAATGGTAGCTTGTTACACAGTTGAAAACCAAATAACATTTTAGAATTGCAATTGCAGTATATAACATGGTTAACCTTATAGATTAGATACGTTTAAAAATAGGAATTTAAGTATGCTACATAACATTGTACGTGGCTAAGTAAGTACATTTTAATACAACTATCCATCATCCTAAGTAAATTTTAAGTACATTTGCAATACATCTTTCGTTTATTATCTTACGCATATGATCATAAAAACTTATTTTGATTCTCAAATAGCATTTACCTGAATTACTATAAGATTTATAGAAACACCAAAAGAAATGTATACCCTAAAACATACCTTAAAATTTTGTGACATTCAAGTTTTTTTTTTCTAACAAGCTAAAGCAAAACAAAAAAGATTAACTCAATCATCTCCTTGACACCTTTACAGTTACTTAATCATCCTAATTTAAAACATGACTAGAAAAATAAAAATAAAAAAACTAGATTTACTATAAATGAAACATAGCATAAACCAGATCATGTGTTGTTTGCTTCTTTGTAACAAACACCCACTCAGTTAAAAGGAACTCTAATATATTCTAATATCTACCTTAAAAACAACATGCAAATGTTGATGTGAGTTTTTAAACATCATCCATGTTATGATCGTTGTCGTTGTCTCCTTCATAGTATTCATCGTCACGTTGTATTTGCTTGTCTTGCGTATGTTCTGTTTGAAAAAAAAAAAAAACGCAACTTATAAAAACTGGACAAATCTTCAACAATAATATGGTTAAGAGGGTTGAAAGTCATTTTATTATAATATCATATTGTTATTGCGCCAAGTAGTGTTCGTAATGATATTTAACACTTTAGTAGCTTTGCGGTTTTAAGGGTTTTGTACTTACGATCTATACGTTCATCAGGGTTCTTCTCGTCTTCATCAAAATCAGGAATATAGAAATCAGGTGGAACCTGCAATATTAGCCAATAAATAACAACACATTTGTAATGTAAATCCAAATATAAAAACTCTAGTTTGAGTTGGCACATTGTTAAAGAAAACATTTTAACTATTTGGTAAAAAATCAAACAACTGAGAAAATTTACAATCAAATTATTTTAGTATTTAAAGGTTTGTTTTTATAATCCTTAATTAATTAATTACCTCTTGCATCTGTACACTTGGGGCATGTTGAATGCAACGAAGATTTTCCAGAACTTGCATCTTTATAGTACCCAGGTATGACTTGCTATTGAAATTTTCCTGTCAAACCAATAAAAACAGTTATAAGTTCACCAGAAATCAATTTTGTAAAAAAAGAATTATAAATAATTTATGAGTTGAATACAAAACTAATTACAGTATTATTTTTTTCATACTCGCTTTGGAAGCAATGATTCCTATTCAACTCAAATTTTTTATTTGGGCCATCAACCCGTTGGAGATCAAATGTAAAAAATAAAATAAAAAAGAAGAGATTAACGTACAATATGATTAGTTGGAATCCTTAATGAACATTCAGGAGCAAAATACTTGATATATTCATTATCTGGGATCTCTGCATTATTCACACATTTATTTGTTGAATCATTAGGTAAATCTATAAATTATACACAGAGAAATTATATACAGTGATGGGTTTGAATGAGAACCATTCGGAACCATTTTATTCACAGGTGAATAGTGATTATTTTATTTGTTGAATCACTATTAATTGTTGTGTATTTACAAACGAATACATGTATTCTGAAATGAATAAACTATTTGTTAAACCATTATAATCTTATAGTATATTTATTAATGAATTTAAAGTGAAGAAAATAGTTCCTAAATATTTAATGGTTGTCATTTGAATTTGAACCCACCACTATATATATAATTTAACTACAACTTTGACATAACTCGGTTGATGCAAGTTAACCTTTTAATCTTTTTTTAATTTTGAATAATTAATTATACACGTTGAAACAATTTTTTAAAAAAAATGTATATACCATTAGGAAGCTCAGTGTCTAAAAGAACTCCTGTTTCAACAGTCCAACAGCGAGCAACATTTTCTTTAGTATAACCTCCACCTCCAGTTACCTGCATTGAAACCATAAACTTTAGTGTTCGCCTAAACAGCGTCTAAAAAATAAAAATAAAAAAAGATTTATTTAAAAAGAAATGTAATTGACCTACCAGCAAAGGCAATCCAAATTTTTTCACAAACCTAACACACTCAGCATGTCCTGTAAGTAGTCAAATTAACAGTAAGTATTTAAACTAAACAATAGTATTTGTAAATACTAAAAATTTCCTCAAGTTGTTTACATCCTTCAACTTTTTGTGATAAATTCAGTCCTCAAAGTTTTTTGTATAATACTAAATATACATAGTTTTAACCTGCAACCGGTTGTGTACAAAAAAAACTGCATACATGTCATTTTTACTCTTTCTTCTATATTATTTAAAAAAATATATATCTATGTGCTAACTTTATAAGTGATTAAGTCCCTCAATTTTTCTTGAAAAAACCCTATAAACTTTCAGAGAGAACCCAAAATAATAAATAAAATGAAAATGCATTTAAAAAAAAATAACTACATGGGATATGATTACAATAAGATTAGCACCATCTATTGAGAGATTGAAGCAACCCAAGCGGTCCCCAGCAAGTGAATCTGCCCCGCACTGGAGAACTATCACACCTGGTTGATACGTTTCAACAACCTTTGAAATTATCTACAAAATTTTAAAAATTATAATCCAGATCCCCGACCTATCAATATATATTTAAAAACAAAAAATATATTTAATTATGAAGCTTACTGTTTTAAACAAACGGGTAAAGCTGGAGTCATCTATGCCATCCTTTAAAGGAATATTAATCGCATAGAATTTACCTTCTCGTTCCCCAATTTCCTACAAAATTAACGACATACGTGAGTTTCGTTCTAATTCGGTCCACTGTGTAACATCAATTAGATCAAAATTCAGGCATAAGTTTATACATTTATTTTTGTTATTAAGTGCATATTGCTTACAATATATTATTCTGTAACTAAATATATATTTTTGAAAAGTCTAGATTCTACTCATTTGGTTATTTACATGTCCTTGTATGGGCACCATTGTATGTGTTAAAGAACAATATTTTTCGAAAAAAGTAACGTTTATATTTGGGAGGATTAATAAGAAATTTGACTTGATTCAATTTCCCAGTTCAAGTTTATTTAGTTTTCTTAGTTTGAACCAAGTATTATAAATAAGGTGATTACCCAATTATTTATGTTAATGTGTATAAAGAAATGAAAATGTTAATGGATTTCTTACTCTTATTTACTTAATGTTAATATGTGATGTATACTAAATATAAAAAACCCCAAATATTGTGGAAGAAAGAGGAATGACCTAAATAAATGAAAATAAATGAACCAATAATGATCTCAGTACAATTTTAGGACAAAAAGAGGAATACAAAAACAATACAAATATATAAAGAGGCATATGAAATTATGCATAAATTGGAATACCTTAACATCACCTGATCCAGGAAAGAACAGATTTCCATACTTGTGAAAACTAACAGTCATCACCCTGAAAAGTTACAGAAAATAAGAAGATAAAAAAACGTCTACTTTATATTCTTATACAAAAAAGTAAATTTAGAGAATATTAGATTGATTTTACCTGTCAGTGAAGTAAAAAGCTTCTTCTACACCATCACCATGATGAACATCTATATCAATGTAAAGAACTCGTGCATGATATTTTAAAAGCTCCAAAATACCCAAAACTAAATCATTGATGTAACAAAAACCAGATGCCTCGCATTTTTTAGCATGATGTAATCCTCCAGCCCAATTTATGGCAATGTCGCAAAGTTGATTGTTTAATCTGCGTGCAGCATCTGCTAAAAAGTATTGATACAATGTACGCGTAAAATCTGAATTTTAACTAAAATATTATGAAGCTTACCAATTGTTCCACCAGCATATATTTGGCAAAATTCAAACATGTCATCAAAGACAGGACAATCTTCCCCAAGTTTAACTAAACATTAAATAAGTGTTGGATAAAAGTCAACATTAAAAAACACATAATGCAATTTAATATCGAGCATTATAAATATCATATTCATATCAACAAACAAATTTCTTACACTTTGCCATTTCTTCTGGAAACAAATGTTGTGTGTCTGGATTTATTCGCTGCAAAAACTCCACATAATCAGCTGAGTGAAACTGTGCTAACTCAACTGGATATGCCTTATGAGGCCTCTGTATTTAATAATCACTGATTAGACATTATCAAGAAAATGTATCAATCTCATAACCAGAAATTAAAGAGGGAAAAACATAAAGTAAAAAACTAACATAAATTTCCATCTTTTTGTGAAGATCATATGAAAGCACCAAATGATGAGTCATACATAACCGATGCGGCTTCATTGGATGATTTGGCCCAAAGTAAACATTACCAACATCCCCTGCAAGAGTCGATAACCTCAATTTTCAAAATCATTTTCAATTTCATAGCCATCTTATAGAGTAATGAAAACCGAAAGGGATTGTGTAATTCTGACCAACTATTTATAAGTTTACTATAAACACAACTACAACGTAAACCTAACCAAATCAAGTCTTCTATCTATAAGAAAGATACTGCCATAAACCCTAACCAATATGTTATCTTTAAAATTTTTAGATATAATCATAACTCTTATACGAAACCTAAATTACTTCAATCATTTGTCCTGTTAAAACATACATGTATCTTAACAGTATACAAGGTTCTAGGGTTTAGAATTTGAAGCAAAGGACAACTGATTGAGCTAAAAATGATCTGGAAAAAATGAATTGGGAGATTGAAATAACACTTGATCAGTAATGGTATATGAACTGGTAAAAGCGGAAGAAGATATGCATACCATCGTAGAAGTAGGAGATTCTGTCTTTTGACCGCATGTTATCAGCGAACGAAACTAAGGACTTTAAATATAAATCAGTGAGATCTCAGTCTGGAGCTTAAAAAAACCATTGATGAGGTTTTCTCGTGGCGATGGAGAGTTCGATTGGCGATTGCTGTGTAACAATGGCGGATGCGAAGATGGTGTAAATTGGTAATAGCGCGATCGAGTAAAGTATCTTTTGGCATATTGAAGTTTTAGTCCCTGTAATTTTACTTGATTGTAACTTTTGTGCTGCACTTATTATTAAGATGAGATTATTATAATTTTTTTAAGGGCAAGTCACAAACTTTATCTAATTTATGCCTAAAGTTGATCCGTACCGTATAGGTATCCATACCAGAAGTATCTGTACCAAAAATCTTGGATACCTACCAAATCTATTGGTATGGTACCACTTCGGTTCGGTACCGGTATTCTTTACAAAATACTCAACTTTAGAAGGTATAGTATATATACCGGTCCTGAAAACTCAAATACCAAATTTGTTGAATAGTGAGTGCCGTTACCGGTACCGAATATGGTTGTATAGTATGGTACAGGTCCCAAATGCTCAACCTTACCTAAATCTACACTAATTTCTTTGCAACAAGACCTAAACTCATACAATTTATAAGGAAAACATTTTATCAACATCTGCGTCTAGGTACCACTGAGCTAAAAGTCATTTGGTAGACGAAATTAGTTAAACTAAAAGTCAAAAGACGAAAGTAGTTATTAGAGAAGAATTACAAGGATGGTATTTGTTTTAACGTTTAATTGTTGTTTAGACTCATTCTATTTGTATGCTACATTTGGATTCATCTTTAATCGGTTGTAACACATTTAATTTTTAGTGAATGATTATTTATTTTTTACGTAATGTCTTTTTAAACAAACTATGATACCTTTAATTTTTTCCTAAAAACATCCATCCACCCATCTCGTCCCCAAAATAGAAGAAAGATCATAGAGTCTCCTTTCCTTTAACAAAAACTGGACTATGATGTTTTCGTGACTATGATGCTTTGCAAGATGAAACTAACGTTATGTGGTGTAATTAGGGACGATAACAAAAAGAAAAAAGAAAGCTTAAATTTATGACAAATGATCTTGTGAGTTTGTAAAACCAACTTAAATGATCAATAACCTAGTGCTAAATTGAACAGTTTGTAAAACCAACTTAACGGACTGATAACAATTGAACTAGAACTAAAACAAACAGGCTTATATGGCAGATGATAACCGAATAACCAACTAACCAATGGAAATGATTACAGTGATTCTGAACTTACTCATGCTCTATGTTTAAATATGATGCAGTATTTTAACAAACTGCAAACAAAAGATTGATTAATGATTTCAAAAGTATCAAACCATAAATGCCAGCAACATGTCTGTTACCATTTATTTGTTTATGGCTCACAAAAACAAAAACTTAAAGCAACATGAGAGTCTAAACATGAAAGGAAACATCAAAAATTATAAATGGTTTATGCGCCTTCGATATGGCAACTTCATAATTCATAATCTCATTCTTTCTTTCCAATCCCATGAGACATGTTATAGATTCCTCGTCCCTGTACAAAGGTGCAAATCAATATTTTTTTATAAATAAGTGAGACAAATGTTGTGTTTTATGTCTAACGGGTCAAACGGTTGTAAGTCACAAAAGTTCTTTTTTTTTTTGGACATAAAACATCCTAAATCACCATATTAAAAAAAAAGTAAATAATTGTTGAGATGATACAATTTGTTGTAAAAATCGGTTCTAGAGTTCTAGGCAGCGGTTAATCAATCGTCCGCAGCCAACCGATGCAATTTCACAAAATCCGTGGTATTAGTTGGTGTTGGCCAAGTTGGAAAAAATCGGTCTAATCGGTTGAAATCGTTCTGATCGGTCAAAGGCAGATTTTTTTGGGTTTCAACAACTTGTTGGGTCTCCTTGGTCAAAATTTGTTAAAATCTTTAAACTATTCAACAAATTATACTTAATTTTAAAATTTAACATAAAAAATCCAATCTGATTAATCTCGATTAATACTCCACCACCCAACTAACACCTAGCAATATCTACAACACTGCAAAGAACTTTAGGATTATGGAGAAAAAGTGTTTCGATCCATCCAGACCCATTACTTTACCCAACGACCCGTCCGTTTATCCAAAACCATAGGTAAAACAGTTGGTAGAACTCACAATGAGAAATAAGCAAGAACCAGCAAGAGCAAGAGGGATTGCAACCGAGGTGAGTTTGTCCATTGGACCTTTCAAATGGGTGTGTTTGTGAATGCTTTGAAACAATCTTTGCTTCTCAATAAGTTGCTCTCTTGGTCTAAAAGGTGCTTCATCCGACATCCTACAATATTATCCAATTAAAAAATATATATATAATAAATATATCACAAGTTTGGTTTTCAAATCTAGATATGATTCCAATAAGTAAAATCGATGAGATCTAAAGTTTTTTGAAGCAACATAAGGGGGAAAAGTAACATAGATTATGCACATGATATGGCTAAACGGGCTTATAGAAATTCATACAACAAATTAAATCTGTATCAACTTGAGGCAAGTATGAAAAATAGTCCTCCATTTGCAGGTACAAGATAAAGTATAATATTATCAGTAAACTCAAAGATGGTGGATTATACGACAAAAGAACTAGTAACAGATCTTCTAGTATTACTGTAATCTAGAGAGATGAATATATGATAAGAGGTCATCTCATATTATAAATTGTTGAATAAACAAAGCCATCTATATCAAATGCATTACAAGTTTACTCACAACAATGGTATTACAAAAAAGTTGCATGTACATATCATTCATATCAGCAAACGGCAATTGAATAAATGATGGATAATATAAATTTATATCTAACTATTGTAAGAACATCTATTTATACTCAATGTATCTCCAGGTCCAAAACTTCCATAATATATATTTCTTTTAACAATGATATGTCTATAATACTAGCACTCACAAAATCAATATCATATATATATATAATATATTTCTTTCAGTTTTAGGTCGATAAGATCAAGCAACCATCATGCTAAAAGATCGCACATACATCTTCCAAGGAATCAAAACCAGGCTCAAATTCAGATCTATAAAATCCGATTCACATAATCAATTTATCGCCTACATATTAAGAAAGACGCAATATACGATGAGATGCAAATTGAGTTGTTGGTAAATATTAAATACACTAATAAAACGAAACAACATTCGAGATATCCTCTGTAAAATGAGAAATGAATCACCACACCGCAAATCGCATGTATTATTACAATCTAAGTATGTAACTCTAGAAATCAATAAGCCTATAAATTATATGAATTCATACGATGCAATTAACATATGTATCAAACTGAGCTGAAATGATTTACCTGATGGTTGATTTAGTCTCGAGTACAAAAGCAGAAATCGAGAATCGGTAACCTAGAAACCACAGAAAAGAGGAAGGTTGAAAAAAATGACGGAATTCGTACAAAGAGATGCAAAATTCGGGGTAAAGTTTTGGGCTTGGGCTTTCTGTTATTGGTTTTCTCAACATTGGCACATCCATAATCCATTACTATATATTCATGTTTTTTTTTTCTCGAAAGGCCCATTATCATATATTCATATGTTTTATTTTAGGCCACATGCCACACGGTATTCAAGCAATCAAACGTATTGTGAACCGATCGTGTGTCGACCCATAACCCAACCTATGACCTGGTTTATAATTCGAGCCATGTCTCAAACCACACATGACTCAAAACATAGTCCAAACCATGTTCTATTCATGGCTTGAATCATGACGTAGTTCATAAATTGTATTTTATTACTCATATTTTCTTGCATACCTAAAAAACATGAATTAATAATTTATTTCATTCTTATAGAGTAACCAAACAAGACAATAGAGATCTATTCATTTCCCTTGTACATTCCAACGAAAATGTGAATTGCGTTTTAAATCCTTATGCACATTTCATTCCTTTTGACACGTATTCACAATCTGAACTTCCTATCGTATTCTTTTGTTGCTTTTTGGGCATAGCATTTTTTTAGTTTAGCCCACGAATAAGAATTTAGACATTCCACTGACCCAACAGAAAACCAACCCTACTTTTTTAACATTGTCGGCAATCCAAACACGCCCTTAATATACAACCTTTCTTAGCTTGTTTTCAAACACTCTATCTTCCTATCTCTAAATATTTAACTTTACTCTCACATGCATTTTCTAAAATTACTTTCAAGTTATGTAAACTATTTTCAAAGTTTATTTATGTAATTATTCTATAAATTAGACTGTCCATTTTGTATTGTAAGTTCTGCATAACAAGAATTGTAGTCTGGTAACGGTATTTGAGCGGTCAGTCCTCGGGTCTATATGTGTGTCATAGCCTCATAGGTAGGTTCGTACACGGTAATAGGTTTAGGTGAGTGTGAGTTGCTTACACCAAACATGTAGATGTGCGGACCTACACAGGGTAATGGGCTTGGTGAGTGTGAATCGCACCTCATAAATAAAGATTACATGAAAATTAAATAAAAATCTACATAAAACCCCGTGATCAATCTAAATGCGGGGTCACAATGTGTCACACACAGACATGGGTAAAGCTATGACCCATGTCATTTTTGTTTTAGGATTTTGCCCTAATAATATCCTCATTGCATGCCGGTTCACGGTTGTGACACCCCGCTCCCCGGCCCCCGGTCTCCGACCGGTCCGTGAGTGGGTCTGTCACTTTAACCGCTCTGGATAGCATGATCGAGTCAACCGGTTTAATATCCAACACATATCATATCAACACAACACATATTATAGCAACACAATTTCTATTCA
>WOUH02000001.1:6397204-6415738 GCA_009936405.2 Stevia rebaudiana
TATGTGTTTAACAGTTTTTATCAGACTTGGGTTAAAGCATCAACATGCTTCAAAAAATACTTGGACTTTCTTTTTTTATTCTAATACTATTTATTTGCGGCGTCCTGTTTTTGTTTAAATTTTATAAAAAATCATTTCGCCAATCTGTTGTGGAGCGTAACTATGTTTTGATCTTCGAAACCGATTATTATGTACTTTACTACATTAATGTCACCGACGGTACAATGCATAATACTTTTTTTATCTACGTACGTTTCAATCATCATAACGGATCTGACACGGCAAGCCGCAACATCTGTCGAATGAAGCCGCGAAGCGCGGGTGACTATGCTAGTTATATGTATTAAGTAATAATGAAAAATCATAAAAGGTGACCTTGTTAATTGATTAATTTTTATTTTAACATTTTTTTTTATTTGAAATGTTGCAAATGTAACAAATTCATATGTTGGTTCATTAATAGATGGTTGAGTTGATTTATGTGTTAAGGTGCTGTCAGTAAAAATAGCAGTTGATGCTACACAAATAACAAATTCATATGCTGGTTCATTTATAGATGGTTGAGTTGATTTATGTGTTAAGGTGCTATCAGTAAAAAATGTGTTAAGGTGCTATCAGTAAAAATAGCAGTTGATGCTACACAAATGTCCCTCTCGTGGATTAACCATGGTCACATGGTTGTTAAACTTGAGACAACAATGTTGAGGTAACCTGAAACACTAGAAAATCTTGTTATAATCTTTTCAAGATCCATTTAAGATGTGTCTACCCTAATTAAGTTAACCGTAATATAATTGACTTTTTACGTGGACGTTTTAGTATAAGATTCCAAAGAATGCCATATACTGTGTGTTAAAGATCACCTTATGTACGTCACTTCTCAATAATTACTTACTGGTCTAACATTATTCCATTCTCAAATATGCTAGTCATCCAAATTCATAACAAGAAACCAAATAGTTTTGTAAGACACTAATAATAAAACTATTTAATTGGGTCTAATAGGTATCTAAGGATACTTCTTGAGAAATGTCATTGTACATTATTCATTATAGGACAACCATACGACTATTTTAAAGAGCTAACCTATAATCACTACTTGTGAGGATCACACAACCCCTTAACTTGAGTATGTGTGATGGTAGAGTTGAACCTTGTATTTTTGTCAGTTAAAGCATACAACTTGTGTTAACATAAGAAGCTTAAGTTCGATAAATGATGTAAATTGTATATTATAACTATAATAGTCCTTACTCGTTATATTTTCAATCATTTTTTTGTGAGTGATATTATTTTTATAACTATCCATCAATGTTTAGTTGTCATAACAATTTAAAAAATATAAATATACATGTGTGGTAACTTATAAGTTGTAACCCCGAGCTGTAGTTTTTAACAAAAAGAGGGAAACATTAACTAATCATATTTAAAATTCTAACTCGAACGATTCAATCTAAAAACCATAATCAATACATAGAAGAAGAGTGTGTACTGAAAAACCCAATATTCGTCTCTCAAGCAGGTATTATATCTCTCTAGAGCTAATCTCTCTCACACACAGTCACAAACACACACATGTATACGCAAGTCTCATTGAAGGAAATGAAACCCTAATCGGGATAAAGTAGCGGCTAATTTTTCCTCACCAGGTACGATTTGCTTCTGCATCGAGTTTCTTCGAGATTTACAGTCGTAATTACGATAAAGCAGAAATTTGTGTAAAGTATGGCGATTTTTGCATCGTGTTTTGTTATATCATTCGATTGATTTGTAATTGCGTATCAGATCTGTGAAAAATCGTAAAATTGCGTCATTGTTGATTGAATTAGGTCTGATCGAATCGTTGATTTCTTAATTTGATACGTTTGCCATAATATTTTTTCGGAGCCTGATTTGGATCTGAATCGGAAGGGGAAATGGAGCCTGAGGTGGTTAAGCGTCGAGGAAGAAAAAGGAAGAGAAAGGTCGGTGAAGATGCAGAAAAAACAGCAAAAAAAGCAGTGATCGAGTCAAGATCTTTGGTGCTTATTGGACGGTATGTGAAGAAGGAGTTTGATGAAACTGGTGAATTTTTGGGGAAGACTGTTTCATATGATACTGGATTGTATCGGATTGAATATGAAGATGGAGATTCTGAGGATTTGGAAACGCGTGAAGTGAAAGGGCTTCTTGTTAAGGAGAATGAAATGGATGCTGCTTTTTACAAGAGAAAGAAGTCTCTTGACAAGTCTATATTGAAAAAATACGCGAAAAACAAGTCAGTTCGGTCGGATGTTCGTGCTAAAAAGGATGAAATTGTTAGAAACGATAATGATGTTAAATTGGCGAATGCTGAAAAGGTTGGATCTGTAATTATTGATAATGGTGTTGAATTAGCCAATGCTGATAAGGATGTAAGTTCTGTTCTTGGTGGAGCTCAAGCTGAGGTGGATGGTGAATCATCCAGTGATTTGAGTGATTACGACAAGTCTGCTGATGTGGCGGAGGTTAAACGTCCTTTGGTCCCACCGCCACAATTGCCGCCTTCTTCAGGGAATTTTGGGGTATCTGAGGAAAACGTGTCGTATCTTCTTTCTGTATATAGCTTTTTGCGGTCATTTAGTGTTTGTTTGTTCTTAAGTCCTTTTGGACTTGATGAATTTGTTGGCGCGCTTAATAGTTCTGTCCCCAATACGCTGTTGGATGCAATTCATGTTGCTCTTATTCGTGCTTTGAAAAGTCACGTGGAAATTCTATCTTCTGAAGGTTCAGAGCTTGCATTGAAATGCCTCAGGTATTGATGACATCATCTTTGTTTCTTTAGTTAGCGCGCTATGTAACATGTTTGGTTAATTTCATGCAAACTGTTTAATTTATACCTGGAAATTAAAGGCAACAAGTTAGAAAAAGGTTATATATTCAAATGTCTTTTTTTATGGATATACCAAGAGTGTTTGAAAATCTTTAACAATTTTTAAGGCAAAACAATAGAAAAGCTAACTACTTTATTAGTCAATTCGTTCGCTTGCGAAATGTGAATGATCTAGCATTATATATCACACCTTTCTTTGCGTTATGACTTTTAAGATATTAGTTACTAAATGAAAGGCTTGCATTTATTATCTTTCTAGATTCTTGCTTTTTAATTATCATTGACTTGTTTTTTGTTTCTTAATTTGATCAGAAGCATGGACTGGAGCTTGCTTGATTCATTAACATGGCCAGTGTTCATAGTCCAATACCTAACGACAATGAGATACGCAGAAGGGCAAGAATGGAAAGATTTTTATGTTAATGTTTTAGAAAAAGACTACTATACTCTATCAGCAGGTAGAAAGTTAACCATTTTGCAGCTGTTATGCGATGACGCATCAAATTCTGCAGAATTAATTGCAGAAATAGACAACCGTGTAGAATCTGAAGTCGGCCCCGATCCTGATGCAGTTGTTGTAAATGACGAAAATACCCCTAGAAAAGGTCGTCCTCGTAAGAATCCGTTACCCAAGGATCAAGAAGCTGTAAAAGATCTGTCTGAAAACCATATGCGAGCAACATCTTCTACACCTAATGCTCTTGTTTCCAAAACTACTGCGAATGATGATGATGATGATAATGATGATGGTAATGGTGATGAATGTCGCTTATGTGGTATGGATGGGACTTTAATATGTTGTGATGGATGTCCATCATCATATCACTCCAGATGTATCGGAATAATGAAATCGTTCATTCCCGAAGGAACTTGGTATTGTCCCGAGTGTACAGTTAGCAGATTTGGGCCAGTTGTTACCAAAAAAACGTCTCTAAAAGGAGCTGAATTTTTTGGTATGGATCCTTATGAGCAAGTGTTCTTGGGGTCTTGTGATCATCTACTAGTGTATGTTTACAATACTACGTTTTTTATTTTTAAGGCAAATTCTGACCTATTGGCCGATAATAATCCATACAAGCAGTCTGACAAATAATAATCCCAACTTTTCCTTTCGTCACCAAATGACAATCCTAGTAGCATAATCATCTAACATTTACACCTGATTTCGCTCACAATGATGATGAGAAGTATACAAGCGAAATCTAATGTAAATTGAGTGTAAATTTTGATGATTATGTTATAGGGATTGCCCTTGACAACGAAAGTGAAAGTTGAGATTATCATTGGTCAAACTGTTAGTATGAATTACTATTGGTCACTGGGTCATAGTTTATATAATTAAAATCCAATTTGCCTATTTTTAATATTTGTTCTTCATTATGGACTATTTGTATGATAATTTAATTTGATGATTTCAGGATGAAAGCCTCTACAACTTCAGGCTCACATATCCAATACTATTCTCCCGTTGACATTCAAAAGGTTTTGCATGCACTTACTTGTTCGGTTGAGCATACGAATATATACTTGGAAATATGCAAGGGTATTTTGCAATTTTGGGAAATTCCTGAAAATATATTCCGTTTACCTGATTTGATTAATGCTCTCGATGTTATCAATTCTGAAAATATTAACGTTGTTGCTGAAAACGTTTCAAAGGATCCGGTAACTGCATTGCACGGTGAAAATTTTAAATCTTTGGATGTATCTGCTGAAAATGGAAATTGCAATAATAATAAAAGCAGTTTGAACAACGCGTATGAGTTTCCTAAATTGCCCTTTCAGAATTCAGCTAAATCTTACATGGGTTTATCTTTTAAACCACAAGCATACTTAAATGTATACATTCATGGAGATTTTGCTGCATCAGCTGGTGCAAGTTTAGCAATTTTATCATCAGAAGAAAAGTTATCTACACAAACTCAGTCATCAACAACCAACCATAGGAAACTTATGTCTGCTAATTACTCACTTCAAGCAAAAGCTTTTTCACTTGCCGCAAAACGCTTTTATTGGCCAAATTATGAAAAGAAACTTGTGGAAGTTTCTAGAGAAAGATGTGGTTGGTGTCTTTCTTGTAAGGCTGCAGTTAATAGCAAAAGAGGTTGTTTGTTAAATGCAGCTGCTTCAAATGCCATTAAAGGTGCTGCGAAGATACTTTCGACCTTACGTCAGTCAAAAAATACGGAGGGAAGTCTTGCTTCTATTGCAACTTATGTTATGTTTATGGAAGAAAGTTTGTATGGTCTGACAGTTGGGAATTTTTTAAATTCAAGTTATAGAAATCAATGGCAGAAACATGTTGAAGAAGCTGCAACTTTGAGTGAAATAAAGGCTTACTTGCTTGAAGTGAGTATTTTGTTTCTACTTTTAGTTCTTTCTAAAAGTAAATTAAATTATTATTATTATTTGTCTCAGTATTTGTGGTCATAATGTCTATTATTTTGATTTGAAGAGTAAGCTCACAAAGTTTTCATATTTTTCGCCACCACTTCAGTTTCCCTATAATGTTTGCGGTTGAACTAGAACATCTATATAATGAATCATCTAGGTTAAGGTATTCACTTTCTTTAAAGAAATCATTATGTTTGATAGGGCATTTTAACTGCTTTTAATTATGAAAGCATTTTTTTAGAAGTTGGTATAAATATCTAGGTGTTATTCATTTGATGATCCGGTGCATTTATATACATTTTTAGGCAACATCTTTCCAGGTAGAGGATTTATTATGTGGTTTTAATTTAATTTAAAAGATTATTTTAAAATGGAAATTGCTGAGTGTCTATATTTCTTTTGCGTAATTACACGTGCAATTATTTTTGTTTCCTTGCATTCGAACAACCCGAAAAATCTTGCACAATATTATATAAAATGCGTTCTACTAAAGTGTTCAGTCTACCATTTTCTTCCGTATATATAAGACACCATTGAATTAGATCAGATGATGCATTTAGCTAATTATTATTATTATTATTATTATGCATTTATGTCATGCAATCATTGATACCGTCATTTTTTTGGTATGCAGCTTGAGAGGAATATCCGCGACATTGCCTTTTCTTCTGATTGGATCAGGCATGTTGATGATACGCCTTCCGAAAGTCAACCCAGTCAAAGTACTAAAAGCGTGGTGGGGTCCACTCAAAAGCGTGGGCCAGGTAGACGTGGTAGAAAACCAGCTGTAATAGTACCTGAAACCACGGATGCTGATGTCAAAGATTCATCAGGCGATTTTGCTTGGTGGCGAGGTGGTATGCTTTCAAAGCACATATACCAAAAAGGAATATTACCTCAAATGATAATTGAACATACTGCTCGCCGAGGTAAATTTCAGTCTTTCATATTATTATAAAAAATTCCATAAAAAATATGAAACTGACACTTTTAGACGAACAATCTGTTGCTAATTTATTCGTGTCAGCTTATGATCATTGTTGCCATTGGTCAGTGGTCACTACTCACTAATTAATGGTTTAGGAGATTTTAATTAATTATTTATTTATTTAATTAGGTGGTCGTGAAAAAATAAACGGTGTGCAATATGTTGACGGTCTTGAGGTTCCTAAAAGAAGCAGACAGTTTATTTGGCGAGCAGCAGTTGACTTGAGCCAGACTGCATCACAACTTGCTCTTCAGGTAATCTTTTTAAATTAATGCTTGCTGGTTCAATTAAAAACTCATTTTATCTTAAAAAAACTAAATATGACTATTGTACTGTATTTTTGGCAAAGTTCCTTTTTACGGGATCCTAGTCAAATGTATAGAGTTGGTTGACCCACAAAAATAATCTAGATCATTTAGTTAATTCAAATATTTTATTTGACCCGTTTGAGATTAATGAGTTGTATTTAATAAATTACCAATTTTTACGGTTGCAACAGGTTAGGTATTTGGATCTTCATGTAAGATGGAATGAACTTGTTTGTCCAGAGCAACCTCTTCAAGAAGGAAAAGCTTTAGAAGCAGAAGCTTCTGCTTTTAGAAACGCTTGCATTATCGACAAGAAAATAACGGGAAATAAAATCAGTTACGGTGTTGTATTTGAAAATCAAAAACATCTTCCATCACGCGTATTAAAAAAAGTATTGGAAGTTGAGGAAACTGGAGATAAAAAGTCAAAAAACTGGTTTCTTGAAACGCACATTCCGTTGTATCTTATCAAAGAGTATGAGATGGTAGTTGCAGCAGATGTTAAATTACCAGTATCTGATATTAAACACGCGTCAAAGTTGTCGAAGTTGACCAAAAAACAGTTGAAGGCTTCTGGGAAGAATATATTTTCTTTTCTAGAGCAGAAGAGGGATAATACGGGCAAGTGTTTTTGCACTTTTTGTCAAAATGATGTTCCGTTTAGGTAATCTGTTTTCTTCATTATTTTTTTTTTGGAATTTGTTTATTACTTTCAATTTTTTTATTAATTTGTGTTTTGTTGTCATTAGGATTGCTGCAAGGTGCAGTGTGTGCCAAGGTATGCTACTGCACAAACTGCTTTTATATGAGATTATGAGTAATTTAAGTTCTTTTATTTTATAACTGTCTTTTTAATCTAAGATGTGGTCGTTTTGACTTATGGATGGGTTGATTTGACTTAAGAACAGGTCAAACGGATTGAAAGTCAACCAAAAGTCTAATCTGGTGCATATAACCTCTTAAAACCATTTTGTTCAAGAATCAACATTTTTGCTGTAAAATATTGATGTTTTTCTTTAGTAATCATCACATGAATATTTACTATTTTCTAAACGAAAAAAGGTTTTGCTGATTGAACTATTGCTAAAATGACCCATTTCACCCCGAGGCTGTTATCTGACCCACCCATCTTGCTACTTGAGTCTCTTTTGCATAAAATGGATTTTTGGCTTTATTCCACATTTTTTTATATTGGATTTTGTAAAGAACTTGTCAGTTTTTGTGACAAAAAGTACTGAGTTTTAGTATTGTTACACATGTTGTTTTCTCAATTTAATTATTATTTTTACATGCACTGTTAAAACCTACATGTTTCTGTATTTATCTTGTTTTTGAGATCAATATTTCTGGCATCTCAGGTTATTGTCATGACCAGTGTACTATTGGTACAAGTATTCAAACAGCTGCACGATTCGAGTTTATAATCACCTGTAAACGGTGTTACATTGATAAAGATGTCACACCAAAAAAAGAAATTGTCGGATATTCTCCTACAAGTCCTTTGTTATTGCAAGGTCAAGAAAGTCAACCTTCAACAACAGTTATTAAACTTAAATTGGCAAAACAAAACGGTCACGAAAAACCATTAGAATATTCAAATCCTACATCCAATCAACCAAAAAAGGGTACAAGTGGAAAGAAAAATATTAAAAATCGCCCCTTACAGTCTGTTGACCAAAAGCCAAAAAGTATCAATCCTAGTAAATGGTCAAAGTACAAAAACAACAAAAACAGCAAAAACAGCAAGTTATGTTTGGGGTTGATTTGGAAGAAAAAGAACTTAAGTGATACGGGAACTGAATTCAGGATAAATAATATACTTTTGAAGGGCAATCCGAATGGGCATTTGTTAGCACCTAAGTGTCACCTCTGCGCACAACCGTATAACTCTGAATTGATGTATATTCTATGCGAGAAATGCAACTGTAGGTTTCTTAATCATTAATTTTATCTTATTAAAATATATTTCATATGTTTTAGAGTGAATTTACACATTTTGGGTTCTCACGCTTAAAAGTAACAAGTAGTCAAGTATGAGGTTTGTGCTTTCAACTTTGTAACAAGTTTGGGGTACCAAGGCTAAGTTTCTTTTTTGTTAAATTAGGGTGAAATGACCAAAATACCCGTTGACTTTGACTATCAAAAAGTAAAAACGGTATTATGATCATTCTACCTTAATCTAAGAAAAATTTAACGGAAGTTAGCCTTAATACTCAAACTCGTTACAAAATTGAAAGTTTAACCCCCAAATTTGTTAATTTTTTTGTTTAGTACCCAAACATGTTATTTTACTAAAATAATAAAGAACATCGTTGTAATTAACTGTAGATATTAACATGATTATGTGCGTTTGCAGACTGGTTTCATGCTGAATCAGTTGAGTTACAGGAGTCACAAATTATGGAATTGTTTGGATTCAAATGTTGTAGGTGTCGAAGGATCCGGATACCCATTTGTCCATATACGGATCCTGAAACCCGAGTGAAATTAGAGGCGAAAAAGGAAGCCATGGCAAAGGTTCATATGCATAAGAATTTAGGATCCGATTCCGATTCCGATCTCAACTCTGATATTAATGATGTACTACTAACAAAGGAGGAATGGGATCTTGATTCCACTCCGGTGTTCGACTCAGAAGAGGCTGGAAACATCCAACAAGAAGAAACCCATTCCTATTCTTTTCCGACGGTTGACCAAGTCAATGATGACAAACTTGAAGTTGATTCCGGGCTTGGGCCCGGGCCCAAGAAGTTACAAGTCAGGAGACATATAAAGTCGGAAAAGGAATCAGATGTTGGTTTTGAAATTCCCGCCACGTACTTGGGAATCAACAACCCAAACCTGCCAGGAGGGGAATCAGCCACTCCGGTTGTGGAATGGGATGTTTCCACAAACGGGGTTGCCGATGATATGATGTTTGATTATGAGGATCTTAATTATGAAGATATGGAATTTGAACCACAAACATATTTTTCCTTCAATGAGTTGCTTGCATCGGATGAAGCTGTCCTGCCAGGTGGGTCTGGGGACCCACCAGACCCAGACCCACCTGGACCGTCAACAGACGATTGTAACCCTGATCAATACCAAATGGGTATAACTTATGATCAACAAGAGCCCATGTTTTCCGTAGAATCTGGGCTTGAAATGGTTCCTTGTAAGGTGTGTTCACAAACAGACCCGTGTCCAGACCTGTTTTGTCAGTCCTGTGGGTTGTGGTTGCACCAGGATTGCTCACCGTGGGAAGAAGACTCGTCGTGGGAGCCTGAAACGGGTTGGAAATGTGGCAACTGTCGAGGGTGGTCTTAGTGAAGCTTTCTCATCCCCTCAAGGACAGAAACGTCTTTTCTCCCTCAAACCGCTGACAAGTTGTTGTTTATGTACATAACTGTTCATGGTGAGAGGGGTGTGGGTTATTGAGTAAAGTTTGGTGTAACTTGAAGTGTTTGTAGGTGTGTGTTGATTAGATTGCATTTGCAAAGATAAATACTTGCTTTGAGTTTCGATTCCCTTGTGGGGCATTTATACCGTTTCAATAGCATTATGTGATGGATAATGTACCCGACGAGTGATAGATAAGCGATTTTTTTGTATTGCTTATCGTATTCGATTGGTGATTGTTAGTTTATTTGGTATGTTTTTAAAGATATTCGTGTTTTTTTTAACCTTTTTACCGTTATCTATATTGTCATGAATGACAAGTGACACTAGACTTTGTTTTTACACTCCCTTATCACTACTCGTGTGATCTTTTTAACTATTCTCTTCACTAGTTTTATAACTGTATTTCTTTAAACTTCATAGTTTTATATATTTAAAAAATAAAGTTAATTATAATATCATCCAGTTTTTCAAAACGATGTGACCAACTATTTACAATGTATATCATTGACTTTCTTAATTGAACAATACATATATAGTACTTGTATCTTATATAACTAACAATAACAATACTCGTACCATAGACATAACAATTAAAATGTCTTGAAACATTCTTCCATTTCCTATAACTACTTTTCATAGATTCCATTTTCTTCTTGAAGACCAAATTCCCGCCAATAAGTAGCATGCCTACTATCATATTTTTGCATGTAAATTAATTATGAAAAAATCAACACAACTAGTATAAAGATCCATCTTGTGTTCTCTCTTCTATCCTACATCTTTAGCAAATGATTAATTTAAAATACTGATGTGTTTTGTTTTTCATAGATAGTAGGATGATAAACCTCCTTCAACAACGGTTTATTTTTCATAGATAGTAGAATGATCAAAGTCCTTTAACAACGGTTTAGTGGGGATTTCAATGTAATTAGAATTTAAATTTCGATCATTGACAAGTTTGGCTGGCTAAGAGATGAAATATAAATTGAAATTAATTCCAACCAAATCCTTCGATTAGTAGAATTCAGAATTCCTAATTACAGAGTAATCTTGACCACTGATATGGTAAGAATTTTGAATAAAAAAACGTAATTCCAAGGTTATGGTAAGAATTTGAAATGAACATAATTCAGTGACAAGATTACTTTCATCATTAATCTTCCCTTCACAAAGAATGTTAAAACACTTAAGTACAGATTAATCTAACATAATTCAGATTACAGTTGTAATAATACATAAGTTTGTAATCACAAATCCAAACACAAAATCAGTAGCTCTAATGTAACACATGTTCTAAAAAGGCAATAACAGTTTAAGATATTGCATCACAAATAAAATTATCTTACTATATTATTAATCAAACTTACATGCATTGTAAAGACTGAACATGTATAAGCTATAAAACTTATAATTACAATTTCATCACACACCTGTGGTATACACTTCAACTGAAGCTGCAATATCTCACAAAAAAATAATCATAAAACAGGCTTAATTACCCGCAAATTTACATATTTTCAGGAAATAAAAAAAAATCCATAACAGATGTCCACATCATCAACATCCAAACATCTGAGATGGATTTTCTGGTATCACAAACCAATTAAACTACTTACAAAGATTCTTGAAAATTTTGTCCACGTCAGCGTTGCTTAGAATGATGCGAGCGTCGAGGCTGATCAACCAACCCGCGTGGCGTCGCGGGGCCCGTGCTATCCACAACATCTTCTTGAACATTTGATGAATCTAGAAGAAGTTTGCATTTTCCAAATGTTCTAGAAATACACCAAGAAGATTCTAGAGAACTATGTGTTCTACTTACTCTTTTCATTTCTTCCCTCATTTTATTAAACTCTTCTTCAAGTTCTACAACTCGAGTCCTCAATCTTTCCATATTTACCCTCATGACTTGATTTTCACGCACGATTGTTATCCACCCGTCTCTTTGTACAATTTGGCCAGCTGGACCGGTTCCGCCACTTGGCACGATACTCATTGGACCAGTAGGGGCGTTTTCGTCATCTGGCATGTTAGCTAAAGCTGTTCTTAGTTGCATTTGCTCAAAAAATAAAACTTGAAGGATAATTCTAAGTGGTAAATGATTGTTTTGAGAAGCATGAGCACATGCATCAATTGAAAGCTTTTGGTAGTTAATGATGTTGCAAAGTTGTTCTTTTTCATTTTCTTGTAGCCAAGGGTGGGCCTACATGATCAAATAAATTCATTAATTAAATATTGTTTTTAATTACATTTTATTCATTGAATATGATGGGAAAATTGTAGTATGGGAAAAATAAAGAAAAAGATAACTCAAACTTTAGTAAAAAATCTGATGTGGTAACCAACTTATTTTACCACTAGATAAACCTTCAAAGTTTATAAAATTTTGGAGTAATATTCAGGATCTAATTTCCAGGTGTCACATCAAGAAAAAATCAACTTGGTCAAAGTTTTCTGATGCGTCAGATGCCACGTCATATTGGCAAGGTAACTAAGTCAGATAATTAGCAAAATTCTTATAAGTTGGTAACTTTGGTTGAAATTTATAAAAATATGATGGTATTCTATGGTCTATAACACAGTTGGTTACCTAAATTTTTTATTTTTTTACCTAAAGTTGGTTACCTAAATTTTGTTATTTTTTTTTACCTAAAGTTGGTTACCTAATTTTTTTTTTTAACCTAAAGTTGGTTACCTTTTTATACTTATTTAGCCCTAAATTAAATGTAAAGCTTTTGAAATTATATATGACAAACCTTAGGAAACAATAGTAAATAAATATATAAAAAAACACCCATTTTTCCACTTTAGGAAACAAACCTTGAAATAAATATCCAAAGCTCTATACAACCCATCATTCAAAGATCTTGCAGATTCAGGAAGAATTTCAGCAAGAGATTTGAACTTTTCAGGTTTCAAATTCACATCAGATGCAACTTCTGCCAAATAATTATCCACAAGCTTTGAAACTTTTCTCAATGGTGCAGATGATGGCGATGCTTCTGAAACGATCGATCTTGGAGAAAAATTAGTAATTTTTCCTTCAGATGTCAAAAAATGATTACTAATCCTTTCAACACAATCAGTGTTGTATAAAGTATCAGAATCTGAATATGTAGGAATTAAAAGACCATCAAGTGTAGCATATTCTAACTGCATTCCAATCATTCTTTCAAGAGAATCTTGACAGTTATCATTAACACCTAAAATCAAAGCGACCCGTAAAAGTCCCAACAAGAAACGACATAAAGATTTTCCCTTTTTTTCAGGAAGAAGTTTTACAATGGTTTCTAGTAGGACCCGTTGATCAACAATCGCGGGTTTCATGCTAAAACTTGCAATTGATTTGATTTTACTGTTTTGCCCCCCATGCCATCTGCCTAACCCGTGAAGATGTTTTCTAGAATAGTACATAATAGCTCCTGCAATTAATAGTAAAACCCAGAATAATGTCAAAGGGTAAAAATGGAAATTTTTGAGGAAATTAAATGAAGTCCTCCAGATACAAAGTATGGAAACAAACTATTCATTATAACAATTAACAAATCAAAAAATATCTAAAACAATCTAATAAAATAATCTAAATCTAAATCATAACTAAAATAAATATGACCTGTTTACATAAACGGATCTACATTTAGGATTTAGTTCATATTCATTGGTTAAATCAAAACAATAATGTTCAAAGATATTAGTTGATCAAGTTTTATGCAGCAGATCAATTTCCAGATATTTCAAGTGCCAAATCAAATAAAAAACAAAATATATGTTTTTATTATCATTTTGGTAGATATTTAATTTTCCAAGATTAGGGCATTAGAATACAAGTCTGCAACTTTTTATATATTTTTTAGCTTGTATTTAAATTATATAATAAAGGATCTTTTCAAAGAGAAAAAGAGACAACATGTTCGAAAAATTCAAATTCTTGTCATTTTTTTCAAGAAAAAAAAATGGAAAACAATACAAAACTAAGACAGGCTAGTTGCACAATAAAGTAACAAAATTTAGTCCAATTTCTAATTTAAGAAACCAATTTTTTCAGAAACCACCATGAGAGTTTCTAAAAATTATGGTTTTAAAGCAACCAACTTCCAAAATTCATGATTTAAGGTAATCTAACCCGGTAACCGGTCAAACCGATGATTCTAAATCACCTTAGACAAAAAAATTAAAAATTTTGAAAATTTTTCTGTTACCAAAACAGAAACCAGACCAAAATTGGCTACTTTTTTTACAGTTAGCCCAATAAAGATTGGATCATCATAATACCTGTTATTTTTTCGGGTCTGAGTCCCCTAACTTCCATAGTTTTTATAAGTCTCTCAAATAGAGTGACACTAAGATATGAAATATCTTCAAACCACCAATCAGATTCCAAATTTCTAATTCTTGCACCCGTATTAATCCCGTTCCATAAAATACTTCCATTCGGGCTCTGTAACCGACCATACATCATCATTGGCCACCCAAACAAACTTGGATCCGTACACGCCATCATTGATATCGCGTTCAAACATTTACTAATTATTTGCAAATTATCCGCTTGTGGAATAACATGCTCGCAACTTTGAAGTGCAACCATGCAGTCTTTCCAGTTTTTTAAAACATATTTGTGGAAGTAGTTTTCGGCGCGTATGAATAAGTTGTCATCTCCATAGTTTTCAAACATTTCAAGATCGTTTGATACGCGATATATGGTAACTATGTTTCTTGGCGTGAGTTCAACACGGATGCCATAACAAAATTTAGCAATGATTAAAAATGTATTGGGCCCACCAGGAATATTTTCTAAAGTAATGATGGGAGAGCCTTGATTGGTATTTTGAGTTTTTTCAATTAATTTTTCAATTTTTCCACATCTTGATGATAAGGGAAACTGAAAAAAAAAATAAAAAAATATTGTTATCAGTAACTTGACACTATTTCAAGTTTAAAAGCTATATGAAAATTACAGAGTAGGGAGAATATGATACAAATGTAAAATGATTGTAGTTTGTAGAACACTGGGAGCAATATTGTAGGAGAGAAATTTAGATTTGATTAGTCAAAGAAGTTGAAAAAATCTTAGAGAATTATGTCCATTGTTGTAGAATTGAATAGAGTTAAATTTGAATTTGACAATAATAAATGCAGATGTTTTGTTAATAAATCTAGCAACACAAATCTACCCTCTTTAATAAAAGAATAACAATTAGCCATGTGTCAGCTCCTATTAAAATATTGACACTTGGCAATTGATTATTGGATAATGTTTTAAACATTTAAACTTTTAATAAGTACACATTTATGAAACATAAAAATTAATTTATTTTCAAACTTGCTTTCTAAAAACCCCAATTTCAAGGATTTTAATATCATAATTTACTAGATACACAATAAATGCTGCATGGGTTAGATTATTTATTTTTTCAAATTTTCATGCTAAAAACCTTGTAAATTGTACTTTATTTTTTATAAACGTTATAAAAGTTAGTTTATTGGTACATGTTTATTTTATCTATGATTGCATAATAATGTTAATTTTAATACACCCCGTGTATTATACGTGTCAATACGCTAGTATTATATATAGAATGATTGTAATTTGTAGAACAGTAGAAGCAATTTTATAGGAGAGAGAGTTAGATTTGATGAGTCAACGAAGTTGAAAAAATCTTAATGAATAATGTACTTTGTTGTAGAATTGAATAGAGTTAAATTTGAATCTGATGATAATAAATGCAGAGATTTTGTGAATAAATTTAGCAGATCCAATACTAAATGAAATCATATGACCTTTAACAGAGGTAGCAAAATGGGCATGTCGGGTCACATGTAAAACGGGTTCAAATTCAAACAAGTCCTTTTTTATTTGGGTCGGGTTGGGTTGACCTGCAAACACTTTTTGTCCATTTTTTATAGATGATTAATGAGTTAATTCTTATGATAAAATTGCAACCTCTAGCTTTTAGTGTAATAATTTTCATAATTAAAGTCAGAAATTTCATTTGGATTAATAACAA
Organism: Stevia rebaudiana; assembly: GCA_009936405.2. NCBI lineage: Eukaryota > Viridiplantae > Streptophyta > Magnoliopsida > Asterales > Asteraceae > Stevia > Stevia rebaudiana. The sequence goes on from WOUH02000001.1 coordinate 6,413,135, forward strand.
ATGCAGATTAAAATCAAAATGTGGATATTTGTAATTGCAAATAATTTAAAGAAAAGTTACCTTGTGAAGATGGAAGTTAACATTATCAATGACAACAGTTATATCACTTGGCAAACCTGCATTACAAAACCTGGTACAAAGAAACTAAAATTTCAACTAAACATCCAACTTTAAGAAGGTGTTTGGATCTGAATTCAAATTCATAATTCTGATTTAATTTACGAAAACTAACTATATTCCAATTCCAAACAGGTTAGGAACGAAATTCAGATTCTAATTCGTATGTAATTCAACAAACCAAACGCCCCCAAAGTTGAAATTCAGATGATCGTTTACAAATTCATAAGATAAAAGTAACGATCATTGATCACCAACATTGAATTATTTAAAAAAAAATACAGAATTTACCAGTCATTGGCTTCACGATAGAACCCGAAAGCTTTTGCAGCAGGAGCCATGACTGATATTCACTTTCCCAAACAAAAACATGAAAAATTTAGAATCTTTAATCACTCCTCTCGTTCAATTTCAAAATTCTTGTTTGAAATACAACACCCACAAAAAGATAACCGACAAAACATAAAGAATCAAGAAACTGAGTCAAGAAGCGATCCGGGTCGGGTCATCTTTTTGAAGATGACAAAGGAAAAGCAATAATGGTGTCTTCTTGCTCACTATTTTGTATTTGTGGGGTTCTTTTCCATAAAAAAAGAATACGAGTGCCATGGGACAAACCCAACATCAATTAATTACAACCACCCGCAACCAAAATGGTCCCATAAATTATTATAAAAATAAAAAACAAGAACGAAAAATTTATAAAGAAATTAAAGAAGGAAGCAAAAGAAACTACAAGAATATTTTCAAGATTCCTGCTTTTGAGTCAACACCCAATTACTAAAAAACACAATCACCGCTAATTGTTAAAAACTTAAAAAGATCATCACACATGACACACACACATATATGTGTATATGTGTGTCTTTTAGTGTTTGTGTGTGTGTATTGGTAATGGGTTTTGAGGACGTGAGTGATACGTAACAATGATAAGTGAGAGATGGGTGAAAATGGAGGTCTCGTGATGTGGTTTGTGTGATTGAGGATTTTTGTCGAACAGGTGGAGTGCAGTTACCGAAATGCCTTGGATCCAAGGAAAGGTATATATTCATTTCTTTTAAATTAATCTATTTAACAAGCTACCAAATAATAATAAATACATACGGTGTTCTTAACTTTTTGAGTCATTTATAAAACCATAGCCAGGGGTATGCCACATGTAAAAGATAAACAAATTAAATTGGTTGTAGGACGAAATGGGGAAACCCATATTTATTGATTTTTATTTAAGTTTATTTTCTTCTTTACTCGAATAACTTTTATATAATTTATTAATATTTATATAAGTTACTTTCTTAACGTGTAACGGTTGAGTGTTAATTGACACGTCTCACAAAGGAGGAAAGCTCGTACATCAGCCATCACCAACACCACCACAAGAGAAACCACTTGCATATGAACCTCATGACCTGCTTTGGTAGAATACTGCCTCGATAGGGTTTCGAATTCAGGAGTCCATAACCTCTCAAATGAAAAGTACTTGGGGTACCTCACCTCAACCACATGAGTTTAGGATCACTGGTTTTGTATAACTTATATAAAATTGACAATATAATCACTTTAATGTGAGTAATGTATTAATATCCATTTTTAAAAATATTGAATCAAAGAAAAGGCGTTGATGCGTTGAGAGGTAACATGCATAATTATGTAAGTTAACTTTGAGTAATTATGAAGATATGGTGCTTGGTAACTAAATATAATTTGTGTAATTACTTTTATATATGTTACGATTCACTTATAAGCTAAACTTATTTACGTGGCTAAAGTCACTGAACAATTGGTTAGGATATAGGTAATAATAATGCTAGGTTTTGAGTTTATAGAATAGTCTGACCTAGCCCTGGACGAGTGGACGACCACATCAATCAGAAAAATATATAATCGTGTTGATAGATTATATATTTTTTGGATTGATTCGGTCGTCGATATTCTTGGTTGGTGCAACGCTTCAACAGTTTTTTTAAGGGGAAGTTTTATGCATTAATGATTCAAGGCCACCGACGAAAGCACACAAAAAACTTTATCATGCTATATTCATCTTCACTTTTTGTGCATATGGAAAGTAAAAAATGAACGTGTTTTTAATAATCGGATCTTGACGTCATCGGATATCATATGAGAAATCAAACTATACTTGTTCTTATGGGTAAAAAATAAAGGGAAATGTCGCAACCTAGATTGGTCCTCTTGATGCAATTTTTCTTTTTAGTTTTGTAATTTTCTTTCTAGCTCCATTGCTAGTGTTTTAATTGAATGGCACTTCAAATAAAATGTTGATAGATATACCAACACAGAAAATTGTTGAAACCTATAAAAAAATCTTGAGTCGGAAACTAACCAACAACCTATTCGTTTTGAGATAGATAAAGTAAGAGCTTTTATTATTAAAGTGTTTAGATAAAATAGATATTATATCTATATGATTTAGGAACTATCATGAATAGTAGCACATTGAGATTAAAATAATAGAGTAAAGATATTTTC
>WOUH02000001.1:6415838-6426480 GCA_009936405.2 Stevia rebaudiana
AATGGTAATATTTAATTTACATAAATATTGAATTACAGATGGCGTACCGCCAGTTTACAAATAGTTAAAGGTCGGAAATTGATCGGTTGACTGCCGGAAAATGGCCAGCCGTTACATTTTTATTTTAATACTATCTATATTGACATGTTTTTTTATTTTAAATCAGTCCGATTGATGACTATATAAACAGGTAAAGTGCCGGTTACATTATGAAAAACTTAACTATTTTCGTTTAAGACGTGTTACTTTGTCGTTATGACAAAGGGACAAGTTTGCGCAAACGTAACCAAGTTTCACTTTTGTTTCAATTAGATACCTCAAAGTTTTTTTTGTTTTAATTAGATACATATACTTTATAAAAGTGTTTTAGTCATATATATTTTACCTATAAAATTAAGTTAACATGTGACATTTATTTTTTCTCTTTTTCTTGCAATTGATGATGTGTATTAAAATTTGATCATTTGGATTTAAAAAAAAAAGCAAAATATGGGTCAAAATTACCGAAAACACGTTCAAACATGTCAAAATCACCGAAATACGTTCAAACTGGTCAAAATACGTCCAAACTTGTCATAATCACCAAAATATGATTAAACGGGTCAAAATCACCAATATACGCCCAAACAGGTCAAAATCACCTAAATGCGCCCAAACGAGTAAAAATAAACTAAATACGCCCAAACAAACTAAATACGCCCAAACGGGTCAAAATCAAATAAATACGTCCAAATGGGTCAAAATCACATATATACACCCAAACAGGTCAAAATCACATAAATACGCCCAAACGGGTCAAAATCACATAAATACGTCCAATCGGGTCAAAATCACCTAAATATACCCAAACATGTCAAAATCACCAGATTATACCCAAACTGGTCAAAATAACATCAATATGCTCAAACGGGTCAAAATCACACAACTTTTAGATACCGTATTTATTACAAAAGATCAAAGCATGAGACCATGTAAGTAATTTATAAAACGTAAGTAGAAACAATGAAATACCAACAAAGGTTTAGCTCAACAATTTACTCTAAAGTTTATGCAAATTTAGACCCGTTGCCTGGTTAGAGCTTTGGGTCCATTCTAAACGGCCCAACTCGAATTAAAAACACCGAAGAAAATTGTTTAAATAAAAGCAGTTGTCATTCGATGCGTTCTCCCACCGTTTGTCCCCGTCCGTCACTTCCCCTCTCAGAACCGCCGGTGGATCATCCGTCCTAATCTTAGGTACAACTCTTTCTTCCTTCTGATTTTATATTCATTAATTTTATTTTTTTTATTTCGAATCGCCATAGATGCGTTGATAATCTCGCATGATCTGCCCCTTTTGCAAACGAATTTGATCATCATTGTGGTTCGTTTAAACTTCCCAAAAATTGTCTAGATTGGATTGAAATAATTCGAATTCAGTTCCGTCATGTTTGATTGCTAAGTAATTTAAATTAATCTGGTTTTACCAGTTTGATGTACTGTAAGTTTCGTTTTCGTTGCAGTTTGGTCGATCATTTCTACATTAGGGTTCGGAATTTCTCAAATTGTATAAAATTGTATGCTTCTGATGTTATGTATAAGTTTTGATTTCATTACGCTTTGTTGAGTGATTTCATTTGAGGCAATTGATGTTCCCAAATCAATTCTGTGTTCAATTTGTTTCTCTGAAGTTATAATTGACTTTTGACTTTTGAGCTTGAAGGTTGATTTTCTACCAAAATCATATCATCTTTGAAAATCAAAAGGAATTAATATATATATAATTGAGTTATTAATCAAATCTATGTTATTATTTTGTAGCGCGTAAGGGGTAGAATGCATACAGAAATTTCCTCTGAAGAAGACTATATAAGCGATCTTCCTCAAAGTATCATCGAAACCATACTCACAAAACTGCCATTACAAGATGCTGTAAGAACAAGTATATTATCTACTAAATGGAGGTATAAATGGTCTACAATTTCTCAACTTGAATTTAATGATAAATGTGTATCATCTACCCATGATAGAACTCTTATTGAAACCAATCTTATTAATTTCGTCACGCGGTTTCTTTTTCTCCATGATGGTCCTATTCATCGATTCAGTCTATCAACTACTTATCTGCAAAGTTCTTCTGATGTAGATCAATGGTTACTTTTTCTATCAAGAAAAGATGTTAAAGAACTTGTTCTTGAATTAGGTGACGGTGAATGGTTTAGAGCACCATCTTGTCTTTTCTCGTTTAAAAAACTACTTCGTTTGGAGCTTGTTAGATGTGAATTAGATCCACCGGTTTCGTTTAAAGGGTTTTTTAATTTGAAATATCTTAATCTGCAACAAGTTCTTATTGCTCCTGATGCGGTGGAGAATCTTATCGCGTGTTGCCCGCTTCTTGAAAGTTTAACTTTGTCATACTTTGATAGTTTAGAACTCACTATTCGTGCACCAAATCTTAAGTATTTGATATTAGAAGGTGAATTTAAAAATATATGTCTTGAAAATACTACAAAGTTAGTTGCTATATCTATCGCGATGTATATGACTGATGATATCGCTGAACATTTTGGTCAAAGTTCAAGTTGCAATTTTGACAAGTTTCTTGGTTGTGTACCGTCTCTTGAGAAATTATTCGGTCACATTTACTTTACAAAGGTTAGAATTTTTTATTTTCTTATTTTTTTATTTTTTTGTTATTTTGAATGTGGTTTGTCGATTTTGTTGATTGGTGTGTTAACTTTTTGTTTATTTTACTTAGTATATGAGTATAGGTAACACCTTTAATGAAACAATGGCGCAAATTACTTATAAACAACTAAAGGTTATTGAGTTATATCAAGTAAGCTTTGAGGACATGAAAGAAATAATGGTGGTTCTTCGTTTGATTTTAAACGCACCTAATCTTCAAGAACTTCAAATTTCGGTGAGTTTCATATCCTACATTGTCATTAATGTTAGATTTATTACGCAGTTAGTCTCTGTGGTTTTCGAAAAGTAACAGATTTAGGTACTAGGGGGTTTAAAGTATTAGATTAGGTTTTATACTTATAATTTATTAACGAGTTTGGGTATTAAGAACTAGCTTTTGTTAACTTTTATGTTAAATTAGGGTGAAATGACCAAAATACCCTTTGACATTTTAAAGTCAAAAAGTGAGAATTCAAAGGGCAAATTGGTTATAAAACATGTTATTATATGCAAACCACAGGGGTGAAATGACCAAAATACCCTTTGAGAATTTGAAAAGTCAAAGAGTAAGAACCGATAATTCAAAGGGTAATTTGGTCATTTCACTTGTATTAACCTATTACTTCAAACCTCTAGTATCCAAACATGTTATTATATGCAAACCATAGTGGTGAAATGACCAAAATACCCTTTGACAATTTTAAAAGTCAAAGAGTAAGAACCGAGAATTCAAAGGGTAATTTGGTCGTTTCACTCTTATTAACCTATTACTTTAAACCTCTAGTGTCCAAACATGTTATTTTATGCAAACCACAAGGGTGAAATGACCAAAATACCCTTTGACAAGTTTAAAAGTCAAAGAGTAAGAACTGAGACTTCAAAGGTAATTTGGTCATTTCACTCTTATTAATCTGTTACTTTAAACCTCTAGTGTCCAAACATGTTATTTTATGCAAACCACAGTGGTGAAATCAAAATATCCTTTGACAATTTTAAAAGTCAAAGAGTAAGAACCAAGAATTCAAAGGGTAACTTGATCAATTCACTCTTATTTAACCTATTACTTTAAACCTCTAGTATCCAAACATGTTATTTTCTGCAAATTACTGGAACAATCTATATAATAAACTCTTAATGTTACGTATTTTGTTCTGATTTGTATTTTTTTTCTTTTAATTTAGGGTTCGTCAAATTCTTCGTCAGCAACAGAAGCATCCGATTTGGATTTTTGGGAGAACGACTGTCCGTCTGACTACACATTTAACCGGCTTAAGATAGTAAAGATGACAGATATGTCGGGGGTCCCACACGAGATGGGATTTATAGAGTTTTTACTTGGAAATTCACCGGTTCTTGAAATTATGAGCATCACTCCGAGTGTGTATTTAACCGATGGAAGATTAAACATGTTGATCGAGTTACTTAGGTTAAAGCGTGCATCAGCAGACGCTGAAATCGTATTTGTTCAAGATCAGGTGTAAAAATGTTGCATTTGTATGAATATTATTGCCTCTGGTTTTGACCTTTGACTTGTGTTTGTATGATAACTGTTGATTTGACCAGCAATGGTGCACCCCTTGTTCCAAGCGTTCTTAAAAAACTTGGTTTAATTGAGAACTTGGTATTATTAACTTAAAAAGGTTGTGTGTCATTTGATTTTCTTACAAAGTGCCACTTGATATAAATGTTTTCAAGATAGAATTTTTATTTTAGTGAGATGGCATGTAACAAACACGAACAGAGGCATGTTTGTGTTCGTTCATTTAACTTTAACTACACACGAACACATAAATGAGCACAAATTTTTTTGCACATGTTCGTTTATTTATCAAATAAATGAACATAAAGGAATTTGCCACTGTACATTTCACGAATTGTTAGTTTCGTTTACACGCCTAACTGTATGTGCATGGATGGCCTTGCAGTTGCTGGCGACAAATCACGTCACGGTCACGTCAGAGGAGTGGGGGGGATGAAATGGGTGGTTGTGGTGGTCAATCGTCATGAAGCTGAGAACAAAGAAGAAAATGTGATGATGTGGCGTGCGTAAGCATGGTCATCCCACCCTTCATGGTGTATCCCACCCTTCATGGTGTTTCACGATGAGCCACTATCGCATCATATCGTTCTCTCTTGCGGTAGGGATGAGCAAAGTATCAAATGTTATACCACTACCAAATTGATACCGATCGAACTTCATTGATATTAATATCGGCATTCGTTTTTCATATTTTTGGTTTTAATGGTACTAAAAGATATCAAACCAACAAAATTGGTATGGTATTAAGTTTTTTGCATTCCCTCACTTTTTAGACTAAACGTAATGGGCGTGGAAGGAGGAAGGCGACGCCCAGGAACACCAAAACGCTGCCGGCGTGGAGGGGCGTGGAGACCCACGGCGTGGGCTGCTCCACGGGCGTGGGGGGAGAGGGGAAGAAGGAAAAAGTGCTCAGGTGGGCCCCATTTAACCAATTTAACCCATTTAACTTATTCTCTCTCCACCACTCACCACTACACTCATTTTCCACCACCTCTTCTGTCTCCTGCATAGCACTTACGCGTCATACTCCACCTCTTCTACACCCCCAAACCACTAGACATGGTCTTATATTGGTAGATTTTGGTAGGTACGAGTTTGTATCTCTACTTTTATTTGTTTATTAGACTAGCGCCCTTGGGGTGCATGCGACCTAGTTGACTGTATTGAATGAGTTAGGATGCAAGTGGGCCCCATCAATATTTTTAAAATTTTCCACTCATATTGAATGAGTTGCATGTGAGAAACATATGTATGGAAGTATTGAGGGTAAAATTAGTTTGTGAGAACAATGAGTAAAAAACTGATGTATTTCGCTGACGAAAAAAAAAAAAAGCTTAAACGTGGGAAGGATAAGGATGAGTATACTGATTAAAGAACACTTGCACCTGAAAGAGTATTAATAGTCACACAATCTTCAACAGATGTATACTCAGTAAAAGCTTAATTTTTATCATGAACTATAATTATTAGGTAAAACTATTTCAATCAAAATCACTACAAAATATACACCAACCATCTCAACATTTTGAACTGAACCGAAAAAACAATAATAACAAATCTTACTTCAGATTGGATTTATTAACCCAATTATCCTGGATTAACAGAAACAAGAAGCCAACTTCCATTTGTCACATTTTAGAACCGATCAAACTCGAAATCACAACTTTCAGACTTCGAAAGGATCACTCGTATACCGTGGATTCATTAGTCTTCATAGCATCTGAGCTCATTTGTGTTTTATAGAAACTAAAACTGAAAGTCAAGTTTCTCTCTGGTCTAGCTAGCCATATATTCACATCTCATTTGATCACGAGCCAACACGGGTCCAGCTGAAGCGGTTAAACGAACCATTTTTCGGGTTTATCAAACCCACCATTACATGATCAAACCAATCTTTTCAAAATGATCACAAAAACTTTTTCAGTACGTGAAGCAACCTCGGGTGTATCTCACTAATCGGGCAATGAGAACAACGGATTCCGCCATCTTTAAAAGATCATGCAAAACGGGCGGGTCGGGTGGTAACAGGTTTAAGTTTTAGATGAACTTGTTAAGTGGGTAATCTAGGTAGAAGATGATGGATCTTTTTCGGGTGTTGCAGATGTACTTGTGCCATTGTTTATAATCGTTCGAGTATATTTGCTGATTACTTTTTCTTTGTTTTCTTTCCACCATTCTTCAGCCTGCTGTTCTACAAACCTTCTTTTGCTGTTTTTTAGGAAAAAAAAAATATTATATATAGTCATATAGATATTAATGTATATGTGAATGCGTAATTATATGAAAATGATGATTAAAAAAGATACCTTGTTCATATTATAAATGCAGATAGAAATTGATGTAATATATGCATACTGGTTTAAAAAGATGTAACTTTTGTGTTCATGTTTGCTACATGTGTTAATCGTGTCGCGTTTAAATTTGTTTTGGAAATGTACCTGAATCTAACTCGCCTGAATCTTGTGGTGCCATTTGATAAATGGATGTAAGTTACATAAACACCTGGTTGATATTGTTCCATTACTTCTTTGTTTGTTTCACCAACATTGTTCTCCAATGTAGCATTTTGTGATGCCACGTCAGCAACATTGTCCCTTGATGGATTAGTAATCTCATTAGACAAATTTGACTGTAAGAATTCATCAACTTTACAAGTCAATGCTTTTATGGTTTCATCATTAGATTTTTCAGGAGGCTGCTTCTCTGAAAACTCGTTTAACTGACATAGAACAATAATCACATAAGCCTAAGTCTAACCACAACATATAATAATAGATAATTTCATCAACCAAGTGTGGTTAAGAGTTATTTATTTATTAGGTATAGATAACCTGTGATTTGACATATTTGAGGACATCCATAGCGACTAGACACTTGGCATTTCGGTCTGATGCTAACGAATCCGATTCTTGAGCGCGAGTTTTTAGTTTCGAAATCTCTGCATCTTGGCGTTCGTTATTCTTCTTTAGAGTTTTCACCTACCAAATGCATGAAAAAAGGAAATGATTCTCACTTTCAATTCCAAAATACATAAGAAAGGGTATAAATGAATAAGAAAGGGTAAGCCAGCTTATGAATTACTACATAAAAAACTCAAACAAGCCCATCATTAACGAGTACGAGCTCTGGCCCTAAAATATTAATCATTTAGTTTTCGAACCCGAGCTTAAACCTCACGTATCGAGCTAAATAGTATATATTTGTTTTGATACATATTTTTCTATAAAAAAATATAATAAGATAATTAAATCATATATATTATGTTATATACGAAAACTATAATTATAAAAACATATAAAAGGTAATAATAACCATATAAAAATTAAATAAAAAATGAGCCGAGTCTGAAAATTTCCATACGATATGATGAGCCGAGTTCTAGCGTTAGTGAGTTCAGGCTCTTGACTCGGCTAGTTTATACCCTCGTCAAAACATCAATGAAAGAAGATTTGTACCTGAGTATGCAGCTTGGACACTTGATGGTTCAACATCTCATTTGACTTGTTAAGATTATCAATCACCCCACGTGAGAACATTGGAGACCCAGACATTGGTGGACTCGGTCTTCTTGAATAAGGTGACGCGGATCTGGTGTTACCCGGGAGAGGTGGCGGTTGAGGTTGAACTGGCAGTTGCGGTGGTAGAAACGGTTGTTGCATCTGATATGATGATGTGCCAACCGATCTACCGAGTGAAGATGGAAATGTGATATCCTTCAACTGTTGAGATGACGGAACTTGAGAAGATCTTGTTCCAGAACCAGAATCAGACTTCGGGCCATACATCGCTGACATGATTTCTAGATACTTGGCGGGTTCAATGTTGGGAGACATTAAAAGCCTAGAAGTTCGGGCCGGGCCGGGCCCTCTATCTTTCCTACTTCCATCTTGGCCCGGTTGGTTACTAAATCTTCGGGTTGGCCCAAGCCCAACATCAATGGGCTTCTTTAAAAGTTTTGAGTAACAAGAATCACAGACGCGATGAGGTTTTCCTGGGATTGGAGCCTGTGCTGCTCTTAAAGCCTTTCTTGAGCTACAAGCATGGCAATGTACAAGCCCGCAGTTGTAGCAGTTGTGTCTCTTACGTGTGAACCCGAATGCTTGTTTACATCCGGAACAGACTGACTGATCTGCTGCTCCGGACATCCACTTATGGATGCATATACTGGACGTAAAACTTGCACCACAAGAAACGCTTTTAACAACTCGATCTTTTAGCGATTCAACCAGAGTTGGTGTTTTGCGGTCTTCAAAGTCCCCGTGACCAAGTCTTCCATTTGCACCCATACCCCATGTGTATATTTCACTTCTTGATGTCAAAACCGCAACATGGTACGCTCCACATGATATTTCTTCAACAAACTCCCCAACCAACGCGTCTTGTACTAGGGCGGGTAGTTTCCCATCAGATTGTGGGTTCCCTAACTGCCCGTATGAATTACTACCAAAAGAGTACACGTGACCAGATGTTGTAAGTGCTAAGGTCATTGTATTTCCACACGCGAGTTGATGAAAGTTATAGTCGATTAAAGCGGATATACAAGTTGGTTTCAAGTAATTTTCTTTGTTTCCATGACCTAATCTATGCTTTTCACCATCACCCCATGTGAAAAGCTTTCTAGATGTTGAAAGCCCACCTCCACCATGGTTTGTGATCTCCACAATTGCAGCAGTATGCCATACACCACAAGCAACTTTAAGCGCCTTCAACCCACTCAACGATTGAACTTCGACTGGATACTTTACGCTTATTCGGTCTCCATGCCCTAAAACACCAAACGTCCCATCACCAAACGTAAACAACTTCCCATCAACGGTTGCAAGCGCGGTATGCCACGCGCTACAAGCAACCGAACATACCACCAACCCTTCCAACGGTCCGGATACCCTTTTGGGTATCCAGTGACTAGCGTCGGTACCATGACCTAAAAGTCCCGCATTGTGGGACCCGTCTCCCCACGTGTACAAATCCCCAGACGTTGATATCGCGCTTGTGTGAAACTCTCCACATGCGACGTATTCAACATTTGTAACTGCCAGAAATTCAACCAGACGCGGGCGACCAAAGTGTTTTTCTGTCCCATGACCAAGCCTACCTCCAGATTCCTCCCCCCAAGTGAAAAGTTCACCTTGTTTTGTTACAAGAGAAAAATGGCGTGTACCACACGAGATCTGGTGGACGTCTATAACTACATTGGACTCTAGAATCCTCGGAATGGTGACATCGGTTTTTGATGGGAACGCGTTTACGGACCCGTCAGTTGAACCCACATCGGACCATACCTCTCCCCAAAGATAAACATCTCCTAATGATTCTATGTCATCATAACCGGAAGTAGTTGTATGAGTTGAACAACTTGGTGTGCTTGAAACACTAATCCTAAAACCATCCGCATTGCTAGTTCTTATTTGCATTCTTGCAAATCAAGATGACACATTTGAGATCTGTGAAATTAATTGGAAAAGAAAGTTAGTAGAACAACATCATACCTAAATCATCTAACATTCAAATCTTAAAAAAAAAAGATTTTACATATGTTATATATATGCATCAAATTATTTGAATGCCAGATTCAATCAATTCATAAATAACAAAAAGAAATGTAAGAAGATGAAATCTGGAATACCCCACGTCTACCTATAAAACTTAGATAATAAATTTAACAATTCTACACATGTACGATATAAAAATATGGAATCCAACATCCCACAAAACACAAAATCTGATTTTGAGCTTACGTTTGATATAAGCGGCCGGCGATGATAATCAAATTAGAGGAGGCAGGTTCAAAGTTTGATTTCTAGGATTATCATGAACGGATTTGTGATTTGCATGCAAAAATTATTGGCTATATAGAGTTAGAACATTGATTTGAGCCACTAATTTCTGAAAATATGTCATAGCCACTAATTCGAAATACTATTTAGAATTTTGGATTGGACTAAAATATGATTTGATTTTGTTATATTTTGTTATAGTTACAACTTAAGATCCGCACGCAGCCTCGGGTTTGATATACTGCGCGTTGCGTCGTGTCTGATATACAGACATGACGCCTATTATTTTGGTTACATTGACATAGGTAAACCACATCAATTCTATTAACAACCTTGCGTCTTGCGACAAAACTGGGTCGTAAAATCAATTACAAAGTTCACGTGATAATCTTGTACATGGATAATTTTGTTTTAGCAAAGACGTTAACGATATGCAAAATATTATAAAAAAACGTGAATCTCGTTACGAAGACAAAATAAAAATGAGGCATAGAAACGTTGAATAACGCACGTGCATCGCGACATCTTAACTCCAAACTCAATCGGATTTTAAATAATATAAAAATAATAATAAAAATATTAATAATAAATAATAATAATAATAATAATAATAATAATAATAATAATAATAATAATAATAATAATAATAATAATAATA
>WOUH02000001.1:6426580-6437580 GCA_009936405.2 Stevia rebaudiana
TATTTAAATCTCAGAAAAATCTTCAACCCGGATCCCACTGAGAATCGCGTTCAACTCCTATATATTCACCCGCATCAATATGTTTCATTTCATAGATGTAGTTTGTTACGGATGTCCCTGAAAATCTTGAAAAGTTTTGCGGCCGATCAAGTAAAAAATGGGCCCCTAGTAATATGAGCTAGCAATGTTATGACCCATAGAGGTATAAATGTGATTTTAAAAGATTTAGTTTTTCTATTTAAAGCTGATTAGCAGCGCAACTTGTTGCCCGTTTAACTTGTTGCGTCTACGATGTCGTTCCATTTTCTGGCTTCTGCGGTTATACCTTTTGGGCGATTGAGTAATCTCAATTTAATTTTAGACGATCAACTAATTAACGTTTAGAGGGTAATAAGTTTATTGGGCTTAAAATTTTGGATGGGTTAAAAACTATGTGGGTTTAAAATCCTAATCGAAAGTGGGCCTAAATTAATCATCTGGGTTTAACAATAAACAAGTGGGTTTATCAGTTTTTTAGAATTTTATTTAAAAAATTATATACACAACATAAAAAATTAAAAGAGTGGAACTGGCACCTCACGCATGGGCCTTGAACTAGGTTTTTTATACGTGTAAAAACTAAAAAGTATTCGCTTAAAACCCATGTTACTATTTCTCATGGGGGGGCATGAGTCTTTGAAGGACCATTCTTTCCTTCCAACACAAAAAGCATTAAAAGATGTTTACAAGTTGTCAATCAAAGCACGTGTTTTATTTTAGTCGAGTTCAAATTATAGATATTAGTAACTCATTATGTGATCTCAGACCCTACAAATAGTTATATTATGAGTAAGATTATCTAGATATGGTAGTTGTGGCTGTGATTGTTTATTGTTATAGCAAGTAGTAACTGATTTTGTATGTGAGAGGTTCTATGTGAATCGAGGCCAATATTAGATATACTTTTGTAGGGGCCCCTAAATGACGCCTGCTAGGACTTTAGATGTGTTACAAGAACTAATCTTTCAAAAAAGATAAAAGCCGCTGACTCATGATTTTAGCCGGTCATGACAAATTCAGCAAAAGATTGAATTATCTAAACTAATAATAAAAAACCGAGAGATATGTTTTCAAAAGCTAATTGGATTTCCAATAATCAACATTTTCATTAAACACTTAAAATCAAGAGGCTGATTGAAGAAACATATAGTCATAGTACTCATAGCATAGCTACCAAAAGTCAACCTTTTCTTTCAAATTCAAAACGACCCATACTTGAAAGCAGGTCAAACCCAACATCTTCGCTTTTGTCATTATTTACATCATTCACGTTAGCATTCCCCCAAAAAAGACAATAACCCAAAAGTCGGCCATCAAACCATGCCCCCGTAAGTTTATAACTAGAAAACACACACGCCTCAACAATAAAACATCACGCTCTTCACGCTGTCATGAATAACTGGAAGTGGCCTCACTTCTGCAGCCCTCTCACGTGTTGCGCGTCCACCACGAGAATCACTGTCAGATAAATCTGCACCTTCCAGGTAAGAACGGGTTCGGAAGGCAGCCAAGTGTGCATAGTAAGCAGCAGGAACTACAAAAACAAATATAATTAAATAATTAGCATATTATATTATAGTTCTTATCATTAATAATTTGACTGACAGTATATAAAACAGAGAGCATACCAATAGAAACAGATCGTGTGCACCTCGCATACCTGAAGTTAGAAAATTAAATCATGTTGGAATTATGCAATAAAAAACAAATTAGAAAATTAATAAGTTGAGGGTTAGTTGAAATACGTGTAGCAGAGAGAGTTGGTTAGCATTTGCAAACCGTCTGCAGTAAACTTGTTTTCATCATACAGCACATGGTAATGTGTGGGGCGACTAGTTCCCTGCAATATAACCAAACCGAACCAAATTAGGCGAGCAGAAAATAACTCTAACAAGAAAACTCAAGTTACTATGTAAACCCATTTGATATTTTTCTTTTTAAAAAACAACACAAGTAAACCCAAACAATAGTGGTATGTATTTAATTTATGAATAATGGCAAATGCTATCTATGTGAAAGTGGATTAAAAATCAGTTCACCTGAATTCCAGCATGGCTGCAAAGATAGAAGTCAAACTCAGTTGGGTGACAAATCTTTGTATCAACGACAGTTCCTAACAAATTTAATCCAAAAAATAAGTATTAGAAGAAATTACAAACCAGAAATAACAAACTCTAAAAAATATTTATATTTTTTAATTAAAACATCAGATACAAACCAGGGAGAATATTGCCACTCCTGTCAGTGGAGTTCCTATCACCATGCTTATCCGGGAAGAAGCGAGTATGATGCCTCTTTTGCACCACAATGAATGTAACAGGTGGCATATAATTCTCCTCCAATGAAACACATGCCTATAAAACAACCAATACAATAATTAAGACTACAAAATTTAAATATTTTAATACACAAAAGCATACCATACATTTATTTAAATATTTTAAAACACAAAATCATACCTTACGAATGCTGTCCATTTCAGACAACAGAACTTCATTAAACTGTCCTTCACTTACTCCATCTCTGTAAATTAACGCATTACAATAAATAAAAGTTAATAAAAGGAATCAACGATTAAAGAGCAAGTTTGTAAAAAAAAGTTGTAATGCCTGTAAAATATGATGCGGTGAGGTTTGTGCCCAGTAGACTTCTTGAAAGATATTAAAAGTTCCCTGTAAAAAAAAAACAGATATTTATTTAACCAAGGTTGAAACTGACGGTTGTTATAAAAGCAGTTGAACCTTACCTAATCAAACCTCCATGATTTGCACCATTTTTGTGGTACAAATCTTTAATAATTTCCTGCCTATGTGGCTGTGCAGATACCAAAGCTTTGTACTTTGTCACCTGGGGCCAATCCATTGAAGCAACCACCTGTAAGTAATAAAATTCCAAAAACGTAACTATTAGAAACATCCATTAAGTCCAAATGAAAAATATAATTATTAAAAACCCATATTAGTCAAAATTAAATATAAAAAGCAAAAACATACAGCAGCAATTGAAGGACTCGAATCTTCTCCCGGTGATGGATGAGTGACATCAGCACCAAAGATAATAGTGGGACGATCAGTTACGTAAGGAAGCCTACCATTGAGAGATGCAGACAAGACACTGTTTCTTCCCCCAACCTGATATAATTCAACAAAATTAATATATCTTGTTAAAAAAATAAAAATAAAAACTAACATAATAATTTAATTTAATACCTTCACATTAATCTTCATAGCAACATTTTCAAAGTACTGTTTGCTCATTTTCATCACATGTTTAGGCTGGCAGCACTGAGATACAATTCCAAGCTCTGTTTCACAAACTCGTTTGATTCGTCCTGAAACATAAAATGAAAATACATATCGGTAAAATTGATAAATAAAAAAGTTGGTTTGTTTGTTACATAGACGGCCCCACTGTGTAATTAAGTCTAAATAGTAAATGTGGACTGTATAATAAAAAACATAAAAAATTAAATTACCATAAGTTCCTTTAGCTTCAGGTAGAATTACAAACAGCAATTGAAGTTGTTTGCCAGGTTCAACTCTTGCGAGCTGTGTACTGCTCTTGGTTTGAATATCAACTAGAACTCTTTCAATGTTGTGTGGCGGAGCAGAAATCATTCGAAACAGAGGTTGAGGATTAAAAACCTTCAAAATTTATTAAAATATTGGAAGTATTAGTTTTGTATTGACTATAGGACCAAAAAAAACAAATAGAGATACATACGATTCCTTTGTTTTGACACATTTCAACAAGTCCATGACAAAACCGCTCCACTGCGTCTTCTCTTTGTCTTGAAAAGTTAACAATCGCCCAATAATTAACAGTGCCTCCGTTTATCATTTTCTACAAAATGATAAAAGTGGAAAAAAAAAAGTAAATAATTACTGAAAAAAGTCATTCTAACTAGTGAAAGAAAGTAAATTGCAATTTACTAAATCAATCATGTTCCACTGGCCAACTTGTGGGTTTACTTCTGAAGATCCATGATACTTGATCTGGAAAACATAAGTAAATCAAGATCAATACAAAAATAATTAGAAAAAGTTTTTTATAAAAAAAGTTAAGGGTTCAAAATTTACAGGTGGTGGAGGAAGAACACGCGCATCAATAGATGTGAGTTGTTCTCTAACTCGCATGCCAAATTCTCTGTTGACGAGTTCATCTTCATTGTATTTGTTACTCCGCATAGTCTAAACAATACCAACCAACAAAATAAGAATATAATATTAGAAAAATAAAAATTGAAAATTGTTTATCATTTGTTAAAATACATACCCTCATAATACTTTCCTCTTTGTCCCTTGGGCGTTGACATGTGGCCTTTAGCATGTTGGTAACTTGTTTTTCATTGAGCTTCATGCCAAATCTTTGACCACCAGCAAGCCAACAAATCTAACCTTACACAAATTAAAATGGTTACAAATGTCCAAATTCTCATACGATGTTTTCTTAAAACTTTTACAACAAAATATGTTTTAAGTATAAATTAAAAAAATAATAATAATAATAATAATATTATAGCAGCAAACCTCAGTTGGCAGATATGTAGGCTTTGCTTCTGTGCCTGCTTGAATTGCAGGAAGCAACGGAAATCGAAGATGAACGTTGTATTTGTCACGAAAGTACTGAACAACAGAGATAGTGGCTCCAGTTTCATCAGGAAAACTGACATAACAAAAAAAAAGATAAAAGTTGTCAAATATAATATAGATGAAAATAAATTATCACAAAGTATCAGTAGACTGTATATAACTGTGTCCTACTGCATAATCAAATTGAGTGGCTTCTATCAACGTTACACTTGAGCAGTTATTTTAACTTATTACACTTCATCTGTCGGTAAGCAAATCGAGAAGTGACTATTATGAATACTTTCATCATGTCTGATGTAATATGAGTATATGACGAATGAATAACAAACAGTAAGACCAAACATGATCAATATTATTATTTCCACTCACGTAAGCTGGCTAATTGGTTGAACCGTTAGTCCTTGAATCTTGTATCGCCTCATGTAATTCTCTCGACGAACCTCCACCCGTACTAATCTAAGCGCTTTTTTCACCTGAAATTTACAATTTCCAATTTTTCATATAATTAACTTTAAAAAAATTCTAACAATTTAAAATTCAAAAAAACAAAAAAAAAAAAGATTAGATATGTAAAGTAGAATAATCCTTTTCTACATAAGGTTCAAACAACTTAATAGAAGTGAATACCTTAATGCGTTCTTGGTCATTAAGTGGTCTGGTTAAATCTTTGTTGAGAAATTCTTCCATAAAATTAGAGACCAACCTTGGTTCATAAAATGCCCTTGCCGACATATCTGCAAAAAAAAGACATATCAGATCAAATGATTACAACTTCTGTAATAATATAATACCAAAAATTGAAATACAAATGCTCAAAAACATTTACCAATGTTGAGTGATAATCCCATTTGTGTTGGTCTTAGACTTTGATAAAACCCTTTCCAGAACTCAACACCATCACCAAGTCCACCATGACCAAACTCAGTACTGAACAGTGATCGACCAACTATTTCACGACTGCAATTCACACGATATGGTTAGAAACAAAAAATAAATATGTTAAATTAAGAAAAATAAATAATGTTATTTACCCTGTTGAAGCTGATTCCCTTAGAACTACATCAAGAGCTTGAATAGTTTCTTGTGGAATGTCACGCAGTTTGCCACCCAAAAACTGTTTCAGAAAATGGAGATCTTTCTTCACAGCAAACTTAATTGTGACCTTGAATTCGCGTTCCCGTCTACAAATGATACATACCAACAGCTACATGAGACAATGATTTGTAATAAAATAATAAACATGGAGAAATTATTTGAAAATGTATTATACCCATTCTGCTCAGTAATTTTAACAGCAAACTCTTTAGACTCAAAAGGCAAAGGACCAGCAGCAAATGCACTTTTCTTTCCATCATAAGCTAACATCAAATTTCCCAGGTGAGAAGCCCGGTATAAAGATGTAAGACGTTTCAATATTTCTCTACATTTGGTCTTTGAAGGAACTTCAGGAGTAATTGCAACCTAAAACCAATATTGAATAAACAAATAGATTGTCACCTCATAATCATGATGATCAGAACACAGCAAGAAAGACACAACAATTTCAGTAGAAATTAAATCATTCTGGAAAGAAATGAAAAAAAAACAATTGTTTATGCCAGTTATTTCCGAAAGAAAAACTATCAGCAGATAACCTACAGCATAGGTCAAGTTTAATTTAGGAAAAAATATTACCAGAATCTCATATCAGGGATTCATGGAAAATGACCAAAAACATAAATAAATATTTGCCCCAAAATTTATAAAATTTGTTGTTGATGTAACAGTCAACTACTGAAAAGCCTAAACCACTCAAAAAACAAAAAAAGGAATACAACTGATAACCTTTGCCGGAATAAGTAAAAATCATCCCGGAACAAACAAGAGGAAGTGAAAATCAAAAACAAAACACTTAAACGCAGGATCGATTAGACGGTTACATATCAAAGCACTTAAAAGTAAATGATCCAACATATATCAGATTATTTACCAAATCAGATCTTACATAAACCAGTTAGAAATAGTAGTCCGATGATGCTATTAGAAGATGATTTTAGCGCATTTAAGCGCATTTAATTCAAAATTTAGACAAAATACATGCATCAAATCATATATACATACAGATTGCACCATGAATGTACTAATCGATTCCATAAACACACTCGGAGAAACACTATTAAACAAATAAGCCTGAAACGAGAAACCTTACATCATATTGGTGAGGATCCTTCTGACCGAGATCCACAAGAAAGTGATTCGCCTTAATCACACATTTCCGCCCGATTGTTCCATAACCGTTCCTCGCCGGCGTGCTCAACTTCTTCGATGACGACGGCACCAACGGTACGGCCACCGGTTGCTGTTGAGTTGCTACAGACGGTGCCGGCGGAGTCTGAACCGTTCGCTGCTGCATTCCCGGTTGTTGCGAAACAGGACCTGTAGCAGTAACCCTAACACCACTAGACGACGGAACCGGCGGCGCTGAACCGATTGAAAGGTTCTCAAAACTTGACGGGATAGAAGAGGATGAGACTGACGGAACAGAAACGTTTTGAGCCGATTGCCCAACATTTCCTCTTCCGGCTGGTTCTTGAGAATACGACGGTTGTGGTTGAACTCCAGCACGGCCTCGAACGCGGCCTCGGCCGGCACCGGTGGGACCGCCGGAGCGTCCACGGCCTCTTCCTGACATCGGAAAAGTTAATTTGAGATTACGGTTTTAGAGAAAGGAAGTTGTGACGACTGGAATCACGAAAGGCGTGAATGTTGAGCGATGTTGCGACGTGTGTTATATAATGGGGGTGAAGTCCTTTTTTTTCGGGTGAATATTGTACAAGGATTTTCAAATTTCAATAATTATTTTTAATTATAAATTGAAAAAAAATGGCTTGTATAAAATTGAGAGATGGTTATAATCGAAGGAGTGTTTTTCGTGAATAGCGAATTCTTAACCTCTGATAAGACAAGTCAATGATTAAGATGAAATAGTTTACGTCTATTTTTTTATAAATTAAATAACTTTTAAATGTTTTATTATTATTTTTTAAAATTATACCATAAAATAAAGATTATTACATTTAATTTGTGATAGTTCTATCTTATTTATAATAGCATTTTGGTTGTCATGGTTTGTATCAAAGTAATCCCTAAACACAATCCGTGGTCTCATAATTCTACACTATGTATTTAACACCATATTTGAAT
This sequence comes from Stevia rebaudiana, assembly GCA_009936405.2. Lineage (NCBI taxonomy): Eukaryota > Viridiplantae > Streptophyta > Magnoliopsida > Asterales > Asteraceae > Stevia > Stevia rebaudiana. The sequence continues at coordinate 6,434,395 of WOUH02000001.1, forward strand.
CTAAACCTTTTTGAATTGACATCATAAAAACACTTTATGGTATCATTAAATCATTCACATTTGAATACTCATATTTATCTTTATAATTCACTAAAAATCACTACCTTTTTTCTCTCTTATCTAATTAAATAATAACTTTTTATACATTTATCACTACTTTTTCTCTCTCCTATTCAATTAAATAATACTTCTTTTACATTTATCATTTCTTTTTTTTCTCTCCAATTTACCTTAATAAACAGTGTTTCTATGTATTTACTAGTTTCATCAGTTTCTATATATCTCTCTACTCACAATCACTTTCAACCAATCTCTGTAATTTAAAGAACTCACTCACACATTTTATAAAGATCCAAATATGAATGCTCTTACATGCAAGACTTTTTAGCTATGAAATTTATATGGAATGTTTGTATATAGAAGAAAACGAAGCATAGCAAAATATCATTTTTGTTTTTTAAGCATTATCTATTAGAAGTTATCTTGTTTTAGAACCTAAGTAAAAAAAATAGAAATTACAGAATATTAAAAAAAAAAAAAAAAAAAAAAAGAAGGTTGATGAAGCGGGCAGAGTATTTGAAATTGCGTTACTAGAATTATAGAAACACGTAAGCTTCAAGTCTTAATGAAGAAGCTTCCGATTTACTGTTTTGGCCCTTTGCCCGCATCTTTTGTTTTCTTTTGCCTAGTGTGTAATTTAACTTTGTTTTCTTTTGAGCTAAGGAAAACTTATTTGAATTTTAGATAAAGATGAAAAGTATTCTAAATGTAATTATCATGATGTATAACTATTATCTATTTTTATTGTGATTATTCGAACAGAGGTTAAAGTAAAAAAGCGCCGATCATGGGAAAGGTAAAAATGATTTAAAAATAGAGTAAATTACATAAATCGTCTTTATGTTTGTCTTAAGTACATGTCCTTCATTTTTAAAATTAACGAGAATCGTCCTTTGTGTTTTGATAAATTACTCGTTTCTTTTTTTATGCTAACGTTCGTTAACTTTTTCTGTTAAATTAGTCACGTGCATTACAAATGGGGTGGTTTTTATTTTTTTTAAATTAGAAGGACCATTCGTCCTTAGATGGAATATTTGTTTCAATTAATCAAGGTTTAAATCTGTTTTTAAGGGAAACTAAAGTTGAGGGACTAAGGGTGTCAATTGTAAAAATGCTCCTCTAGTTCACCTCCCTCTCCTTTCCTTGACCGCGTTTCATATTCATAACCACCGGCCGGAATCCGACGGGTCTCGCCGGAGCACACCGAATCCGGTAAGAAATCCACTCAAACTCGAATCTGAAACTGGCTGCACGACTCATGGGATCTCTCTCACTTAAAATGACCTTCAATTTGGGGTTTTAACAGACCATTAACTCAAAAGTAATCGGGACCCTAGCCGAAATCGTTTCTATTGCCAGAATCGTGACCGTAACCATAGCCATCACTAGGGAGAGGGTCATTTTAGCCACCATGCCGCCTTCTCTCGTCTTGAAAACCTCCAACCCAGATCCATCGGAGCGTCGGTCAAAGTTTCACCCAAGTCGGTCTCTGTGCTCTCTCTATGTACTATGCTCTTTCTATGTACTTTGCTCTCTTTCTCCATGTTCTTTGCTCTCTCTCTCTCTCTCTCTCTGCTCGATATAATGTTTGAACAAACCACCCCAATTAGACATGTACTCGGCATCAACAACACATGCACCAACGTCAATTAAGTGCTTCCATGCAGACCATATCTCAAGCTACAAAACAAACAATCGGTACGGTTCTCAACCATCCACTCTCTATCCCTGCTCGATTTGTAGAGATTTGGTCGAATCTTTTCTTTTGAAATGGTGTTCGCCTGGTTTGGAGGTCGACGAGCAGGAAGCAGATAAACAAGAACCTAATTTTCTTTTTTTCCCCCCATGATTCTACATGTCTTCACTTTTGTTTATTTAAGTTGTTGATATTACATAATGGCCCCTTCAGTTTTAAAAAAAGGCAAAAAACCCTCATGCGCATGGCACATGACTGGGTTAACAAAAAAATTTAACGGGAGTTAGCATAAAGAACGAAGCGGGTAATTTATCAAAACACAAAAGGACGATTATCGTCAATTTTGAAAATAAAGGACATGTACTAAAAATATGATAAACATAAATGAGGATCTGTGTGATTTACTCTTAAAAATATTAGATGAATAGTTAAAGGTTGATATCAAATTATAAGTGAAAAAATTGTTGTTGTGTATTTTTGTAATGGTTATTTTTATTGACTTTTTTTTCAAGTTTCCAACTTTATAAAAATGTTGATAACTTTTACATACAACATTATTTTTACAAAAAAAAAAAGTACACTATAAAAACGAGTGTTTTTTATCTTTAGAACAAGTATAGCGTCGATATGAATAAAAGTTCAAAAAACATACATGTCCAGTTAATCGTGCATAGTTCTCGCCGTTGTGTCTTTTCTGCTATACACTGTGTTTTCCTGCTCTACGCTGTGTTTTCCTGAACACCATTGTATTGTTTAAAATGAGTTGGAAAGACACAAGATAAAGTATTGACAAAATTACACAAAACATCCTTTAGGTATATATACAACTGCATGCTTCATCCTTTATGTTTAAAAAGTACCGATTTCATCCTTTATCTTAACTAGTTGTTGCAGTTTAAATCCTTTAAGCTAACAGATGTTAGTTTTTCTGTTACGTTTTAAAAAAATGACCAAAATGCCCCCAAATAATAAATGATGAAACATGTCACTTTTTAAAAACCTAAAGGGTGTTACCTGTAACTTGTTCAAAGATATTAATATTCATATTTTTATTATTTTCTTAATGTTACTAATGGTTTAAACAAAAATTAAGTAACTTTAAATAATTTTTTTTAGTTCTTCATACGCGTGTTTGTATGATTCTTGGAGGTTAATTATGTTACAAGACGATTATATTGCAAATCCACCATCTTACGGGAGCCCATCATAGAGTGTTCACCATATATTCTTAAAGTTTAAATGTTGATCTAGGTTTATCGATACATATAAAAGAATACTATCATTCTTAAGTTGGGCTTTATTCGTTACATTTTGCAGAGGAATAAATTTTTTTTATGTTGTCTGGAGCCGAATTGTAACGCCCCGAATTTTGTATGTTTTGATTACGAGATTTAGAGAGATTTCCTTCTGTTTAGTAGCGACCTTTCGAT
>WOUH02000001.1:6437680-6449088 GCA_009936405.2 Stevia rebaudiana
GACTTTTATTACTCCTATTTTTCTTCACTGATGCTATTGCAACTTATAATTACTCCTAATTATGATTTACTAATTTGAAAATCACGTAGTTTTTTTCGTGTATATGATGTTGTTGATGCTGGTGGCGACCCGATACGAACAAAGACCGTGATGACTGCTCACACATATTTCGGGCTCCATATTTACTGTTCCGGGGAGTTAATAGGTCATAACCTGGTCCCTTAGATCCCATCTACAAATGCATATTGTTTGCTCGGTGACTTATGCGTGTTCCAGTATATAGGGTTTCTAAGTCATCGATTTAGGTTTCAGAATCTACATTCATCATCTTCATTTGTGATTCAACCGATTTTTCAACTGCTTATTTATTCATGGATTCAATGGAGTTTTTTTGTGGCTTCACCACTTATAAATTCAAGTGTAGTATGCCATATGCTCAATTTTATTTCTTATTTTGTCACTTTGTTGCATGTTACAAAATTCTGAATTTTTTAAATTGTTTTATGTTTTGGGTTAAGCACAGAAGTTGCAATGCTTGAATGTATTGTTCTAGGACCAATTAAATTTGTTTGAGTAAAGGTGCTCTTTTATACCTCTGATCATTTAAATCCAGTTTTACATGGTTTAGTACTGTTTAGGTTTTAAATCAATTCATGATATTAAAAATTAGAGGTATGTTTACTTTGGATGAAATCTGTTATTAACTTAGTGTTTTTTTTGGCAATCTGGCTTCCAGGCTTTGCTTCCACAGGTAAAATGATTCCCTGATTAGAGATAGGGATAGATGTTTTTGTGAGCTGAAGATCTAGGCTGAATCATGAAAGCAAACAACCCTAAATTTGCTGCTAATTGCATCGATTAGCTACTGTTAACAGGTGGGTAACTTGGGTGGGCCTACAAGTTTGTAACAAGGCTGGATGAGGGTAAATACATGGCTGTAATCAGCCCTAAACATGCTGCTAATCGTGAGGTTTAGTGGTTGTCAATGGGTTACAACTTGGGTGGGTCGACAAGGCTAAAAGAGTTTGTAACCTCCTAATCATTGTTTCAGATTGCGTACATTATAATCTAATGTTGTTTTAAAAAATTGTAAGCGTATTTGGTCTTCAGACAGACAACATGTCGGGACACCAGGGGTATTTGTACCCAATAGTATGTTTTAATAATCTAAATCCTTTTTTCAGTCTTCAAATAGTGAAAAATTTTGTTTTTATTCTTCTGGTTGCATGTAAAATAATAATTACTATGCTGCAAAATGTCATATTAGTATGTGATTCCTCTGTTTGATCATGACAGATCACCGTGTTGGATGCTGGTGCTGGTGGTATGTACTCTCACTTTCTCAACTTTGGCATGTGATTCTAATGAATATCAATATGATGCTTTAGGGTTGGATTAAGGTAATCTTATTTCCAATTCCTATCAATGCTAGAAATAGTTGTATCATGTGAAATTGAATGTTGTTTTTTGCTATTCATTTATGCAGGCAATTTGTGATAAGTATGATCTGATGGTTGAGAATTTTACTTCATAGATCGATGGTAGAACAATCTGTTTTTGTTTTTTATATATCTTGCAACGTGCACATTGTTTACATATAAATATGCGGTTACAATTTGCATTTAAAACTTTCTTGCTGGATTGGAGGTTGTATTTCGTGAATTACTACTTTGTTTTGCCATAACTTGGACTGCGACAACATATCAAATGTATTTTTTTTTTTTGTTCGTAACAAATAAATTGAAGGCTAAAGTGTAACATATAGAATATAAAATTAAATATTATTTCGTTTTTTGATGTTACAACTTTTTTTGTTTAGCTACTCACGTATGTTTTCACAAATTACTGTTTTCATTTGGTAAAATACTATACATATAAGATAACTAACATAAGTATTATACAATATATCACGAGAAAATTGATAAACTAACAGAAATGAGTATTATGTTGCAAATTGACGCATCGCAACATCGCGCGGGTTTCTTACTAGATAGACCACTCCAATACTAAATACGAAATACAAGAGGACTGATAAATTAACAGATAACGAGTACGGCGCTGTAAACTGTCGCCGCCGCATCACGCGGGTACCCTACTAGTAACAATATATAAAGATAGGTTATGTTTTAATGTGGATTTACATAGATAAAATATGAAGATTTGGAGTACTAAATGAACCAAGTAATGAGATGTTAAGGGGATTTAAAAAAAAATATGTACTGAATATTATGATCGATGAATGTTTGACCGAAATAGTCAACTGCATTTTAGTACAAAGGGATGAAACAGTTTTACTAACCTTCCTTGAACAAATCCAGAAGTGACAAAACCAATTGGCCACCTATTAGATTCCATTGATGCAGAGTCTTCAGGAACTTGAAATTTCCATTTATTAGAATCTTTTTTCACAAAGTATTTTGACATTGATGATTGAGGTACTTGAAGCTCACCTTTGTTATTTGAACTGCATCAATTCAACGATTATAATAAAAAACTGAATGTTTAATTCAAAAAACCTCAAATTGTTTTATTAAGATAAAATAAGTTTGTTATATTAATACATAATCTATCTTTTTTGTAATAACAGTCATGATTTGCTTTAAATTAGGCGGTTGGTTTAACCGGTTTATGAACACGAGTAGTCATGATCAGACAAACAATAACATAAAAACTAAAAAACAGATGGCAAATAAAGAGGCATTTGGTGTTAAAAAGTTGAAAATTACCCCGAAATCCAACGGTTTATATCAGCCAAACGGGGCGCGCAAACAATAGCTCCATCCTCTATAACACCTTCTTTATAAACATGAAGAATAACTCTAACAAAACACATCTTTCTATACTGGTTTCCAAGAAAACTATACGTATTTGGAGCATGATCGAGTATTTTCTCATCTTTCATGATTTTAGATAAAAACAAGTTTTTATCAGTAAAATGTGGGAAAATAGGTAAACGATCACCGTTTATAGCAGTCAAGAAACCAGACAACATTCTTGATGACCTCGCGACTACAATATTATTGTTTGATAATACAGGTTCAGCATATGCGTCTGATTCATTAGAAATGATTTGAGTGGTTTCTGATTCAGTGGGATTTGTTTTAAAAGCATGATGAACACAATTCCATGGTGGTGGAATTGGAATGCTAAATGTTTTCATGGATGCAGGACGAAGCGATGCTTTTTCATCAATGGCAGTTGCTTCGGTTTCCATTAAAGATGAGTAAGAATCACATTCAGGATACTCAGATGGAAAAACTGGTATTGCAGCCTGCAAATGTAGAAGTTTTAAAAAGTGCACAATTTTAAAACTACCAAGTAAATGTGACAATCTTGACTTGTTATTGGTAAACAGGTCAACTCGGTTATACTTTGTATGTGACATATCAGGTCTATTGGTAAAAATAATAAAAAAGAAGATAAAATGGAGACGGGTTCAAAGGCAACAGAAAAGTGTGTTCAAAATGCATAAACCATCCATAATGTAAAACATCTGACAGAAAAAATTCACGGTGTTAGTGAGTTGGAGTTAACTGGGACAGATTACATATGTCAGGGGGCAAAAGCGACATTTTGAAAACTTTGGATGGAAAGCGTTATTTGGACCAACCGCACGGAGCAAAAGTAAAATTTAAGCAAACTTATATTAACATTGTAATATATTTTCCTAAATCATTACTTAAAACAATTCACTAAATATATATATATAGAGGAAAGATAAAATAAAAACTCATTTGAGTTGAAAAAACCCTAGAAACTCATATGTAACATTATTATTATTATTATTATTTTAAAAAAGTTGGTTTTATATACATTTTTGTCACTTTTTATTAAAAAAAAACGCTGAGCACTTTTTTTTTAAATATGTAAAAATAACAAAAATTCACGTCTATCTAATGTTTCAGCAGATGTTACATATGTAACATTGACAGATATTTTTTTAGAAAATCCACTCGGAGCTTTTTTGAATTTTTTATACCGAAGGTCATAAAATTGAATGTAAAATTATGTAAAAAAACGCTGTTACATATGTAAAATACGGGTTTCTTGGGTTTTTCTCTCATCCATGCCCTATATATATATATATATATATTTTTTTTTTTTAATGGATCTATTTGACCCTATCACCCGACCCTAACACGTAAGTTTTGCACCCTTTGTTGTGTAGATGCAAATAACTTACTTCACAAGCAACCCAAGACTTCTCTCTCAAACCAATAGCTTGCGCGCCAATTGAAACGAGTGGGACCCAAAATGCTTTGACCCAACTCAAAGGAAGTATAATTGACCATCTGAAAAATAGTTAAACAACGCAAAAGTCAGAATTTTGGATCTTGAATATTTAAATTAGGTGACACTTGAGTGGGGGTGAATATTCTCTTAAAATCATAAAGTAGCTTTGCGAATATTCTGTTAGATTCACAAACCTTGTAACTGAATCCATAAGGTTATTTCTTCTTAAAAGAATAATAGGGCAGATTCTTGAAGAACGCGTACTTGTTGAAGCGTTAACATCAATCGAATTGTTGTCAGTAAGACGAAAAGACAGAAGACGTTGATGGTGTTTTTCCATACAAAGAACACTTTCTTCAACAGGACGATACAGCCCTTTTTCAGCATCCCACAACTCGGTATAACTCGAGTCAAACTCAGTGTTTTCTTTGGTCAAAGCACGAGGATCGTAAACCGTAAGAGGAATTATACCAGAACAAGAAATATGTTCTTCAACAGATCCCATAAATGAACTGTTTTTCATAACAGAAAATTGCTCAAACATGCTGCATGATCACCAGCAACATTAAAGAACTATTATATTTAATAAATAAATAAATAAATAAATAAAAATATAAACAGAAATTAAAGCATTAGGTGACTCACCTGCTAACCGGATGTAATATCTTTTGAAGAAGCTGAGATGCTTTTGAACCCATCACTTCCAAAGTTCCAAATTGCCCCTCAAGTGAAACACATCTAACAGATGCAAAATCCTCATTAACCTGATATACCAATACATAATTAAGAGTTAAGACATCAACTTTGATTATAAATATGCAAATTTGACCTGTTTAATTACGACTGAGTAAATTCGTGTTATAAATCGCTCACGGGTGAAAAGGAAAAAATAAAATAAAAAATAACTCAAAAGGGTATGGGTTCTCCTAATCCAATCCATTCAAAAATTAAAAAGTATTGAAAAAAAAAATGTAATCATAGCCAACACTTAATTATATATAAGACTAAAAATAAAAAAAAAAATACATTTGAAAAAAGTGTTAAGGAGTACCCAATCCGACCCAATTTCACCCATAAAAAACTCACCATTTTGACCTGCTGATTTTGACCCAATTAATATGTAAAGTTGCTATTAATAATCACACACAAACAAAAACACTGCAGATAGTTGTATACGGGATACAATTTCAACATAAGATTAATGTTAAAAAAAAAAAAATTTCTAGATAAATAAATGAAGAACTCAAATTCTACCTTACCCTGACTTTCACAAGCATTTTTCAGAGCATTATAACCTTCAGTTAATGCAGCAGCATGTATTAGTATCCATATTTGTCTGAAACCCTTGTTTATATCATTATCTGACTCAGCATCCGTTGACTGCTGAATAGGTCTCCACATATAAACAACCGGTGCAATTGCGCGTGAATTATTTTCTTCGGCATGATGAAGCTGCAAATTGAATTTTACTTTAACATAAGATTGCCAGAATAGTCAACAGACGGATTAATCTTTTATGAATATGCAACTATTTAAACGGCTAAAACCCACCACTGAAGAAGCATAAAAACCACCAGAAAGTACATTTTCAGTATCTGATAATGGAAATGGTGACAATACAGTGCTTAAAATCGACAATAAAGAATCCTGCAAACAGACAAAATAACCGTCAATCCTACTGATATGTAAAATATACACATAATATGAAGATAGAATAATAAGAAATTAAAAAAAAAAGTAAAAATAACATAACCTGTGAACCCTGCAGTAGAACAACACTATAATAGCTTGCATCATGAACCAAAGTTCCATTTTTTAACCATTTTAAGAGTGATCTTGAGCCTTTGCCTCTACATTAAACAAAATATATGTTGTAAATACCACTTTATAATTAATTATATATAAACTGCCTCATTTTTTATTCACATTTTATCTGCTATATGACCTTTAAACTGAAGACATAGAAGTACATATAGATCTCTTTAATAAGCTCTAAAATGGAGTTAAGTTGTTTCTTTTGCTAAAAAACTGGACCCGTGTACAAAATAATGATTACAACACACTTAACTATATTTAAGAGAGTTTATAACTTTTAGACATATAAATCCCGAGTCAACCCAACTAATTTCAACGAGTACATAAATACATAATAGGCAAATTGGATTTTAATAATCCCAACTTTGACCTATTGGCTTGTAATAATCCCAACTCAAGAAATTGTTACCAACGGTCCCAACTTTTATATCATTTTTTTGTGGCAGTCCCTAACGGAAGTTAACTCCATTATCATTTTGATGACGTGGCATGCTGACATGGCATGTTATCGTGGCAAAAAGTTGCTGGCGTGGCATAATGCCACGTCAGCAAAATTCTAACGGAGTTAGCTTCCGTTAGTTAGGGACTGCCACAAGAAAATGATTTAAAAGCTGGGACTGTTAGTTACAATTTCATGAGTTGGGATTATTAGAAGCCAATATGCCAAAGTTGGGATTATTTTGACCCATTGCCCAACCAGCCCGACCCAACAATTTGGTCACTCCGCGTTATATAATATTATATATAATTGTATCGCGTGTGTACATGTGGTTAAATAACTTAGCCAATACCTGCCATGCAAACCAAGTGGAAGATGGAAACCCCAACGCTTAATCATTGTAAACCGTTTTGCATGCCAAACATGTGTTCGAAGCCTCTTGGTCCCATCACCCGACTCGCAAAATCCACTTTCAAGATTCTTGCTAAAGTCATTTTTACGCCTAATGTGACGAGGAGGAGTCTTATTATTAACATTTTTCTCTAAATTATCATCACTTTTTGTTTCGTTTAAAAATCCCGCTTTTTTCTTATTTCTGAATCTAGTTTTAGAAGCCCGATTGTCAAAACAAGTAGTTCTTCGCCTCTTATTTCTCTGAGATCTAAAATCATTGTTCAACCGATTAGCAATTGTTGAGTAGAGTGAATCAAGTTCAGAAGCTCGTGATTCTGTAAATTTCTGCACAATAAGCTCACTTGGTGGTATGAAATGGCGTTTGAGTTGTTTGCTTCCATCAGAAGTCATTTTCAGAAAACTGAAACCTATAGTTAGAAGCAAAAAACAGTTATTTAAACAATGTTGTTTACCAGCTACTAACAGAATTTGTTTGATTGAGTTACAAAAGTTAACAGTTAAGAATGAAAAACCTTATTTCCTGGTTGGTAATTTTTCAAAAAATAGTATTTTAAAAGAAACTCAAGAAACAAATAATAATATTCTAGGAGTATTGACGAATATATGTAAATTTAAATCTTGAGTTCTATTTTTTGTTTCCAGTGAGGTGGTTATGTAACCACTGATATTAATAATAAGGTCATTACTGCTTCCATGAAGACATGAAATTAGTATCTCCTAAAATCACTCATGAGTGATAAGTCCCCAAACTTCACCAATTATGGCACATTAATAAAAGAATTAATCACACTAACATTTTGAAATAGCCTTAAAAGCCTAAAACGGTTTACAAGATACAATCAATAGTAATTTGATATGTTATAAACGTTAGAGACTGATGTTGTAATATGTGATTGTTTATGGGTGTGTTTGTAACTGTAATTGATCAGTTAGAGAGTTGTTATAAACCTAACAATCGTAACTAATACGATCATCGATTTGGATACCAATTCTACTTTCTGTTCATTTCTATTCATCTTCTTAAATCCTTATCATTGTTAAGTGGAACTTTTTTGAATTAAAAAAGAATAAAGACACTTAAAACACTAAATATGACCCAAAAAAAGATACATTTACAATAGTAATGAATAAAATAAGCTAAAATTTCATAGGTATATAGAATGGTCAAGCATATGAACCATTCTTAAGGCTTTGAAAAACCTCATGATTTGCAGGGCAATTTAGAGAAGCACATGAAAACGAATTCCAATATTTTACCTGCTGAAACCTTTTTTTTTTTGTTTAATTTGCAGCTGTACAAACGTTGTTCCCTACAGTTTAATCACATAATCAACTAATCAAGTAACATACTAACATAATTATGTAATATTGTAATCACATAATCAACTAATCAAGTTGCATTCAAGAATCAAATAAGAAAAACTAGTCATTTGAGAATAAATTAATTTAGGGACGGCTAAATAGGAAAATTGGAGCTGGGAAACGAAGACTGGAAGACGACCTTACTTAATTGCTTCAATCAAACGATGAATGCATGGACTCAGGAAGATTAAGAAGAATTCGAACCAGGTGGGGACTTGGGCGTCTTATTTTTTCTTACACGTCTTCTGTGTTTTGAGTTTTGTTTTGCGATTAGGGTTCGGAAAGTTAAACAGGGTTTAGAGCACTCCCAGTAATGGTCAAATTCCATTGGGGACGGTTTGAAGGATATCAGATGATGAATCGAATTCGGATTTAACCTGAGTTTGATTCTGATTGGGGGCAAAGGTTTACCTATTCCACGGGGTTCATGCGCATCTGGTGTGGTCGTAGATTCTCACGAAGGTCGAGTAGTCGACCTTGCTTACATGCCACAAAAGTAAGGGATAGACGTGATAAAAAAAGCTATTCAAAAATATATATATATATAATTTTTATATGTTTACCATTATATCTTTTTTTTGTGTTCAATTACAGTCACTTTCAAAAGCTATTAAAAATAACATTATTATCTTTCTTTCTCCTTCATTAAAATCTTCATCTTTACATTTTTCATCAAATATAGAGGTGTGAAATAATTTTGTTTCTCTCCTCTACTCACAACCACTTACATCAAACATCAAATTTCATGCGACTACCGTCACACGAAATACAATATTACTATGAGTGCTCTTAGTATTTATGATTTAAGACTGAAAGTGAAAAGAACGGTGAAAAAAAAATGAAATATATCATTATGTAATAAAATACATTGCTTCTCTTTTAATAATTTTCATTCATTGGATAAAGGTTCTTTTTATTCCTTTCCTTGAATGATTGATCCGATCAATAATCCAACTCATGACTCGACACATGTCTCATCCTATTACCCAACACATGATCTAAACCATGATCCAACTCATGACTCGAATAATAACCTGACTCATGTGTTGGGGTATCAAAACACACATAAAAGTAGTAAACGACACAAGGGTTTAACATGATTCATTCTAAATTGGCTTACATCCACATGGTAACTAGGATATAATTTATTAGATGCTCAAAATACTTACAAGTACAATATTGTATGTATATATAAGGATTAAATCTAGATTAAACATGTAACGGGTCAGGCTTAGAGTTGGTTGTCTTAACTGCCCCAAATGCCTACGAACCTAAAAATATCTCACTCGAAGGCTTTGAATATGTTCACATGCGCTTCTGATGTCAATCGTACTTTTGTAATATGTCTATTATGCTTTCTACTCTTTCTAGTTACCACCACCTTCTCATCAATTAACCGAAGGCACGTCGAAGCTCTCACTGAGCTTCAACCGATCGATCATGTATGTAATTACCACTGATATGAACTGTATCTTTATTGGCTCACACTTAAACAAACTACCAGATATTGCGATATCTCAAACACTACTCTCCTTTTTCAGCAAGTTGTCAACTGAAGAGACTTTAACATGTGAAACACTAGTTCTCTTAGCCCACTTTCGTTTAGGAACCCTAAATTAAGCACCACATGTGCTCCCGATGCCACAAAATCCCTTGACTAGTTTACCTGAACTATTCCACACACGTTCACTATGATAAATATAAAATATTATTGTTTACCAAATAAACTAAAGCCATGAAATGAATCTATTCGGCAATCTAGACATATCTAATATGTTTGATAACTCAAGCAATTAAATAATAATGTGGTATTCATGGTTGAACGAAAACCAAAATGAAAACATTTAAGGGATTGCAACAAGTGCTTTCGAGACTAGCATGTGGTTTTTATCTCGTTTTTGGTTTTTCTTTGAAATATATTATGTACCTAATTTAGCATCAATTACTTTATCTAAGACTTGTATAACATGTAGTTTTATACTTTTATATTTGTATTTATCCTGTGTGTTACACGATTGAAGTCGTAAATAATAAATAATTGCCAAGTTTCAAAAAAAAATTATTACTTGAATGGAAGTCACATATTATATGAAATAAATAATTTTTAAATTACAAAATGAATTTCAAACAAACATACCTAAATATTTTCTTCTATACAACATATAGTATTTTATTTGTAAGTTTACATTCTTTATATAGTATTAATATTTTAACTTCGTCTCTAATTTTAATTTGAAAACTGTTACGTACAATTGCTCATTCATGAAAAAGTGTTCTTGCAAATATATTCCAGCTCGTAAAAGAGACTGTCATTGTCTTTTATTAATCGTCTAGTCATTACTAAATAACTGAGTGTGGAAAGTGTTATGTCTGAAATTTGAAGGGGATCATTTCGTCTGAAGATACCAAGTTGATTATTGAAATGAATGTCTTGTAATATTACCACAAAATACGATTTTAGCTTATATTACATGCTTACCAAGTGAAATATTATAGAACCTAGTATTATTGCGCATATCGATTTGCTTCATAACGTTTTTAAGTAATATTACAATAACGTCGTCCTTTATCACTAACATATGCTTTGACAATCATGTTATTTAAGGTCAGTCAATACATACGATGAGTATAAACTTTCGTGTAAGGCTCATCAAGATGTTATGTTTAACCAATGCTATCGTAATTAAAGTACTAATTATCATATCTCGAAAGAGAGTGAGAGAACAAACGCTCGGTTATTTTTTAATTAAAGTAACACGTTTTTTGGTTACACGGGTTAACCAATATAAAATATAGATACTCATAACTTTATAATAATTAAAATGTATACGAATTACATATTATATTTACTAATTAAATAACTAAATTATATTGATAATACACAAATCTGTAAATAAAAATATATTTACTCTAGAGTATAGATATTTATTGTTAAACGAATACGTTTTCGAAAGATACGTTTTGTTAATCAATTATTGGCAAATTGGACTGAAATAATCTCACCTTTTGGATATTGGCGAATAATAATCCTACCTGAAAATATCACTCCCAGAGGTCCCACCTTTGTCTTTTTTTTTTTATTAATGGTCCCACCGTTAAAAAACCCTAACGGCGTTATCTTTTGCTTACGTGGCTGTCTATGTGG
>WOUH02000001.1:6461144-6480076 GCA_009936405.2 Stevia rebaudiana
GCAGCGTTGCCGGGTCGCTAGCTTGGGAAGGGGAATCCCTTCCGCGGTCAGGGGTACCGTGCATTTACCCTTTTTTTCACCAGTCCATTATCCTTATTTCTTTTCCTTTTGAAAAAAGTTAAATTTAAGAGAAAATAAAGAAAAATATGTCCATATTCAAGTTTTCTAGATGTTCGTAGAAATCTAGTACCCATTTGTATATGTACTATATAATAAAAAAAAGTTTAAAAGAGACACGTGTCACTTTGTGATGACCCTTTCATTTTTTTTCGTCTTTCTTTCGTACTAAATTGTAACATTTATTTATTAACATTTTATTCTAACAACTAGAAGTAGAAGACCATCTAAAATTAATCTAAAAATTTATTTATAAAATTTAAAATTTATAGTGTTAAAATTTTGAACTTCAAGTATATAGACAAACATAGAATCCAATCTTATTTTCAACTATATATTTGTGTTAGGTGTTTAGGGGCACGTGTCATAATTTAATTATATTAAGGATTATTCTTTTACCTGACATATTTAATCTTTCATATCTATTTGACTAATTTTTCCACATGTAATATATAATATTTCATAATTAAACTTTTTATTAATAATTATTTTATTTAAACTGTGTAATACACAGGTTCTAACCTAGTATATAGTATAACCAAATCAATTGACTAGTGTATCACACGAGTTTACAAATAAAAAAAATTATGTAATTATATAAGGATCAAATGACATTTGCCAGAATAGTAGTTATCCATGACTTTCTTTTGAGATGTAATGAGTTTGAGTCTCATATAAAAAGTTATTTCGAGTTGAACTAGGGGTTGAGCGGGTGGACGGATCAACGCATTTATGGTCTTTGAGTGAAAGAGTGATCAATTTCTAAGGAGAACACATGTCTCCTGGTCTTTTATTTTCATAGAAACAAAATGTAATATTAAAACTTCAACAAATTTTATTACATAAACTATGAAATTAAATTGTGATAAAATTTTACAAAAAATAAAAAATTGTTATTTGTAAGTAATTGGTAATAAAATTAATGTTTCAGAAATAGTGTGATTTGTAAAATTTATTATCTTATAAATTAATTATAAATTTAGTTAACTAAAAATCGCATATATTCCATTGATGAATTTCTAAATAATAGGCAAGTTAAATTTTGTTACTTATTTAAATAAGAAAGAAGATAAAAGGTTAACTACGAAAACATATGTATTATGGCACCACGATTTTGTCACATAAAAAAATTCAAAAAACCATGATGGACTTTTTTTTAAGATGTAAAAATCAATAAAAGATCACTCGAAGCTTTTTATATCTTTTCACCAATAGTCATGTATTTTCATAAAATTCAATATAGACTTTATCTAAAAATAAATATAAAAATAAAAATAAAATATTTGTTAAAAAAAAATAATATTGTTATGTATGTAAAATATGGTTTTTTGTTTTTTCAACTCTAATTGGTTTTTTTTTTTGGTTAAATGTATCATGAGTATATGTACATATATATAATATGTTGAAATAAACATTTTTAGTTTTATAAATAACAAAAAATATATAAGTGTTTTGTTCAATAGGTGATGGTTTATGATAAAAACACTTTTTTATATGAGAACCAAAAAACCATACTTAAGTGAACTTCAAACATCTCCATTTTTTCATACGTAAAAAAAAAAAATTCGCGTCGTAAGTTGTAGTATACTACATTTATGCAGTATACTTGCATACATTCTTTTGCTTTTTTTTTGAATTGCTACTTATAATATACTAGATACATAAAAAAAACAAAAAAACACTTATAGAAAATACGCGAAGTAGATCAAAGTACTATAATATATGAATTATCATCATAATGCATATGTGTAGTATGACTGTCGTATGTTATACTGTATACATCCAGTATACATAAATAGGTGAAAAAATTAAGAAAAAACCCAAATAAATCTCTTCTAAAACGCAAATATAAATTTAGAAAGTATATTATGTAAATTATCATCACACTGTTTATATGTAATATTAAAATTTTATGACGCAAATTTTTTTTCGTTTTAATATGAATTCATTATACTTGTTTGAAAAAGGAGAAAATTTGTGATTCAATAGTTGAAATCGTTTTAAAATGTAATAACGTATGAAGAAATAAGAAATATTTGAAGTTAGTGGTTTTTTGGTTCACACACGAGCAAGTGGTTTTCGTATAAACGTTTTCTCTTTTTCAATATTTTTGTCATAAATAACAATTTAGCTGCGTGGTATTTTTCTTTATTAAATTAATTAGCTATAAATGTGAGACAAGATAACTAAATATAGCCTTTTCCCTTTAGATGGGTGTTGTCGTCAAACCCCACATGTCATAAATTTGTTACAGGTAGTTCATGTGTTGGAGTAAGGTAAAATTGCCTAACCAAAAGTGTAAATTAACCAGCTTGAATTCACCCGCATCTAAGGTTGACATTAAGTGCTAAATAAGTGACCAGTTTTTAGGGAAATCCATTTAGTTATGAAAAATATACAAATCGATCCATGAAAAATTTTCAGCGATATCAAATCTTTGGGGTTTTTTGTGGTTTAATAATAGACATAGGCGTTCTTCAGTCAAATGGACCAATTGGTATAGATCTGTAATTATGTGATTGGTTGTTTTTGGTTTTGTCTCTGGCCTGGTTTTTAGGTCGGGGTTTTTTCGGCTCTAATTATATTGATTTTTGAAAAAAAAAAAAATAGGCCATAACCAAATCGCACCCTAATTCATTCTATTAATATTCTAGTAAAAAATTGCCCCCGCCGTGTAGCTCAGTTGGTTAAGGGGGCGTATGACTTGCACCAAATAGTAAATAATATCAATGAGTGACTCGTGCGAGGAATAGTACTCGATGACGAATGGACCACCCATTATATAAAAAGCTCTTCATCCACTTAAGAAAGAGTATGACATGTTTAATTTTGCAACTAAAACTATTTTATTCTTTTTTGAGCAACACAAATTATTAATGGAACTTCTCAACTAGCAAAACGCTAGGAAAAGCAAAGCGTAATTACAAAAGTAAAGCTCAATTTGTATAGCCAACAAACTCAATATTTGCCTTACGATAATCTATAAATATATATATATATTCTAAAAGAGATTGTTCATTAGCTAGAGAACCATTTATCATGCAAGTATTGAGCTTTACTTCTAAGGAAATGCTTGCATATTTATTTTTAGAATGTTTATATATACAAGTTATGATTACTTATTCGTATAAAAGCAAACAAGATAACAAAGAGATTGAGACTGGTAGATCGTGATTGCCCAACTGAAATGTTCGTCACCTTGTGCATTAGGCCTCATCGATCAATCAATGTGACAGATCATTATCTATGGTTGACTAGGTAAACATTATCAATAACGAACTGATAACGAGTTATAATATTTTTAATGACAAATATATACAATCATTAAATCCTATTTCTAAACTAGGTCATTATTTACGCCATGACTTGAACCTCGTTTTATAACGACTTTTGATAACTACCACTCGGGATTATTATACATTGAGCAACATCCTTATATCGATGATCACTTTTGTGCCCACTGTAAAAAAAAAACTCACTAGTTATGTTATCTGCTTTATTTTTACCAGCAAGAGCTTTGCTATCTATTGGATTAATCTTATAATTTTCCATAAGTTAGAGGAGTTATTTGGTAGAGTTATATTAATAATTTTATTAATGGTTTTTATATCTTTTAGAAAGTAGGGAAAATCAATTTTTATTTGGTATTAAATTTTAGGATCAAATTAGTCATTGTAATTGTCTAGAGTTATTTTAATAAAAAGTGTCGATCGAAATGTTTTGATCAAACCGAGTTTCGTGTGCATGATTTCTCAAACTTTGGTTCAAGGTCATTAATTGGTATTAAAGCCGGTGAAGATTGTACGAAAACCGGAGACAGTCGGAGTTAGGGATAAGCTCGAACCATACCTAAATCAAATGTATGGGGTTGGGATCACCCAAACCGACCCGTTGTCATCCTTATTCCAAGGCGAGAGAAGCAACAAGTCTGATCAAAACAAACCCTTTAAATGACACGGGATAAACGAACAACAGGTGGTTGAGTATTCGTTTGACATAAAACAAAAGTAAATTGTGAGTATGGTTCAACTGGAAAATAAGATATGGTTAATGTTAAGCTGAACAACACCTTATCTCTTCAATGCCCAATGTTGTCGTTCACAACCTATATGATATGGGCCATGAGGATGAGTGTTATTTTTAATGTTCATAGGGTTTGGGAGATGATTGAACCAGGAACATATTTGAATGTCTAGAAGAATAATGTTGCAACGGCTATGTTGTTCCAACCTAACCCAACAAATAGATATTGTAAAGAGGGAATCTTCAAACCGCAAATAGATGTGGCGTGTTTTTTAAACCCATCATTTGGATGGAGATCGAATCCAAAGGGTAAGACTCTAAACTCTAATGGGAGAGTTTGAGAATCTCAAGATGAAGGACCAAGGTGTCATCAATGACTTCGCTAACAAGCTGTACGAGTATGTTTCTCGATCCGACTCACTTGGCTCCATTATTAAAGAAACAAAAGTGGTTAAGAAATTTCTTAATGGCTCACCTAAAAATTTTATTAATAAGGTGGATTCTATAAAACAAGTTGTACATTTGAAGACCATCAGTTATGATGATGCCGTGCGCCGGCTTAAAGCTTATGAGGAAAGGATCACGATGAGGTAATCCAATTGAGCAAGATCTACTTTTCTTTGCATATTCGAATAAAAAAGAAAACAAAAGTGCATAGGTGTGAGTATTGTGGTTGAGAAGTTCAAACAAAGAAGACTTTGAACGAGGCCGGGGTAGAGGTCAGGGGTCCGAGAGAGGTCGAGGTGATGTTGAACAAGCTCCATAAGATAAAAGTCAAGTGACATAAGATATTACAAATGCAATGAGCTCGATTATTATATGTCAGAATTTTCTAAGAAAAAGGAAAAGAAGGATGATGTTAATTTGACCCAGTAGAAACAAACACTTTAGTGAAGAACGATGATATATGATTAGAGGGTGATTATTCGACTATTTTTTTAAGTATTCATAAGTTAAAGTGGTTATTTAGTAGAGTTGTATTAATAATTTTATAATTTATAATGGTTTGGTTATCTTTTAGAAAGTGGGCAAAATTATTTTTTATTTGGGATTATGATTTTAAGATTGAATTAGATTATTTTATCTTTGAAGTAAATTAGGGTTATTGGTTTTTATTATAAGAGTTTGAATTCTTTTAACTATCCGGGTTTATTTAATAAAAAGTGCCGGTCAAAAGATTTTAATCAAACTGAGTTTTGTGTTCGTTATTTCGTCAACTTTGGTTCTGGGCCATTATGAACTTCATCTTTTTACATGAAAAATTAGTCCTTTACACTTGTCAAATTTGCTATATAATGTTTTTTTTCTTTTTAATTTGCTCACTTCAAAACCATTGGACATTCATTAAATTTCTTATGCTACTTGTTATTTAGCTTATATAATGAATTAATTAGTTTAGAAATCATGTGTTGAAGAAGTATTAAACGTTTCTTTTGAAAGAACAGCCTCACAAATTGAACTCGTCTTAATAGAATGGACTCCTTGACTGGTGAATGGACTCTCAGAGTCTCAGACCATGAATGGGCTTCGGATTCTTTCAAACATCGATGAGAGAGGTAATTGGAGAGAATTCAATGAATGCTTCAAGCTCTATATAACCAAGTTTCTTTGCAGCCTTAAATGCACCTTTCATCATGAGAGAATATCACTAATGACAAAATGGTCTAATAGTATGTTGTCTGCCCCACAAAAGTGATAACAGTTTAAATCCTTACAAGCGCAAGCTTAGGTGAAATTTGGTGGAATAAAATTTTGTTCATTTCCTGGTCAAACTGTCGTTTCCTTCATTGACTGCTTCTGACATAACATTCTTCCTGCATCATTTCTCCTCTTATTCCTAACTATGAACCGGTGCGGTTGATTGTCACTTGTTCTTTTGTGTTGCTTTCCAACCTAAGATCCTTCCAAGGACGATCTTTTCATGATTGAAATCTTCATAACTAATGCTTGTATCTTGTACAATAATTGCTAAGATCTTTGAAACTGGATTGGTTAATATGGGCTTCCTGCAACAGGCCGACCCATTCATTGTCCACGTTGGGCTTACTTCTTACTATTTTGGGACTATTCCGTCATAGATTCCTCTCTTAATTTTTTGTTGAACAGCCAACAAACTCAATTAATTAAGAAAAGGAACCAACAACCATCACCAAAAAACAAATCAACACTTACACACCCATGCTTCAAAGACTAAAGTTGCACCAATTTATTAAGGATTTCAAAACTAGGCTCTATCTTTTTAACAGCAATAAATAATTTTATTTAAAAACCAGCAGTAAGGTGATATGGAATCCAACAAATCTACTAGAAGAGAACCCGGTTGTTTTTCAGGGTTATTTAAACCTGTTTGTAGTGGTGCATGTATACAATTATACATAATTAGTACTACCTAAACCATTATTAATATTTCATCTAAACATATCATTACAATAGAATCAAAGCCTATAAACACACCACATCTCGCTAAAACATTCTTTTCGTATTCAACATCATAAACTCATAACCCATCACTAAACGAAGCGTTGAACTCCAATAAAAATGGAGACTGGCATACGTGTATAAATGTAAATTTAAAACGAATCCGTTTATTTTCATTACCAAAAATGGCTATATACGAAATGAATGATGCGGAATGACCTGTTGTAGATTGAAGGAGGGAAAAAGATTTAGATTAATATAATGGAGCAAGAAACAAATAAGTATTAATGAAATTTACCTGATCAGAAAAACACTGTTGGTATCATTCTTATTCCAACTGCTAATTTTCTTGTTATATTATTTCTATATACACCTCAGCTTAAGGGTGCCTGATACTTTCCTTTAGCTTTGACCAGTTTACTTTTTGGGCGCATTTTGAGCATATATGTAACATATGTGCAAACCTAGATGAATTAACTTAATGAGTTCGTGATTGAAATTTAATGAATTAGCAAGTTGGTGTTTGAAATATATATGGTTTGTTTTAACAAGTTTGATGATTCAAGGTTTATAACTTGTAACAGGTCAAACGGCTGGTTAACATTTACTATTTATATTTCTTAGTTTAAGATATGAAGTTAATGTATACATATTATATAATTAAATCATTCTTAATATTTAAAAAAAAAATATATAATAGTAAACTATGATTTTGAAAAAAATATGATTTTTTTTTTTACAAAAACCATAGTCAGCGGTTCAACCTAACAAAAATTACAAATTTTAATTCCAATTCCAATGAATTCCATGAACCAAACGCCCTGTGTAGAGTATGAATAAAAAATGTTGTTACCTGTTTGGCAAAGATTCAGACTCATCATCACAACATAAGAAGCAATCTTCATTTTGGGTACTTGATTTGGATTCATAATTCCATGTACCATCTTCAAATGCCCATGAACAAAAATTATTAGATAATTTTAAAAAAAAAAAAAAAAGTAGAGAAATAAACAAAAATACCTTGAGAATTCGATGATCGATTCAGAGCTGAATGGATCTCTTGCTGCACTGACCGTTGCAACTCAATCTGCATATCCATACAGGCCTCAAGCATCTTCTGCATACCGTTCATCCTTTGTTCAAGTGTCTCCATTTCAATCCTCAACTCATTGATGATCTCATGTTCCTGAATCAGGTTAACCAAAAACGCGTAAACAAACACGCAAGGTGATAATCGGTATCAAAGAATTGTCTGCAACGTGTAGGTTTGCTATTCTAGAATCAAATTTATTTCCAACAAATCTTTATAAAGTTTCAAGTGAGAAAGAAGTAAAACTCACAACCGTAAGGTGATAATCAGAATCAAGAAACTCGCTGCCCGTTTCACCTTGTAAATTACCAGTCCCGTGTGTTTGCGGAGATTCTTCGACGCCATTATCATGATCTTGCATCCATTCATTTTCTGACTCAAATGATTGATCTTGTCTGCTGACATAAGATTGCATCAGCCGGTCTAGTCTTGCACCAAAATCACTTTGAAGAATACTAGACACGTTTCTCCTACAAATCATCAATAAATAATAATGCATCTCTGAGTTAAATAATAAATATAATTCGAATAAATATATATTCTACCTGCTTGTAAGTTCTCTGAGTTCAACAACCCTGCTGCCATTATCATCATCATCAGACCAATCAAATGTGTTGCTTCTGCTAATTAGTGCAGCTTCCAGATATGAACTGTTTCCACCAAACCAACTTTCTGTGCGATCACCAACATTGTCATTGTCATTGTTATTAGCATACCATTCTTCTTCATGTAATTCTTGAAATTCACTCCCAACGGTTTCCAAATACCATCCACCGTCATCATTGCGGGACCCGTTTGGAATCTCGTGAACAGTTTCTTCGGTTTGGTCAACGTGGTCAAACTTCATGTCACTGTAAGAGTAAGCCTGGGCACATTCTTGTGGATTGTGGGATGTGTTTGGAATATCGTGAATGATTTCTTCGGTTTGGTCAACGTGGTCAAACTTCATGTCGTCGTCAGATGAGGTATCAGAATCAGAGTTAGAATTGACACGTTCTTGTGGATTGGTTGATGTAAAATTGGTTCTGGTGTGTTCATATGTCGTGTCAATGTTAGATGAGGTGTCAGAGTCAGATGACTCAGATTGGTCAACCCTTGGAGAAAAGTCAACTGTAGATGGTAATTTCTCTGTTTCTTCATATTGCATAATGTTATTATCATGCATTGCTCCTACTGCAGAAGGAGATTCTGGTGTAAACTCAGTTTTCTCAAATTTTTCATTGATTTCATGTGAAATCTCCTTAACAATATCTTCAGCTAGTTCAGCGCGATCAAAATTATTTATTTCATTGTCAGGTGAGGTGTCAGAATCAGACTGAGCAACATGGCCATCGTTGTTGTTCAATCTGGTGAGAAACCCTTTCCTAACTCAAGTAAAATATTTAAAATGAAATTAGTTAAGATTATATGCATATCTTCCTAACAAACACTTTGCATAAATCTAAACATCATATGATATTGATAATATAAAAGTATATGTATATCTTTCAAACACTTTGCATAAATTTAAATCAAATGATACTGCCAAATGCCCCTAAACAATCATAGTTAATTACTAGGTTCCACTTACGTTCTATTACTTTACACAAACATACACCATCTACATGATAAAACTTAGTAAAAGTATTTAAAAAGTTTTTAAAAAATGATAGAAATGTAACAGATAACAAAGAGCACGATCAGTACTAAAAGTTGTAAAACATGATCAAGATTCAAGAACACTGATTTTTTTATTGTAACTTTTTCTTTCATTTATTATTACTCTGGTTAATCATATGCTTTGAAAAATACTCAATGCATTAATTTTCAAGCTAATAAACAATTTGAATTTACTCTTTGCATTGTACTCATGCTAAAAGATTGTCTTAAAGTTTCATAAAGATTAAAGTTGGTTTTTGAAATGGATAACGGCAAAACATATTGGATCATATACTTAATTAAATTTTAGCAGATACACATAATAGTGGATAAATTGTATGAACAATGAATCTATAAAAAATCTAGTAGTATGATACTCTGATGAATCTATACAAATCTAGTAGTTTAATAAATATATAATAACAGACATAAGAAAAAAAAATGTTCTTTGCACCTGAGATATTCAAGCAAACAAAAGGTGAAATGTAAAGGAAAAAAGTAAAATGCACCTTTTATCAGAAACGACATTTGTTTGCCTCAAAAATCCTAATTCAGTTGCTGCAACATAAATCTGTTTTTCGTCCTCCACAAATCTTTGGTTCCGCAAGAATCTACCTTTCAGTAATGCCTACAAGTGAGCTATGTCATTAAGTTTGGCAATATGCAACAAAAGATATTAACTCACAAAGTTTACAATAAGTATAATGGGGATGCATCATGACTATCAAGTTATTCCATTTCCAACCATATGTGACTAAACTGTATTCTAAACTAATTTAGCTGCTCTTTATTTTTAATTTTTTATTTTTTCATAAAAGGTGGACAATGTAACCTCAATGCTATGTGAAAGAACTTCAATTTGTAGTATTGCCTAAACTAAAATGAGGTATTTCAATTTGTAAATGTGCCTAAACAAATGCATTACACAGTTTCATTTAATTTTTCTGTCACACATACAAAGCTTAATAATCTTTAGTGTTACTATTTTGAATTTTCTCACTATTGGTGCTCTTGGATGGTGATGGTAGTTACAATAACATGTTTCATAGTAACAAATGTTGCAATAATAAATATAATGATGTAGCTACACAATAAAAAGTTAAAAAAATATATATTAAAAAAAAAGCAAACCTGAATTCGGTGCCGATGCGCAAAATTTGAAACAAATTTGTTCTCCAACAAATCATCAACTTCTCTCTTCCTTTCTCTAACAAACTTTGTTAACAAGTCAATAAGTGCTTGTCTTCCATATATCCTACGGATAGAACTCCGTGAACCATCAATTTGAGAACCAGTCGGTGTAGTTGACTCTTCTGAACCGGTGGTTCGACCAGTGTCACCTTGTTGAGTGCTTGATTCAATCCATTCCCTCACTATCCTCACCCTCTTGCATTCATTGTTCAAACGCGAAGAACTATAAACCGTATGTCCCCCAAAGCTTTTGCTTCCCCATTCATTAAACATTTTCCTCGCGCCATCTTTTTCTAAAACCACCATTTGGTTTTGGTTTTGGGTTTGGTTTTGGGGACACTCATTTTCAATTTCCATGCTTACACTTTCCAAAGAAGATGAACACGGGCTTTCAGGCCCAATAACCACACCACATGTTTTCAGGCTTTCATTTTCTTTAACTCGACCCTCATTTTCAAGATCGCGCCACATTTTTCTTATGGATGATGTTCGGGTGGTTAACCTTTCTTTATTACCAAGATATGAATCAAGTCCTGAAGCCTTGTGTAATCCAGCTACCGCCATTTTTGTGTACTTAACCACAGGATTATAAACTCTTAACCAGTGAGCTGATGTCTACCGAGTTGGAAAACAAATTGATTTTTCCCAAATGCTTTTCATTCTTGTAAATTCCATGATCTCTATAATTCGCCCAAAATTCCTCAGATTCTAAAGAGTAATTTTAAGAAATTGAATTTGAACAAGCAGCAGTTCATACACTAGTTATCAGCTCCCAACTATAATAAATCTAATTCAGTATTAAAAAAGGTATACAAATGTCGGTGATCTAAAAATTGTAATGAGAACAAACATATCACATAAGATGTAGATGCATGCCAGATCAACTATCATCACATGTCTTGTCTAAGTAGATTCGATCACAGGAGCAGAAGCATAATTCGACATTCTTACAAGCAATATTAATTAATTGAAAATTATGAACCAATTGAAATTAAATAATTCATCAGATATAGTCAATGGACCTGTGAAATATTATATTTTTTTACTGCGTTCCTCGAAATTGTTCACGAAATCAAAGACCTGGTCACAGAATTAACATACTATGATCCGATTGACATATTTGAGCTCATAGAAGTTAATCAACTCAGTTTGTCTACTTAGATTTAACATTGAAACGAAATTAAAAAAAAAAAATTTAAAAAAAATTAAAAATAAAAACAGTTTTGATATCAATAATAATTCATCATAATGAACTGATGATAAATCATCAAATTCTTCAGTTACATAAGCAAAAAAGGAGCCTAATCACAAAATTAACAAACGACGATCCTTTTGAAATAACTAGCTTCATAAACAATCTATGAACCTGTAAATCGCTAAGTTGTTTACCTCTGTTGCAACTTCAGATTCTACAGTAGCATGATCGGAATCAACGAATCCTGCCACAAATTCAACGGAGTATCAACCGACTAAAATGATAAAAGCACATAAAAAGTCTAAATACTCTGTTTATTTACCTCTTTACGCCTCCAAACTTTACTGTAACAAGGATGAAAATCAAACGACACTGTCAATATTAGGTATTAGTCACACCAGTAGAGAGAGAAAGTGTGTGTGTTTGTGTGTGTGAGAGAGAGAGAAGGAGGTAGAGAGGAGAGCACGTTTCTGTGGAAGTCGCATAAATTGTGCCTTAACTGCAAACGACTATTTTTGAAGACGGAGGAATAAGGGGCGCCCCAATCACGTGAAAAGACGATTATGCCCTCCAATGATATTTTTATATATTTTTTAGAAAGTGCCTGAATACTTGCTTCCCTGCAAGGAAATGAAAATACAATAGTGTCTTGAATTGAACGGTAAGTCTGGAGGGTCCATGGTAAAGACGAAACGGCAACGTTTAACCCATCTTTTTTTATCTTTTTAGTTTCTCTCTTTTTCACTAAAATAGTAAAATGACAAGATCTGATAAATGTTTGATTTCAAGACCGAAATGGAGAAAAATGGATTTTACGGAAGGGAGTTCACGATTCTAATTGAAACAATGAAGCCATTTAAATATATCATACGTTGGGTAAGTTGGATTAAAAATGACTAAAAACCGTTAAAAGCAACCCTTGAACATCTACCGTTTTAAAGAAAGACATAGACACTCGAGCCAGATGGGAATTCCAAATATTTAAGACATGTATGTGATTGATTATATAAACATTGATGGGTTCAAAGGGAAGTACAATATTATGTGATGTCTTCCAATCACCTAAACTCATACCAGACGGTCTAACTTTTTTATACTCAACGATGCTGATTACTCACTTTGCAGAGGATCTTGTCTCTTAGAAAGAAGTTCATAGATTCTATCTCATGAAAGATGTAAATTAATTTTGTGTAGTTTAGGAGTATGGTAACATTTGTCGTTAAACAAAATCAAATACAGGAATTTAGAGTTTATGATTAACATCAAAATGTTATTCAAACAAAACATTAAGATTTATTTATGGGACAATAAAGGAAAGAGTAAATCACATTTTGAGTTTAGGTGATCATGGCATAAGTCAGCTGCTGTACAAAAATTGCATGCTTGATTGGTTTCCCTTAAGAAACACCAGACATCATCGGACAATCAAGGAAAGAGTAAATTGCATTTTGAGTCTTGGTGGTCGTGTCATGAATAGTCAATTCTAGTCTCACAAACGTTGCATGCTCGAGTGGTTTCTTTTCATAAATGCCATACATGATCGGGTTGAATACCAAATAGCCCCCAAGATACGCTATGGGCAATCGCCCTCGTCTCTATAACATGTCATGATTTATGCTTGTTTGTAAATTTGTACACAAACTCAAGTTTAGTTATATCTTAAAACAAAATTACAAATCTTAACCCGTTTAAGTTCTAACGTCGAAGGAAAATGTTAAATAAAAATCGTCTACAAGATAAATAAATACACCCTTGGGTTAATCTACATGAGCAACATATTCAAATTAAAACTACATATGTTTTATTAATTACTTATCAAACGTCCAGCAAACTTGTCTCAAGTGGTAAGAGCCTACCTTCTAATGTGAAGTTCATGGATTTAAATCTCACTTGTGACGGTTTAAATGGACACCAGGTGAAGTCCAACTTGGGATTTATCCCAAGTGTGGTTCCGATGAGGGGTGAGGGTTTACCTATTCCACGGGGTTCCCGCGCATCAGGGGGCGTCTGTTTCACCGCTGCCCGGTGGACCTAGTTCAGAAAACATACGTGGTACGTGAAAACAACGTCGTTAAAAATAAATTTACTTATCAAAATGATGATGTATGATTGTATGATGTATCCTCCATTTTCCAGAATCCAGATCAGGCTTAGAGTACTGGTCTGGTCCTAATCAAGCTTGGCTCATTGGGCCTATACTAACTATAAAAATTTCAGGACAAGGGTATTAAATAATAGGTTTTGGCTAATCCGAAAATCACTCTTTTAAATCTCTTCAATTTAATATACACAAACTGATTAATCTCTTCCATTTTTGGATCGACGAAAACATAGAATATATGACACAACAAACATGTATTCTAATAAAAAGAAAAGAATTTTTTAAGAATTCTCAACACAAACATTAATCTTTTATTCCAAACATCAAATATTAAGAGAGAAATATCAACATCACACAAACTCCCTCCGGATCTCTTTGAGCGATTATAAAGACGTGCGACAACTCCCATGAGACCCCTTTGACGAATTAGAAAATTTTGCTACAACATGTGCACATGTGACTTTCAAGTGAAAAGATCTTGATTTCCATATTCCCAATTTGGATTTCATTCTACCCTTTAACTTGAGAGCTAACACAACTTGATCTAACGACTTCGCTTGTCCCATATGTCTTGAAACAGTCTCGGATAACACCACATTATGTGACGCAAGATCCAACTTAAACTCCCTCTTTTCCCTTTTGTGTTGGTGCCATGCGTCGATGATACCACTTGCAAGTGTCACATTCTCGTACATAATCTTGATCTCCATCTTCTTGTATAAAATATGCATCTTTTTGTTTGGATTGAATGAATTAAGTACAAGATTGTAAGATGCATTGAGGTGGTGGTCTTTGGTTAAGATGTAGTTGTTGATTGAGCCACCATCGATATAATAGATTGGCCTTTTGGGTTTGATGCTTAACCATATGATTAGGATGGTTAGACCGATCATGACAATGAGTGCCAACACAATTGTAATGAGGGTCTTTATTAGTATCGAGCTTCTTGGTTCTGAGTTACTAGCTTGAGCCATTGTTTTCTGTAACTACAAATTTTGGACGAAACAATCAAGATGAGTTTTGGTGGTTTATAGATGGTAAAAGTGGTTTATGAGAATCTTCTTTCCATCGTCTTTTCATCAAGCACTCTTGGAACAATTTTTCCTATGTGGATAATTTTGTTAATAAAAAACAATATCATATGACTTGACTTGTACCTTATGTATTGGAACAATGTATATAGTTCCTCCTATTTGTCTCTTGGGCACCTTTCTTTTAAGTTTCGAAAGAATTCTAAAGTAAGCACAAACTACATTAAATAGTATTTTGGAACCTCATTTTGGATAGTATTAGTTTTTCTCACCCATAATAGAGGTTTTAGAAACTCTGTATATGGGTGTATTATAAGCATAAGAATCGTATATCGTTCGATTAAAGGGTATGATTTGATGCCAAAAATCTACTAACAATTTTGTATGGCATCAAAAATAGTAAATATAACGAGGAGATGGTTATAATACAAAGTAACTTTTTGATGAGAAGCGTAAAATGAATTCGTGTCCATCAATCTAACAAATCAATGGTTAAGATTAAGTGGTCCCCACTTTTACAAAAACAACGTGCGTAAATATATCTGGAAGGGCAAAAGAGTAACATCCACATTTTTTAAATTTAAACCAACTTCCGTCCTTATTTTCTAAATTAAATAACTTATTACATACTTTCATATTTAAAAAAAATACCATAAAATGGAGAATTTTTATTATCTTTAATTTGAGTATGGTATCGATATGGTTTTTTTTTACGATTATATGACGTGATCCGTATTTTTTGTGTTTTGAGCGTCGTTTTTACCCAGTTAAATTTGGTAAGTGTTTTTGTTCTTTGGTCCGTATTTTTTATTCTTTGGTCTATCAATTTTTTACCAACTTTTTGTTTGTGAATAAATAAGTTTTAAAAACATGTTCGTATTTATTTGCATGTGGTCCGTATTTATTTAACTATGGCCCATTTTTTTTCTTTACCAAATTTTTGTTTGTGAATAAATAAGTTTTAAGCACCAGTCCGTATTTTGTTGCATGTGGTCTGCAATTGTTAGCCTTTGATCGGTATTTTGTTTGCCTTTGATTAATATTTTTACCCATTTTGGTCCGTCAAAATATATAAAAATTAGGTGCGCGTTTTTTTACGTTTCTTCCCTTCCGAAAATGACACGTGGCGCATCTTGGTGCCTTCCTACGCTTCTCACGTTTTTTTCCTTTGTACGTTAACAGTTCCCAATATAACGATTCTTTTTCGTCTGTAAGTAACTGTTGTTAGTTATATAAATCCGACTTAAACCGAGATTCAAACTATAAAGTATATTTGAAGTCGGTTTTTGAATTATCTAAACGGAATATTCAAGTAACTGAGTGCGAATAACTTCATTAACCCGAAAACTAATTCGATTAACATTCTATAACTCGTGCACACGTCTCTAATAAGTTTTAAACTATTACGTTTAATTATGTTTTGTCGTGTAATTGGTAAAATTTGAATAAGAATATCCAAATTTAAAAACTTGACCTACCATAAAGAAAAATGCTTGAAATTGTGCTTAGCTTCAAGACGGAGGAAGATACCATTCTACAAAAAGTGTGTTTGCATGAAGAATGTATTTTTACGTTTCTATTGTGTCTTTTGATGTGAGATAATGGAATGTACCATGTAATGAAATAAACGAGGTAATGAAATAAAAAATAAAATATATAATCGATTTTTTATTATTGTACTGTTTTTTATCATGTGAAATTGATCATCTAAAACGGGGTCTTCGTAGGAATAAATTGCTACATCTGTCGCAGTCTAAGACCAAGCGGATTCGTCCCAAATCTAGTTTTTATGGAGTCAAAAACGAAGGAGGGAGTGATATTCATTGGCGGAAATACCGTTCTTCCTTGATTAGGCAACCACACCATTCACACTCGTAAACACGCGATATCTTCGACGAGCATTAACCAATCTCTCCTTGCCCGGTCTATTTTTGAGCACATGGGGATAATGTTACTGTGGAGAGGTTGCTCCTACCTCAAGCCCTCACATTGATTCTCAAGCACAACACTTGGCCTTAGAACATTCACAGTAGCTTCCCCAAAATAACGTGAGAGGAATCTGCATAATTTAGGGTGTGGTTGAGAGTGTTTGTGAGTAGAGGAGAGAGAAATATTTGGGGTTTTGTTTGCTTTTCCCCTAAAGTTAGGAAAAAATATAGAGATGTGGATTTTGGTGTATGAGAAAAAAAGGTAATGATGTTATTTTAATAGTTTTTTAAAGTGGTTGTAAGTGAATGGGAGAAAAAGAGATAATGATAAATGTATGAAAAAATATTATTTAATTGGAAAAAGTACAAATGAGGATGAGGAAGCTACTGTGAATGCTCTTAGAAATCACTACTGATCAGCGTGACTTTTTTCTTGTGTGTTAATAAAGTTTATAGTCACTTAAACTCTAATAAAAAAAATTCTTGCCTTCTTTTTTATTTATTTATTTTTTTTAGATAATTGGTTTCTTTTCTTGTTATTATTCTTTTTTTATTATTTTGAATTAATGTTTCATTGTTTTGCTTTGTTTTCACTTTTGAATTTTCTTATGAATCTTATGTACAAGGCTTCGAAGACGAATATTACAAATTTTAGTAACCTAGTCATATCTTGTTTCACCAAATGGCTTATAACTTAGTGGTAACATTTGATTTCTCGTATGTATGAGAAGTCTTGGTTCGAGTATCACCCAGAGCAATATGCTCAGGGTTGGGTTAGGTGTTTTTTCGGTGGTGGGTTTCCTCCTAAATAATGAGGTTAAGTTAGGGCTGTAAACGAACCGGACGTTCAGCGAACAATTCGTGAACCGTTCTACGAGAAGTTCGTTTGTGTTCGTTCGTTTAATAAATGAACGAATATGAACACGAAATTTCGTTCGGATAGTTAAATGAACGAACACGAACAAAGGCTTCGTTCGTTCATTTGTGTTCGTGAACGTTCGGTTATGTGTTTGTGAACGTTCGGTTAGCTGTTCGTTTACGTTCGGTTGTTTATGTTAATCATTAAATGTGTTTATATCCTTAAATTTTTAATGTTTGGTTGATTATCTTAAATTTTTATGTTTATAATTGTTATTTCAAGTTAATCAAACATTTCATGCTTATGGTTTTATATAAAATGATTAACTTTATGTTTATTTAATGTGATAAAATGTTTAACTTTACACGAACAGAGGTTTCGTTCGTTCGTTTGCGTTCGTGAACCGTTCATGAACAAGTTGAATGCTTAATGAACGAACATGAACAAGGCTCGTTCGTGTTCGTTCGGTTCGTTTACAACCCTAGGTTAAGTTGTCAGTTTGTTCAGTGGTGCTTGCCTTTGCTAGTAAAAAAAATGTCATATATTCTTTCGAACCCGCATCGAAGCGCGGATAACAACGATAGTAAAAATAATAACTTAAATTAAAAACTTGTTTATCTACGGAGAGTATTACAAAAGATCTATATCTAATGACTTACTAATAGATAGATATTCAAACACCCGATTTAAACTCTTTTAATCTATAGCTCTTCCCCATTTTTCAAAAATCCAGACGATTAGCACCCATGGGCCATGGTGTAGTTATAAGAGGGGAGGGAGTCGTCCCGTGTCTCTTCATTTTTTCCCAATTCCACGTCAACGTCATATCAACTTTTCACATTTTTCTTCATTTTGTACGGTGTCGTCGCACTTGTCATTTAACTTTCTAATTCATTAAAGTTAATTGAGTTTGGAGCCATAGGACTTGATATGCAATGTTAATTAGACTTCAAGGATGTTTCTGAAAAAAATTAAAGATAAAGAACAAAAACTGAAATAATGTAATTATAATTTACTCTAAAATAATTTATACATAGTTTTACTTTTGTAAATAAATAAAATAAGAATTATTTGGTTTAAAAAGTTTTAGTCTTAATTTTTAAAGAGTAAATTGCAGAAAACGCCCTTTATGTTTAGCCTGTTTTGTAGTACTTGTCCTATATCTTTAAAATTGACGAGAATCGTCATTTATATATTAACAAATTGCGCGCTTTGTCCTTTATCCTAACGATCGTTAAGTTTTTCAGTTAAAATTGTCATGTGCGATGCACATGGGGGTATTTTTTGTTTTTTCAAAACTAGAGGGTCCATTAGCAAATCATAGGGACTGAAAATGATAAA
>WOUH02000001.1:6492738-6504361 GCA_009936405.2 Stevia rebaudiana
TGAATTAATAATCTATGTATACTACTATTGTTTCATTACGTAATATCTGTCGCATGTAAAATGATTAATACAAAATAACTAAATTTCACGAATGTTACACATGACCCTTTATTAAGATAACGTTTGATATGTATGGATATATTTTAAAATAAAATAAGTCATTACGTTGTAACAAAAAAGAAATGTTTTGTTACACAAAGGAATAAAATTATCATTCTCTTTTAATTATTTTCATTCATTAGGGGGTAGTGTTTTTTTTTTCCTTGAAATATACATTACCAACTTGATCTTTGAATATTTGATGCATACCAGATAGAAACTTTGTGATGAGAAAGAGTCTTGTTATCGGTTAGGGCAAGTGGTATATACCAACCGAGTGAAAATTTCTCACATGAGAGGGGATTGTGTTCCTCTTTTTCACATGACTCACACCCAATCAAACATAGCTACATCTCTTTTATCTCATATGTTTTCACCCAGGCCGTTACTTATTTAGCGATGTTACTATTGATGACGCTAGGGATGAGATCGGTACCGGTCCCGGTTAGTTCCGGTCCCGAAAATTTTGAATTCTTGATCCAGATTCCGGTCCCGAATAAATCGGTACGGTACCGGTTACAGTACCGGTAATTTTGGTAAATTCCCGGTTTAGTACCGGTTTCGTTTTTGTAATGAAAAAACGCAATAAACATGTACGATTAAACCCAATGTTCAAATGTGTTGACTTGTAAATATAATGAAAATGTTATAAACTATATTTAACGTAATAACTAATACTAGTTTTCATAAATCATATATTTAGAAAAAGAAAAAAGAATATCGTTCTAACATGACAATATCATTTTTTATGTTATATGATCTCTTTTATTTAACCAAAGCACTGTTCTTAAACTATAATAAAAGACAACTAATTTATAATATGAATTTAATGTCTATATCAATAGTTTTGATGGAATATTTTGAAAAAAAAAACAAAAAATGTCATTTTACCGGTACCGGTACCCAACCGTGATTTTACCAGTACCACTACCGGTTAGTTCCGGTCACGAAATTACTGAAAATCAAGTCCCGGTCCCGTTATGTTCGGTCGGTACTAGATCGAGACGGTACCGGTATTCGGTAATAAAATCTCATCCCTAGATGACGCCACCAATATTTTTCATGAGATTAAAAACTACCTTGGTGTTACTGTTAACGTCCGATTCATCGTATATTTTATTTTATTTTACTTATATGTAGCAAAAGTCCAGTTAAAGATGCATAAGAATACTAAAAACATTTCTCATATTATACATACCTCACTACAACTCCTTTTCTAACCTTTTTTTCTAAAGATCGATCTCATTAAAAAACAAAACCCTAACTTGAAAACCAGGCCGGAGAAGAGCAAAGGAAACAAAGCAATCATATAATTACAAATTTACAACAATCGGTCCAGGTGACCGTAGAATATTTAGATCAATTTTTAAACCAAAGGAACCCCAAAGATCTAATCTCGCTCAACGTATCTTCCACTTTGATTTGGCTACCCGTGAACCTTGAATTGTTCATCGTCCTCCAAATGCACAAACAAGAGATGATGATAATGCCCTAACTACTTTCTCTACTTCCCTTTTACCACAATAATTGTGTAATAAAGGAAGATCCCTGACCGAAAACGCAAAAATATCAGAGACACGACACCAGAAACTGATTTTTTGCCAGATCATCGTCGTGAAGCCGCATTTTCTAACCTGATTATAAGAAAAAAACGAAAAATAAATCGTAGAGTGTGTGGAGCAACACAAAAAGTGAAGGAGTGGGGGTTCAAAATTAGGCCATCAAAGTTCAAAAAATCATAACTTACTTCATATCTTTCTAAATATAAAATATAAATATTATATTTATCCGATCAAACGCAATTATTCGGTACATTCAACTCATGCTACCCCTTTCATCTGGTTCACCTTCAATTCGCTAAAACAACACCGAATTCATGTTCTAAAACTCATAGATCGACACAACATTTTAACAATCGATTCAGAGTCGTCAAATCAGGTGTGTAACCGTGTACATTGATCAGTGCTAGCTAATTTCCAGCTTGATTACACATATCAAACATCGAATTAATATCTTAAACATCGATGTCAAACACTCAATTAAAGCTGTCTCTAGCGTGTATGAATTGAAGTTTTCAATTTAAGTGTTGTCTTAAAATCTGAATACCGTGTTCTTATCGCCTGTAAATTTTGTTCGGCGTTTGAATTGGATTTTGATTCTGATTCTGAATCATCTAATTTCATTTTTTGGTTAGTTATGCTGATTATTAAGATTTTTGATACTAAACCGGTAATGGTTAATGATATCTGATGCAATATGAACGTGTGTGTTTGTACGACAGATAGAATTAAAGGGAACAGAGAATGGATCATCAAATTGAGCCCCAAACATCGGTTATTGAAGTACAAGTCGCCAATGCAGATGATTCTTTGGTGAAGATTGATGAAAACAATTATGGGTATGTTCTTGATTTCATTTCAATTCATCATACTTTGGATAGTTGTACCTGTTCATCCTATGCATTTTTTTTTTTTTTTGCATTTAGGGGTGTTTGGATGTGTGTTTTAAATGCTATCTTGATTACTGAACTATACTATACTTTACACTAATAACACTGTTATGAGTGAGATAACATGAGTAAGTTTTGTTTAGATGTCTGTTTCAATGTGATTTAAAGAATCAAATTCTGATTTAATGGTTTTGAAACATAATCACTTTATACAAACCACTTAAAAGTTATAACTTATTAAATAGAAGAGAAAAGTAATTAATGGATTTATATCTATTTTGGTTTATTTAGTTGCATACATTACAAGAGAAGATGCAAGATCAGGGCACCATGTTGTGATGAAATCTTTGATTGCCGCCATTGCCATAACGAAGCAAAGGTATGTTCTTTATTATCTAATTAATACTAATTTGGGTATCCATTCATATAGAAAAAAGATTTTAAATTCTAATTAGGTGCTACCTTTTTACTTGATTCAATAATTCAGAATTCCCTTGACATTGATCCTCTTCATCGGCATGATGTTCCTCGACATGAAATTAAAAAGGTGCCTTTTGTGTTTTATATTCATTTTTTTTAAATTCTCATTTTGGTTCGTATCCTAATTGGTTTTGGTTTCATTTGATATTTTTTAGGTCATATGTTCCGATTGTGACACCGAACAAGATGTAAGTCGATCAGCTAATATTAAAACATTACAAGTTACAAACAACAAAATCAGTTAACTTAATCTGCATGATATATGGTTTAAACTTTAAACGTTTCATACTTTCTTTAGGTTCAACAAAATTGTATCAGTTGTGGTGTATGCATGGGGAATTACTTCTGTCAGAAATGCAAATTCTTTGATGATGATGTAAGTTTTCAAGATTACATTCTAACAAATTGGTAGTTTCTCAATCTGCTATAATTAAACAAATTTATAATTATCTAAAATTTCTTTAGGTTTTAAAGAACCAATATCATTGTGATCAATGTGGGATATGTAGAACCGGTGGCGAGGAGAATTTCTTTCATTGTGACAAATGCGGTAACAACATAAAAAGCCCTAATCTTTAGTTAAATTACTTAATGTGACAAATGTGGTAACAACATAAAAAGCCCTACTTTTTTGTTAATATTGATTGGGTTGTGTGGCTCACGCTCATGGGGAAGACCGTTGTACCCTCGCGCGAGTGTGCTTACGTACACGCGCATGGAAGATTCATTAATACACAACCAATCTATGAAATAGGAAAAAAGCTAGTTTATTTTTAAGCTTTTTTATAATGTTTCATTTAACAAGTAATTTGATTTTTCTCAAATAACTTTTGCTCATTAATTTCTCTTACATTCCGGCATAAGTGTTAAAGAAAAAGGAGTTGTTAAAAAAAATAATTTTTATCTCATAATGTGTTTGGTCTGTAAATGGTTAATTATGTTTTTAATTCCTAATATCCTTTCTTTCCATATTGTTGCAGGATGTTGTTATTCAAAATCAATTAAAGATACACATGTATGTGTCGAAAGAGCAATGCACCATGATTGTCCTATATGCTCTGAGGTAACATGATGCACTCATTTCTTATAAACTTTTTTATAATTAGAAAGTTTTCTCGAGTTCTAGAATGAAAGATTTGCATTTTGATTTGCAGTTTTTGTTTGATACATTGAAGGATCTTACCATCTTACTATGTGGGCATACAATGCATTTGGATTGCCTGAAAGAGATGGAACAACATCATAGGTACAAACTAAAAAACGTTACGTAACGTTTAAACACGTTACAAAAGTATAATCGCGATACTAGATACCATTGAGAAACAAAAGAATGAGTTACAAACGATATACGGATATAGAAACTGATTTTTTATGATGTCACAGGTATTCTTGCCCGGTTTGCTCGAAATCTATATGTGATTTATCAGATGTTTGGGAAAAGCTTGATCATGAGGTGTGTGTAGTCAAAGTAGTCAACTCATATGCCTAAAAATATGAATTTTATTTCTCATTTTCTTTTTCTAACATTTGTTTGTTATTATCTTTAGGTTGAAGTAACTCCTATGCCCCAAACATATCAAAACAAAATGGTAAACGTTTCATTTCAATTCAAAATCGTGTTTTCAAACAGTTTTTATCTTATTAATTTTTTCTTGCATAATAATAATATAAGAAGTGTTTGGAATTGAAATGTGAATTTGTGTTTTTTTCTAAACTAGGTGTGGATATTGTGTAATGATTGTGAGAAGATATCTAGAGTGCAATTTCACGTAGTGGGACATAAATGTGAAAACTGCAAATCTTATAATACAAGACAAATAAGAGGAAACACTTCTTCTTCATACACATCCTCAGTTTCTGAAGAAGTTGTACATTAGACAGTAGACACACATACATGTTGGTAATCATACATAAATCAAAGCATTTGTGGGGAGAAAAGGTGTCATTTTGATGTTTTGATATACTTTTTTTGCATATTGTGGATGAAAATAATGAATGATAGGTGGGTGGTTGGTGGGGGTGATAGTAAAAGCTTGTATTATGGATTTACTATAATGGGTAAATTGAAATAAAGATTTGATAATTGATGTGATGAATGATTCTTGGAGTGTGGAGGTGGTCAAAAACTGTGACAAGACACTGAATTTTTGAGACACATCATGATCAAATCATACCTTTATATATTTTTTTATAAAAAAAATAAAGTACATATGTGTAATGTAGATGCATAATATATTTTCAAGACGTTTTGATGATCATGCATCTTGATGATAAGCGGGTATAAAGTAGATATGATAAATAATTTCTCTTGTATACATGACTATATGGGTAAAAACTTCTTGAAGTGATGTATAAATTCTTTTAGTTGTTCGGTTTTTAAATTTATTGGAACTGAAATTTGAAATATGAAGATAAATTTAAAATTCTCACTCTGCATTTAAACTATTTTGACAAATTTCAAATCATTCAAAATAATTATGTGTACCTTGTAAACACAAGTTAGGTGTCTAACATTTTCATTTTCAAAAGTGCATTACACATATTTGATATTTCACATACCTTTATGTGAAATCCATGTTTTCAGTGATGATAATGAAAAAAACATGATGGGACAATATGGTGTTGAAAATCAAAAGCCAAAAAGCAAAACCTTTTGACGTTTGACTTTCCCTTGTCAAACAACTTGAATACAATTGAAGAAATTACTACATTTGGCTCCACAATAAGATGAGCAACAGACAAGAAGATCATATTATATCTCCAAAGTTGAAAAACTACAAACATTCCCAACCACTTCACTTAATGCCAAAATAGAAGTAAATTTTTTATTTTGTGCCACAAAATTATAAGCAATCGCGCATATTTAAAGCGGTAATCCAACCGCAATATAACGCACATTTGCGTATATAGAACCAATTCAACACTGTTTCTTGCATATCTTGGTTCACTTTTTTTTTTCAAATTTTTAGAGCCACTTGCCTAAAATACCCCTGATGAATCATTATTCATTAATTAGGTAAGTTAATCCTAAAACTACCTTAATTCAACACGGGACGATCATTAGCTTCCAATTGGATAATGACTCGAGCTCCAGAAGCAAGCCTGTTGAAAGTAAACCAAATATATGCTCAAGTAATTAATTATAACCAACATGAGCATTATAATAAAAATTTATATTTTTTGAAATTCATTGAGGCAAATGAAACATATTAGAATATTTGTTAACAATTAATGAATATTTATTTTTAATGTGACTTAAATCTTACAATTATGAGACTTTTTTGTTATTTCATTAACTTTTTTTTTCAAAATTATCTCAAAATTCAAGTTAATTGAAAAAAAAGTTTTCACTTATCTTAAATCAGAATTTATATATGTTTTATTTGCTCCAATCAATTTTAGAAAATTTACACAATTTTTTAAAAATTACATAGGATTGGAACACCTAATGAAAGTTGAGTGACTTTAAAAAGACAAAAAAACTTTAAGTGATTTAATTGAAATAGTTAGCAAACTTGATTACATTTCTTTCTGTGGCATTTTTCCTTATAAATACAGGTTAATAATTAATTAACTTAACTTTCATCAATTTTGACCACATTTTCCTTATTGTCCCCAAATGAATCCATCTTGGATGGTTTATTGGGTAAGCAAGCTACTGTGATTCTCTTGCTACCACCATTGTTGGATATGCAAGGTGATAGAATACATGAATTGGAATCTTCACAGAATCTCATTGATGAGCTTCTTGAATGTTTGCTTAATGAACCCATGATTGATCTCGGTATGCATTTTGTACGGTTAATAGTCGAATCACACTCATCGATCCTGTGTTATGGAAACCAATTATAAATCTAGATTAGTAACTAGATTTGCACATGAGTCTTAACATGAGTATTGTAAGTAATGGATATTATTTACAAACCTGTTAGCGCTAAACGAAGAAGATCGTTTTAGATTACCGATTTCTTCATTTTTAACCAATTTTGTCTCTATCAGACTACCACTAAAGTATTGTTTATCTCCTAATTGCATACTCATAAATCTTGGATTTTCAGAGAAGCAATCCATATCACCCAACATCACAGATGATGATTTTGAATATGAGGATCTCGATCTGCAAGAAGAATTTTGACTAAAGTCGTGATCTTGTGACGAAATTGACCCACATGAGATCAATTGTAACAATGATCTGATCTTTGTGTTAGGTGCAACTTCATATTCTTGTTGTTCTTGATCTTCATGTTCTTCTTCTTCTTCTTCGAGTTTTTCAGAGGTTTTGAAATGATAATCATCAGCTTTCATTAGAGATTCTAATGTGTCTGTCTTGCAAGCAGATGAACATGCTCCGGATGAAGATGGAGGAGATTCATTGGTTATTGATTCTACGGGTCCATTATCATGTAAGAAACTTGTTGTGCAAGTTTCTTGGAGTTTTACATTTTTATCAGTTTGAGTTGAAGCATCAGCAAGACCATTAGTAGTCTTGTAGATCTTGTATCTTGTCAGGTTATGAGAGTTATCATCTTCTTGATATGTTTT
Source organism: Stevia rebaudiana (assembly GCA_009936405.2). Taxonomy (NCBI): domain Eukaryota; kingdom Viridiplantae; phylum Streptophyta; class Magnoliopsida; order Asterales; family Asteraceae; genus Stevia; species Stevia rebaudiana. The sequence goes on from WOUH02000001.1 coordinate 6,500,309, forward strand.
GATCTTTCTGCTGATTATGTTTGTTGAAGATGAGTAATCGTCGTGAGTGATTGAAGATGGTGGTTCGTCTAATTGTTCTAAGTTTTGTGATTTGATGCTTCTAGCAGGAGCAAAACGACCTAAAAACAAATTTTCATGCTCAAAATGGATGATTTTGCTTTAAACATGCATGTGAATGTTTGTTTAACTTTAACATAACAAACGTACGAACACGAACATTTATACAAATGATTTTTCTTTTGTGTTCCTTCGTATAGAAAATGAGCGGGTTCGTGTTCGTTTATTTTCGTTCGTTAGTATATCAAACAAACGGTTCACGAATATAAATAAGAACAAACAAACATAAATGAATGAGTAGGATGTATATTCATATTCGTTTGTTTAGTAAAAACAACATATAAATGAACTTCTTACCGAATGATTCACTTAATGTTTCGTTTTTTTATGTATAATGGATTGATCAATCAACATACAAATTTGATCGATTAATTACCTGAACTATGTTCTACAACAAGTTCTGATCCTTTGAGAATATACTCGTTTTCATGAGCAGGAATAACTAGGTCATCTTCACAAAGATCATTCCAGACAAAAGCATTTTTGTAGCTTCTGCATCGTCAATAACAACAGGACACTAAGAACACATCACGTTGAAACCGGGATGAAACAATAAAATTAAGAGATTAAGATGAATTAACCTCTTGCAAGACCATGAGTACATTGAAGCCATGCCTCTTCCTCTCACAGATTCGAATCTTTTAATCACATCTGCAATACAAATTTCACAAAACAAATCGACTGGTTCAATTAACACATACATACGTTTTGAAGAACACAATGCTGGATTCAGTTGTGAAATGTATACTTACCTCTCAAGTACAGACCGTCCGGTGAAACGAGAGGAACTTCAATGAAGTGAGGATGCTCCAGCTGTCGATTACGGCAGAGATAATAAAGCACCGGAACTTTCCGACGGTTTTGCTGCCGGATTACCTCCATCTCCAGCTCCGGCTGCTGTTGCTGATACATTTAATTCTCTTGTTTCCAAACTTCAGCTCTTATACAGTACTCGATTGAAGTTGCTACTGCATTCGTACCTCGATTAAAGCCCTAGCTAACATAGTAATTCCAAATTGTCGAAGTCAGGTTCGAATATTCATTTGGTGAGTGAATCTTTTGTCCAAATCGCTACGATTCTGTCAATTCAGTAATGAAGCGCGCTAATCAGATCTAAATTTCGATCGGTTGATCGATTGGACGAGTCAAAACTGATAACATCAAATCAAATTGAATTTACAAGAAAATAGAAGGAATGATACTGTGACGGATGAGTGAATGACAAGCAAATTCAAATAGAAAGTGAGTTCAAATGATGACAAAAATACACTGTAACAAAATCTCTGTTTATTTTTGTTTGTTTGCGAGTGTGTGTGTTTGTGTGTGAGAGGAGTTTTTAGGTTTCGTGTACCTCCAATGGTGCTGTGGAAAACCTTCAATCGCCATTATTGAGCAGTTTACTCTGTTTTTAAATTGAGCGGATTTATGGTGGACCGTATTTCGTTCAAATTTCAACAATTGCCATGAAGGGGTTTAATTGATTGTATGTATTATTAAAATCAAATTGTCAAATATAGATTTTAACATTAATAAGTCATAAGTCATAACTTGCATTATTAAATATTAAAACAGATAAATCAATCTAGTTTTCCAAATACATATAGATCCATAATTTGATATATTGAAGAAGGGATTATAAACTTTTAGCTTTATTTTTAATTATGTTTGTCATACTTTTTTTTTTATATTTTACTTAGGTTGGTTTTTTTTTTTGAACCAGTTCTAATGTTACACATTTTATCAAAATTGGGTTATCATGTCATTTATGTAAGTAGTAACCGCAACAACGCAAAGCTTTGTCGTACTACTCCTTGATGTCATCATCAGAACCGTAGTCGGAACACTTGTTAATAACCACAACAACGCAAAGCTTTGTCGTACCACTCCTCGTTATCATCATTGGAGCCTTCGTCGGAATCCTCATTCAGAACTGCAACAACGCAAAGACTCCGCCGACGAAGGCTCTAGGCCTCTAGTGTCGCAACCAAATTCATCAAAGCGTGTGCAGAAAAACACTGTATAGGGCGGATATGAAATTGGGAGTTATATGCTCAAATCGGGGAGGGGTTACCGGTGAAATATGGGAGTGTGTAGCTCCAGAAGCTTCTACCATAACTGCCACTGCTCCACGTCTTGGACATGTGTTAGACTCTCTTTACCATTAGGAAGTAAGTAACCTCTCAAAACATGAGAGAGATTGCTGAAATCAGTCGATGACCAGGAATTTATCAGGCGACGGTTGGGGAGACCGTTGTCAATATATATATATATCAATTTATCAACTTTAAACACTTAATCCACCCCCATTGATGAACCTTCAAATAACAAAATACTTATAACCAAATGATAGATAGATAAGTAGATATGATTTACTTTTCCATAGAAGAAATTAAAGCGGTTAAACACTTTTAATTCGTTGATTGGATAACAATTTATACTACTCTTAATTGTATTTATATATGGTTAAGTTTCGAGGCGAAGTGAGAAACATGAGCTAGATGAATGAGATAGATAATGCTATAGTTAGAGTTAGAGTTGCGAATTCATGATCATTTGATTTTGATGATTTTGATGACACATACACTGATAGTAATCTGATACACACATGACAACATGAGTACATGACAACATGAGTACATGACACATGGGTTCAACTTAAAATATTTGGGTTAGTAAGCATTGGGCAGAAAAAAAGATTACTTAAAACTCCTGGGCTGCTGATTGATTAAAACATAAAATAAAAATTGATATCTGTTGGGCTTGGTTATTGAGTTGGGCTTTAGCTTTATAGTTGGGCTGCAAACTGCGAAAGTGCGAAGTACCAAGAAGTAGAACCAAAAGGGAGCGAACGAAGGAAAGTAAAAAAAGATATATAAAAGAGGAGATAGCTAAAAGTTTTTTTATTTATATTTTTTACAGGTTATTACATTTAAATACCACGTAATCTATATTTACAAGGATTCAAACTTACAGCTCACTGAGAGGCAATTGCCGATGTTATTAAAACAACATGGCAAAGAGGTGCACAAAAATACTGATTAACCAACCCAGTACGAGTTTGAAACCGGTTTGTACAAACAGTTCGGTTAACCGGTCTAGTAATAAATTTAAATATTAGTATTCCGAATAATCGCCAGTTAACCGGTTCGGTTCCAACCCTATTCGGTTCCATCAGTTTATGGTTTATGTACATGAAACCGGTATGGTTCGACCAAAAACGGTTTAGGGTTTTTTGAAATTTTTTTTTGGTTTAGTTATGGTAAAACCAGTTTTCTACCAGTTAACCGGTTTGTGTACCTCTACCAGACCATGTGCGATCACTTTGGAGGTAGTTAGTTTATCAAAACTAGGACTACTGTTTGTGGCGTTTAAGTTTTTTTCTATAGTATTAATATTTGATCGTTAATTATTTATTGAATTGTTGTGATAATTTAAATTCGCATGTACTTTTAGGAGTTTTATTGAATCGTTGTGATAATCTAAAGTCTTAAAAATTTTCGCCCTTAACGTTTTAAGTTCCATCAGTTTCCGTCCCTAACGGTTAAAGTTTTAGAAGTTTTCTTTTAAGAATTTAATGACGAATTTTGTTAAAACTTGAAATGCTACGACATTTATTTGTTTTAAGTGTTTACTACATAGTAAGTTAATATATATATATATATATATATATAGGAGGCTGTCACACCCCAACCGACGGCGGAATACGTCGGGGCGCGACGAACGACTGTTCAAAAGCTCATGATTTACTCTTAACGTTTCATAGATTAATCAACAATATTAAGTAGTCATTACAATACACAAATTCAAACATCTTGTCCAAATAACATTTATCAAAATAAACCATATTAAGATTAACTAAGCATTCGTCCTACGTGATAATTCCCGATCTTGTAAGTCTTAACCTGCACCTGAAACATTGTAAAATCAAGTGTCAAC
>WOUH02000001.1:6513833-6525378 GCA_009936405.2 Stevia rebaudiana
ACGGTTCCAACGCCGCTAAAATGAGTTCAATCGGAGTTCGTTTGAGTCGGTTTATGATTTTTTAAAATCCCTTTTAGTCATCTTAGAATAAGCTCCCAATTTAGTTGATCCTAACCCTATAGATACATATTACGTTGATGGTCAATACTCAATCGTAACTAGAGACATGCTTTTTATAAGCTCGATGGTTGTTTTTATTCTCAACCTCGTATTTTATGTTCGATTTTGGGGTTTGGATCACACTCACTATCTCTAAGTCACATATCAACTTCAATGCTTAATTTCATATTTTCATGTTGTCTTGATCAATTTACAATCAAGAAATTACACTGGAACAAATGATTATTAAAAATGGGTTTATTTAAAATTGAAATCGTTTTGAACCATTATTAATCAAAATCGTTTTGTCCCATTACCCCCCACACGACACCATTGTCTTGACAGGCTTAATTGTAGCTAATATATTTCTTGATAGAAAATGACAGTCATCATCAATTAAATTAGAAACAAACACTCAATAATGCACGCACAAATCACAAAACACAGACCAAAAACAGTTACAAATTCAACAACTTAAAATGCAATAATAAAATTAAAGCTTGGACAGCATTTTCACACATCTCAAGCCTTCATTTTCTTTGAAACAATTAAAAATTTAGCACTCCGGTGTTTGTGTATGGTCTCTCTTTGGATCCCTACAATAGTCATACACCTTGTAGTTCTTTCGAACCCACAACATTGCCGCCACCTGCTGGCGGCTCAGCCCGCCCGTCTTAGCTGGAGAGCCAGAGGGTGGGCGGCATGATGATGGTGAACTGGCAGCACAACCGCCTAGCTTGAAGTTATTGTACCTACCATAAAATGGTTGATACCTATAATCGGCTTTGTATCTACCGTTTTCGGTAGCCCACGAAGATGCATCCCATATAGACCCATACACGTACATCGGTCTTAATGGGAATGTAGCATGACTTTTCCTCGGGTACCTTCTAATCGGCACATCATCCACAAAAAATCTGCATTTATACCACAAATTTAAATCATATTTTTATTTAAAATATTTAGTGGGAATGTTCATTTACATTTTTGAGTTTTCATTTCGTTAAGTTTAAACGGGGTTTGATTAGTTTCGAACTTACTTCAAACACGTTTCGTTGAATACGTTGTGCTTTTGTGGTATAAATTTAAAAAAGACGTGTTTATATGTTACAACCTAATTGATTGTATGCCAAAATTAAAAAAAGAAAGAGAGTGATCATAATTTTTTTTTTGTTTTTGAACAGCAAATAGCGCGGTCACCCGGCCTCACCCTGGCAAACAGATTAGCCTTTCACCCAGCAAAATTGCTGAAAGCGTGGCTACCCCGCCCCACCATCTAGGAGGAAACCCACCTTGTGGGAAAACCCCCTGGCTCACCCAAGAGCTTTTTTTTTGCTCCGAGTGAGACTTCAACCTGTGACCTCTCACTTAGGAAGTACTTAAGGTACCATTGAAACAAATGCCCCTTGATTGATCATCATTTCTTATATATATGTGTTTGTACTTTCTAAAATTTGCAATTTAGAGTATTTAGAAAAAAAGTTGGGTGTTATAGGTCGTCTACATGTCAACTCATAAATACGGATTCATGTTTGATTCAACATGTCAACCCACGTTAACGCCTATTTAACATGGTTAGTCAAGTTTTCTCATCCTATCTTCGTAATTAAAAATGATGACTACTTTTATAGATTTATTTATAGTTTTAGAAAAAAAATTCTTACAACAAATTATCATTTATCATAATTTGATTTAAATTACTTTTTTTATACCTTTTTCACTAACTTCTTTTCTCCTCCGGTGACGAAAATATTTAATACAAAGTGATCGATTAGTTTCTAGATTATAATCACGATTAAAAAATGGACAAAATTAAGTTATCATGCATTTATTGCTTTTACTGCTTTTATTAGATCGTTTACTAGCTAGGACCCAAAAATAAAAGTAATAAATTGAATTAACTACGGCTGAATTTAAATAAGTTACATGATCTCATTGGGGCTCCACAGGATGGCATAGTTATGAAAACCCTTGGTCGGATCGAACCACAAGTGAATTTTTTCTTCTCGTCCGATTATATTTCCGTCACCACTTCCTCTAATGTACACGTTCGTCTGCAACGTGTACGGTTTCCCGAACGTTGTACCAAGAAACTCGATATCAACTTCATCATGGTTCCCAGGATGATCTTCGTTATTTGAAAGCTGTACAAATATATTAGAGAGATTAATATATTAGCTAGAGGTATTTCATTATTATTAGCAATTAATTATAATTTAATAACTAGGTTTATATAGTAATTTTATTTATTGTTGTACTCTTATCGATAGTTTTAATAACACAAAAAAATATTGCTCGTCATACATAAACAACAAAAGACACCAGGTGTAACCATATGCATGCATGCATGCATTGAACATGTAGTTTTGTTTGTGCCATAAGTTAAAAATAATAATTAAGTTCATACATAAAATGATGTAATAACCCCCGCGGTGTACCCCGGGTGAAGCTTCATTGCGGTCCCAAAGTAGCCAGATCTATATGGTCTTTGTGACTTGAAACCGCTTCCTGAAGACTTATCGAGCCACAATACTAGCGAGTTCTGGTCGAACCGCTGGTGTTGTGAGCCCCATAAGCTCCTATAGGCTTGATTGAAGGGTATTGTGGGGATTTTGGAGCTAGGGTAGAAACCAGGTGAAGGTTGACCTTTGGTCAACGAAGAAGCAATGAGCATGAAGAATGTGAGAAGATGGAGGAAAAGTGCCATTTAATTTGCGGGGTGGTAGTTCGAGTGAGAGGAAAAAGTGAATTTATAAAAGGCAAAGTATGTGAAGTACGTATGGGAACATATGCTATTATAAATAGTAATGTGATTTACTTTAACTAGAAAAAGGGTCCCATATACCCACCAAATCATGAAAAACAAGAAACTTAATTACACGCGACAAGTATGATGTACAATATAGTAATTAATATTATATCATACCACAACTTTAATTACAGTACATCTAAGGCATAGAATGTATAATAAGAGATACAATTCGTAGTCTCAAGTCTCAACCAAAAAGAATATATAACTAATTGTGAATAGTGAAAGCCATTTTTTAACTACCAAATTGCTAAACTTTTCAGGATAAAACCTTACACTTATAAAAGTCATAGTTACTTACATGGATGGTGATGTGGTGAGGTAATACTAAAATGTGGTTTTAAATTTACACTCAAACTTAATTTATGTGTGTGTGTCTATTTTACCTTTTAACTTAATAATATTTAAAGTTTCGCAATCCAAATCCTCGACTTACAACACCGACCTCCATCGTCGACCAAAAGATGTAATCTACCACCATCAAACCTTATTTTCTTCTTCTTCACTGAGCAATTGTCAAACCCTATGACCATAACAAATAACGATTATAGATGCACAAATAACATATGTTAAACCACAAGCTACCCACAAAAGCTTTACAATGTGATTCTTGATTCCACTATGTTTTCTAATAGCCCCTCGTCATCCTCTCTCCTCCTTCTATTACACTCTCTAGATCGAGCTCTCTCTGTCTCCTTCTATAGTGTGTTTATAAATAGATAGAAAACGTTACTTGAGCTAGTAAATGTTTCTCTCCTTTTTTCAGAATCACTCTAATTGCACAAATGTTTAGGGCTACTAACGAATTAAACTGAAACAAACCAAACAAAGTGTTGTTCGTTTTTTAAGCAGTTTACTTGTTCACGTATACAAACCAAACTAGAATTCTTGTTTGTGTTCATTCATTAAGGAATTGACTCTTCACGAATGGTTCATGAACTCAAATGAAAATATAATATTTAAAAAATTAACATGTGGTTCGTTATAGTGAGATCATGGATACCAAGTATTTTATCGTTCAAAAAGAAAATTATTAGTTTTGAAGTTTAATATGTGGTTCGCTTAAGGTGAAGGGTGTGGTTACATTACAACCTTTCCAACCCTCTCATTTTCACCAAAAGAATCATGCAAATTGTTTTTAATTGTCTCAGCCCAAAACCTTTTTCGCAAAAAATAAAACTAAAAAAAAATAATAATCTATTTCCGACAAGTCAACTATCTCTCTCTATCTTTGGTATATGATATGTTTAGATAACCCGAGGATGAACCTTTCGAAAGTTTACTCGAGCTTTGCGGTGGTGTTACCCGCAAAGCCATCGAAGCCGAAAAGTTTACCCAATACGACCCCACACTTTAAAAAATAAGATTAATGTGTATATGCTTTCTTATTCTGAAAAATTATGTATTACTCTGAAAAATTAATGGATGTCGATATAAAAAAATGCCATAGGTGTTTTATCGGCTTTAGATTACATATATTGTAACAGAAAAAAATCGTGTCCTCTAATACGTGGTCCACCCGATTCAATACATAAGTTTGCTAGAGACCTATCACGTACACAATCACTCTAGTTAACTGTATAATTCAAAATAAATATTAGTAGTATTTGACATAAAATAAAAGACAAATAGTATTTCACGATAGCACCAATTTTGATATTGTTTTTAAAGAAGAAACAAAGATATCTATAAAATGAGAGATTTGGTGAACAATTATTTTCAGATATAAATCCCTACGCAAGCCTCTTTTGTAGACAGATGAATTGGGTAACAATGGGAAACCGACAAAATTTATATGTATCATGTAACTAATACGGACCCACCCATGAAATTTATTCGGTTTAGATTTCAATGCCGACAGATGTATTTAAACTTCTAAATGAACATTTACACCTTTTATAATGATACCCTAATGATGACCCTACTAAGTTAAATGGTTTTAATTATATTGTTTCAAAAGTGTATTTTGTGTGGATTGAGCTATCAAAGAATATTATCTACTCAATTCGTATATTTTCTAATTTATTTGTAACATTATTAATCTTCTGACCATATATTAGAGATATCAGAAATTCAAAAAGGACATGATCCTGATACAACAGTTATCAGTACCACCGCCAATAAGTATGGGAAAACAGACGTGTTGAATTGGATCGTCGAACGGATTCAGGTTAGAAATATCATTTAAGAAGAGTATCAAAAGGGTAAGCGGAATCGCAAGCGGGTTCGGGATCGGGTTCTTTCGGGCTTGCGGGCTACACTACCACATGCTCCCCCCACGGTTGGCTCACGGGCTCTCAAGCCCGAAGGCCATCTTCCAGTTTCCAACCCTTAGGTGTGTTTTGACCAAATTTCCGACTTGGAGATTTATAAAAAAAGAACTTAATTTTTTTATATAAATAATACACCATTTAACCGATATTTTTCACCCCTTTCTCTCTACATCTTCTAAAACTCTCTCTTAAACACCCAATCTAAACCTTTTTTCTCGCTAACATTCTCACAAATTCACCCAAATTTCTCATAAAAAAAAGTACCCAAACGAGTTACTAATCGGACACCCGAACCCATGGACCAACAAGGAAGACGAAAACGTAACTCACTCTTATATAGTCGATCGTTCAGAAAGATGAGATCTCACCTCCTCATATTTTGGATTTTTAGGTCCATGTATCTGACATCTATCGGAATAATTATGGCCAAAGTAGGTGCACGACCCACCAACTATGTACCAAATGGAGTAATATGAGAAGAAACATTAGTCGGTTCACATGAATTTACACAGAGATCTATGCGAATCTTGAACCGATATTAAATGAGGATGCATTTTCGAAAGGGCGCTTTGAGTTCGTCTCAAAATTTTCAATGATTTAGTACATCATAATATTAAGGTTGGCCGAGATGTATTCTTATGATTTTGATATGATGATAAAAACAAACTATAGTTTTAACTTCTTGTCTATCTTGATCATTTGAAAGCGGGTGATATACTTGCCAACTTGAACGATGTTTCTAATCTTGTTGAGTTGATGGTTGAATCAAAGAAACATATTTGATATATGTTTGTTAATCGCTTATTGAAGTTATAATTAGTTTTACTGGTTACAACAAAAGTGTTAAAATATGTTTTTCTTTAATGAAGGGTGTGAAAACGAAATTTAATAACCGGATGTGTGATTATTATACGAGCGATTCTTTTACTTATTACATTGAATAGAAGGTATTGCGTAATGTTCGATTGAAGATGTTATAAATTCTTTTCAAAATTGTAAACTAGAAGAGAACAACTATGATTTGTGATGCTTTCATTAAGTTTTAGTTGACAATGTATTTTTTGTATAAGACTGACCCAAACCGAACCAAACCAAAAATTCAGACTTCAATTTGATTAAGAGATATCCAGGCACTCAAAAAACCGACAACGGTAGGAAATATCCTGGTCCGTCACTGCTAATATGTTATTTATTATATAAAAATTATTTTATGTAATCAAAATTTGCATAAGTTTTGTAAATTAATATTACTATGATAATTACGGATGTAAACGAATCATGTCGGCTCGTGAAAAGCTCGATATCGTATTGGTAAAAAACTCGATAGAACGAGCTTAAACGAGCTCGAGATCGAGCCTTAAAATATAGCTCGTTTACTATTTGATCCGAGCTCGAACTTCACAAGCCTAGCTCGAGCCGGATCGCCCTAAACCATTTGTATAGTGATTATTTATCTAATAACTCTATATTTATATAAACAATTATTTTTTATACATAATGTTACAATAAAAAAACATAAACCTTATATATTTTGTTTAATATACATAATGAATTAAATGAATAAATAAATTATAAAAGAGCCTCACAGAGTTCGAGTTTAAGAATTTTCTTATGAGCTTGAGCTTTTGAACCAAAGTTTTAAACAACACGAGCTCAAACCTTTTAAATAAAAGTGAATTAAGCTCTAGCCTTTAGCATGCCTATAACTCATTATTGACAACACAATCCCGTATTTTTAATCAAGCATGCACGTCATTTCATTAATGATATCAAGAGAAATACAAGATAGTGGGTATCCCAGTAACTATCAAGTATCAGCGATATATATTTTGTTTCTTTCTTTTGAATTTTATATCACTGTCAGAGTTTGATTGATTTAAATCAATAATATTAACTAATAAAAATTTTTGGTAATCAAAGAATATTTAATCCTTTAATATGTTGTAATTGTAATTATTTTTTATTTGATATATATATATAACGTTAAATGTGTACTTAGATATTATATACGTACAATGAACGAAAAAGATTTTATGGATCTATTGATATTAATGTCTTATCATTATTAATTGTAATTCAAAAGTTTAATAGATTACAAAATAGCCAAAATTGTTGTAGTTAAATGTAGTTAAATCAAGTAGTTGTGTGTTTAAATCCGGTAAGATGTAGGTATGATGATTTTAACTGTTAAAAAAACATAGCTTAATATGTAATAGTTGAGTCAAAAACGGTCCATATATCTCCGAGACTTTTTTGTGCTTTCTGCCTTTTAATAGCCAAAAGGATTTATAAATAAATGACTACAAATCGCTAGATTGTACAAGAAGGATTTACAAAGAGATTTTACATCGGTTAGATCAATCTAAATTTTCACGCATTCTCTCAGTTTCTCAAAATATATCCAAATCTAAATTTTCACGCATTCTCTCGGTTTCTCAAAATATATCCAACCAAGTCACCGGGGACTAAATTGTGTTATTGAAAACTTTCTATTTCTAGATTTTCAAATGTAAAAGGAAGGAGAAAAAGATTGCCAACATTAGCTAGCTTCTTATTGTCATATGGACATTTGCACCAAACTTCAGTACCAAAAGACACTCAATTAGTAAATGATTAGCGGGTTCACTGACCAAAGAGCATAAGGGACATTTAAGATCCAAAAGAACCTAAATGAAAAACAGAATTAGAACTGAAGAAGCGAATGTATGTTTCACTATCGGATATTGACTAAGATTACAAGATATAGATTCAACCATCAAAGATCGATTACAAGCTTTGTATTTTCTCTCTAGGTTACAAGTAAAAGATAACAATATCCCTATTTTCTTCTTTCCGTTGATCTCTTTTTAATTGACATTCTCCTGCTTCTTGCTTATCTTTTTCGTACGAGGAGCATCATGACCTCGTACCTGTTGCTTCTTAGACATCCGCCTTTCCTTTCACCTTTTGTCTGCTGCAACATCCATACATCGTCCTTTTGGCGTCTCCTTCCTTTGGCGCCTCATTTTGCATTAAATGCTAATGCAGTAGCATTAAATGCCTTTCTCTTTGTGGGCCTTTCTTCCGATGCCCATTTCCTTTTACTAGTGGACTTTGGCCCAATTTCTCCTCTATAACCCATTAAAAACATTTACATCTCATTCTCTGTATTACTTTTTATGGTTTACAAAAATTTATTATCTTTTATCTTTCCTATTTAATTCAATAACATCTTTTATAGCTTTATCACTATATTATATCTTTCATATTCAATTACATTTTTTTGTATCTTTATCATTACATTTGTCTCTCTTATTCAATTAAATAATATTATTTATACCTTTATCATAATTTCACTCTCATATCAATTAAATTATAAGTGTTTTTCTCTCCACTAACAATCACTCTTAACCAATATCAACAATATAAATAACTAACTCACATATTTGTAAAGAGTTGGATATGAATGCTCTTATAATAGAAATTTACCTACCGATGTGTTCCATATCGACTCCTTTGAGATGAGGTACCACATGACCTTCCGTGTGAAGGTCATGGGTTCGAGCTATAGGAATATTGGATGATTTCACGAGTTATCTTTAAAACCGGTTTTTATCATATTTATTAATAATCGATATTTAAATATTAAACGCAACAGAATGTTAATCAGTTTCATCAACAATAATATTCCCAACCAGGATCTTAATCACATACAAACAAATACATTTATAATTAATTTATTCGATTGATGAGAATAAATTATACCTATGATAATACTAACCGACTGAGACGCCACAGGATTACGAATGAGGGCTAGAGTTTAAACACGAACAAAGTTACATGGTGTAGTGGTGTTTAAGAGTGTTTACGGTCCGGTTTGTACGGTTATTACATCAAACTGTGAGCCAAGGCGTTAGCAACAGTTTTTGAATAATGAAACCAAAATCGAACCGTTCAAAATAAAATCCCAATCCAAGTTGTTATTAACAGTTTGTTGTGGTTTGGTTTCACGGTTTAGGCTTGTTGAGCCTCTTCAAATCTAAACAAGATATTTGTTGCCCATAGTCTAATATTCGGATTATGAGTGCAATGTAAACATTAGCTAACATACACTATTATGACTTTATGAACCTATAGAAATTATATGGACAACTTGTACATGCATAAATAGATAAAAAAAGACGAATATGCGAGATAAAAGAGGGTCGAGGTAGAGGAAGCGATGTGGGATATGGTTACAAGTTCGAAAATAATTAGAGAAAATGAGAGATATACAATATATCGGCTAAAACTCCAAGCTATAATTAAAATGTCCAACTTCTTTATATCTATTTTATTACATATATAAAAATATTTTTTGTCATATTAAATATTAAATACAAATTTGTCAAAACCACCCTTCAAACTTTAACTCTATGATGACATTCAAATCTCCTACTAGCACAAACTTTTATTCACTTCATGATCAACATACAACATCAATTGTTGGAGTTATCAACAATCAAACTGAAATTAAAGTTTTATCAGCTTCATGATCAATTCTTTTATCAACTATAAAATAAATAATACCGACATTTGAAAGGCTGGTAATCACTCAAAGAAACATCGAATGCCTGAAAGTTTATATTAATGAACTTTCTTAATGAATGTTATCAAGGTTGTGGCAGTTGTTTGAATACTTGGGTTGGACTAAACTAAAAAATAAAATATAAAGACACGTTAATTATTCCTACAAATAAAACACAATAGCAATAATAATTGTAATTTAAATTTTCTTAAATATTTAATAAACATTTCCGCAAGATGTTAAGGTATGGATTGTGAAGAAAGATATATATTATTGTTTTATCGAAGATGTTAAGATATGATTACAGAGAAAAAAATACATATTATTTAACTGAAGAAAACAAAAAAGAATTTGATTAATGAATATCATAATTTAGGAATGGATATATAGTATCTACGTAACATTAGATTAGATTGGAAATTAAATACATATTTTGTTTGAAAGTAAAATACATAAAATATAAAGGTTTAATATTATTTACTAAGAAAGTTGAATAAGGAGGTACGACAAGTAAAAATGACGTGAAAGAAAACTTTTACATGATTATAAAGAAAACTTTTCCAATTTATTATAATAGAATGTTTAAAATAGAACGATTAAATAAAAACGATTCAAATGTTGTATAAGAAAAAAGTTTTCAGACAAAGGTTTTTTAATTAAAAAATTTAAAAAGATTGTATAACGAAAAATTTATTAGAGGTTTTTTAAATTAAAAATTTTGTAAACAAAAACTTTTTCAATCATATCTAAATGAAGTTTTTGGAATTTTTAAAAATAAAATGTATTTAAGGGTGATTTTGACTAATTTAAATTTGAAATTTTAGGAGGGAGTATGTACGTTTAGCCTCATCCTTTTTGTTATATATATATTATTATATATATATGGTCGGGTTAATTACATTACATTACAATTAAACTTTTAAAGCCGAGGGAACCTAAACTTGCCTTTTTATTAGCCGAGACCGAATATTTGGTTAAATACATTATGATTAGATACTTAAAACCAAGGGAACCTAACTTGCATTATTATTAAGTGAGACCGAATATTTTGCTAGTGTCTATATATAGCAGGTATAAACCAAATGCATTATTATACACCATGCAAGCATGCATATATTACACTTTAAGATAACGTCACAACAATACTAAAAGATTTCAAAATAAAAATAAAAAATTTCACAAATTATGTAAAAAGACTAATATAAGTAGTTGTTAGGTTAATTATATTCCTTTTAATAGTGATAAAAACTATTTTCATTGTTGAATACTTGAATGTACCCTTTTTTTTCATTATATAACGATGTTTAGTATAAGACTTGCTATATACTTCGAACATCAAGAATATACATGCATGACTCCTCTACCAAAGTACTAATTTCAATCATTAATGTAATATATTTTCGAAAAAGTTCAGAAAGTAGGAAAGCGAGTGTTAGGCTGTCTATGTGATACTAAGAGCGATAATGAGTCGGGTATTTATAATCCTATGCCTAATACCCATCGGGTTTTGTCAGGTAATGGCGGGTCAAATATGTATAAAAGATCACTGAGGTTTTTAAGTTCATTTTTAAGATTATGATTATTATATAATGTTTATAATTTATATAACATATGTACAAATATATAGTATGATATATTACATACATGGGTGAGGTTATACTAGGGAGAGGGCTTAGGGTAAGAAGGGTAAGGAGGCATCCCATCCATTAGATCTTAAGATCAAGGGCCACGATTAACGCGGTGGCATTTTTGTAATTATTCGGAATCGTATAACACAATGAAGGGTAATATCATCACAATCGTATAACACAATGACAG
>WOUH02000001.1:6551209-6562433 GCA_009936405.2 Stevia rebaudiana
GCCCGGAGTGGGATTCGAACTTGAGACCTCCCATAGGAAAGCCCCAAGCCTTATCCAACCCAGCTAGACACCCGTTGATACTGAAACCGAATATATATATATATATTTATACAAATCTTAGAGATGAAAACTGCATTATACTCAAAAATATAATATGTTCGATACATTTTTTTACTGATTACACACATTTAACTCCACACCTCAACATCATCTAGAAAAAATAAATCTCAAACTCTCAAACACAAAAAGACTTTGTAACCATAATACATTGGCGATCTCTTTCGATTTGTAACAAGAGAGAATCATATAAGATAAGTAATTGGTGACCTCTATCAAACTTAGTAAAAAAATTTGTGAACATGCATTTCTATCTAATTTAGAGAGAAGTGACAGTAAAGAAAAATTTAAATATTATAGAAGGTATGTAAATTGTAAAAGGTATCGCTATATATAATTATGTTTTTTTACCATTGAAATTTGAAATCATACCATTCTAGCTAGAACTTTAAGGATATCTTCCATGGATGGTCTATGCAAAGGATCATTTTCCACACAAGCTTTAGCCAACACTCCTAAACACAACGCCTCAGCTAAACGGTAGTCCTCCTTCAAACAAGGGTCCATAAAACTCTTCAAATTCTCAAAACACCCTCCTTCACCACCCTCTCCTCCTAAGAAACCAATCAATTCACGTAACGATGTCTTGTCGGTCTTCACTTTTCCCGATAACAATTCGAGCAAAACCATACCAAATTCACAAATATTCTCTTTCTCTAATGTCTTCAAAGCATCAAACTTCACATACTCCAATCCTGGGATCATGACTGATGACATCATGATCCCAGGATTCATATTTCGTGACAAAACTGCCAGTTTTGCCCTCCATTTCGACGTCACAAATATGTTTCCACTAGATAGTCCCGTTTGCATATAAGGAGGGACTATGCAATAATGTAGGTAATGCAACCCCATTGCGATATCGAACGCGATTTGGGTTCTTCGTTGCCAGGTTAAACTTGATGAGTTGACCAAACAATCCAGTAAACTCCCGTTTGTCGGGTGCTCCAATACGATATATGACCCTGATGACTCGTAACATACACCGAGTAACTTCAATATGTTGACATGGTTAACTTTCGAATGGAGATCAATCACATGGCGTATTTCGGAGAATTCAAATGCTTTGATTAGCACTCGTGCATCATCAAACGACCCTCGATAAGTATCTTCACTCACTTTAAAAACATCACTAAAATCTTTTGTGATGCTTTTAATTTCCTCAATAGTGAAATTATACAAGGAGTACTTTATGCTAGCAAGGAGGTCGGGTGACAAACACGTCGGTGAGCTTCTTGTGGCCGGACTTGGTCGCGATCGTGGGGAGCTAGCTGGAGGTGTTGAAAACGAGGTAAACGAGCTTCTACGAGTTGAGGGTATGATAAAAATGGCACGCTTGCATTTATTTAGCGCGTTTACATATAAACAAGTAACAACTAATATCGCGATCACCAAAGCAAACCCAATGATCGAAACAGCAATGTACACTTTCTTTAGTCTCGTCGATTTAACGTCTCCTTCTACAGGTTTTGTTGGAAGAAACATCGGTGGTTCTGGCGGTTGAATATTCGCGACAGATAAATTAATTACCTTCGAACGTAACGGTACCAAAATTGTTGTTTCGGGATAAATAGTTGTATCAGATTGTAGATTGTTAACCGTCAATATATCATATTTGGATATACCGAACTTTGAACTTACACTATTTATAGAATCTCCTGTTACCAAAGGGTACGTGACCAAATATTTATAGTCCCCATTGGGACAAGCACATTTTAAGGGCACATCAAGAACAAAACCAACTTTAACATCTTTTTGATTCGGGTTCGCCTCGAGAAGCGCGATCGGTTTCACTAAACCTTCCAAGATCCCGCACGCGGTGTCGGCAAGTGTCGCGTTTTCAGTGATCGTATAATTGAATCTTGTTTGAAAGAAGTTGCTAGAACAAGAACAACTAGCGGGAATGATTATTTCTCTACCTACAAAAAGACTTTCTAGAGGTGAACCGATCTGGTTTAGTTGGAGTAACGTGTCGGGTGGCAAACCAAACAAAGTGGAAATGGCGGAGATGGTCGGAAAACGAGGGTTTGATCGGAAAATCAAGAAAGATTGGCATGAAATCTTGGTTAATGTGGTGTTAGTGCAAGTGTACCTTGATCCTGGAGTATCATCATAGTTTCTACATGCTGATGAGTCGTAAAATGCTTGACCATTGATAGAGTAGATCGATGTCACAAAAAATAAAAACCAAATATAAATCATCGTGTTAAAAACATTTCATCTTCTTGGAAATAAATAGAGAAGTTATTAAATTAAACACATACTAAGTGAAAATTGGAATGTATAAGAAGAAATGTTGGATGATGTACTAGACAAGTTGTTTATTTGAAAATAATTATTTGACTGGAAATAATCAAGAGCCGGCAGATGAACTAGTGTCCAACTTTATTTGCAATTATTCTTTGAATAATATCTGTTTGTATTTTAGTTGTAAGGATATATTTGTTAGTATTGATCTGAAATAAATATTTATGATATGTTTATGGTGGTGGATCAAGGACATATCGTCAGTGAGACAAAATTTGTGACTCGCGAAAACTATATGATATAAAATTGTTTTGAATCATATATATATTCTGAATTGTAGAAGCCATCAAGCCAAAATTGTTTTAACTTGTTCATTCAATTGTTAGAATTCAAAAGCAAATTTCCAAATTTATAAAACTGATTCAGCGTGTTTGAAACTTTATAAATCACAAAATCAAAATTTTAGAAGCCAAAAAATTAAAATAATCTGTTCGTTAAATTGAAGAATCCGAGATTGACGAAGTGATAGCCCAATCAGACAACCTGGCCCAAACACAACAGCCCAGTCGAATAGGCCCGAAGAGTTACGGTTTTACACTATCCTAGTATACCATGTTCTTAGGCTCTACTTGTTAGTTTCCACATCTAGTATTGAAATACTTTGCTAGTTGAATAAACATATAAGAAAGACAAAATTAGATAAATTGTTCTTTAGATTTATATGAAATTACTGTTTTCATCCTTTATTTTTGAAAAAATGTAATTTCATCCTTTATCTTTCAAATTATTGTATGTTACGTCCTTTAAGCTTATTACTGTTACAGTTTCTATTAAATTTTCAAAAAATGGCCAAAATGCCCTTATTCTAAAGGATGAAACCTACAGCGTATAAAAGTCACTCCGTCCCGAAGAGTAACTAGGACCAATTTAGTCACGTTTTCATGTTCCAAATGAACACTTTCCCTTTTTTTTATTATTCTCAAAGGAGAAGATTATTCTCTCTACCAAACATATGCGGAAAAGAACATTTTCATAAAGGTTTTCTAACAAATTTTAATAATAATATTATATTATTTAAATATTTTTCTTACATAATGTGTGCAAATTTAAATACATACATTTCTAGTTATAAAGTTTTAATCTTTATATATATCATAATTATATGTATAAGATTGAGATCAAATGAAAACCACTAAAAGTTGTAAAAACCGTGAAAACTACTATCACCCAATATTTTAAAAAAATAAGAATTTCATGGATTGTAGTTATAAGATTAAAAATGTAAAAAACAAAAAAAAAATTTTAAATATATGTAGATTGCATTTTACATATATGTAATTTGTATCTTACATGTACGTATATCATATGATTTACATATGTGTACATACATATAAAAACGGGACATACGTATTTTTTTTTTATTTTTTTTGGTTTTCTATCTTTTTAACCTTATAAATAACAATTGTGAAAAAAAAAATTAATCAAAATTCTAGGGTGTGTAGTAGTTTTGTCGGTTTTCTTAACTTTTAGTAGTTTTCATTTGAAAACTCCCATATATATATATTATATACCTGGCAAAGGAGTCCTTTCTTCACGTCATCTAACTCCCATATGTTTGGTGCCAAAGACCTCGTAAGCATCTCATAGATATCAGCTCGTTTTGATAGTTCTTTCAACTTCTCAACCTACATGAGAAACCCTTAATCAGCATCAGCTTCTCATAATATTAATAAACTACTCATCATTAACATTACCTGCTCTTCATAGTCCATTGGTGTTCCTTGATCATCAGTTTCCATTGGGTCTTCTACATTCATTCTTGACTTGTCTGTCTTCTTTATATGCAGACAATCTATGTAAGTCTGTAAATAAAATAAAGACAGTAATTACAAGAGGTCAAACAATGCTGAAAATTCATTTACCCACCTTAAATAAAGATTTCACAGTCCTCTGAGTTTGGCCAACTCTCACGGTCATAGCCCTATAAATCCCAGTAATCTTTTCAACAAAACAAAACAAAATAAAAACAACCATTCAGATGTACTGTTGAACAAAATACGTATTAAGCTAATTAACATTGATTCGAGTCTTACTTCAACTCTGTCACCAGGTTTTGCTGCATCCACCAGCTTGTCATGCATCAGCAAGCTCACCGTATGCGGTGTACCGCCTTCAGGTATTTCATCAGGTGTCTCCTGGACTCTTACAATTTGTTTGTCAACGAACCTGTTTCAAAATGTAGGCAGCTTAGAAATACATATGATGATTCCATTCCATTGCAGCTGATTGCAACACAGAACTACCTGCATCTGTTGTGAACTAGTGTCATTGAGTTCTTTGTTTTACACTCTTCTTTCAAACACATAGTCGGTTCACTAATTCGTCCTGAATGATAGATAATACCAAAATCATTGACTATCTGAATTGATAACACAATTTGTTACGTGAATTTGTTACCTCTGTCTACAACGATGGGATCTGAGAAGTGGCCACACATTAGGCATCTGAAAACTGCTTCCCTAATTTCAGGAATTATGGAACTGCATCTAATAACCATTCCCTTCAATGAAACCATCTTCTCAATATCTGATAATAAAAAGAGTTGGAATTATATTAATGAAAAGGTAAGGAAAGGTTTGGTTTTATCAAGTAACTGACCACTGACCAGATGGGTTGAGATTTCTCATGGAAGTTGAGGTTTTGAGGTTATATATTCGAGTCTGTATATGCTTCTCAAAAAAGGGGTTGATTTGACTAGCCTTATCCATGAGCACGATATCAAAAATGGCAAGAACTTCGAGAGGATACCTGACCATCTTCGAATACAAGTCGTTGTCATACTCAAAAATATCATTCGCATCGACATCCAGAGACTCTCCACCCACCTCAATCACGAGATTCAGTGCATTCATGTATTTCCCCTCAGTAGTATCAGCAGCTCGATCACGGCAATTCCTCAAAAACGTCATGATTGCAGTGTTCACATCGTCAACGCTGATGTTTGTCCCCCAAACGAACATTGACGGAGCATCACGCGGCTCTCCGCCTCCTTCAGAGGAAGATGGCGGTGGAGAAGAACCCGGGGGGCTGCTGTTACCAGATGTGGAGGCAAACCGGGAGTGTGACGGCGGTGTCTCCAAACGCCGACCACGTTTTCGATTGCTGTTTGGTGTAGACGAGGGTGTTGGGCTTGAAATCATATCATCAGCTACTGTCAAATTACATCAAATCAAATGAAATGACAACAAAAACAAACTAAGATCTCTAACAGATAGATAGAAGCTTTACCACTGCTATTTCGTCTAGGAGTACGCCGGACGGGGGTATTAACCATGTTGATGTTGGAGGCGATAAACTGAGATGCAAAGAGACTACCAGATCGCGACTATGTATTATACGGTGGACGAGGTAACTTGGAGGGGCCTCGAATTTTGGCGCGAAAATGCCCTTCTTTGGCGCCAAAATAGTTGAACCGGGCTTATAGTTGTAATTGGGTCCGTCTGTTGACCTGATGTAGATTTGGTTCGTCCTATCTATATTTGCTATTTAGCCCAACAATGAATCTGTTAACTTTTTTATTTAATCAAACCACGACACTAGTCACTAGTTATAATAACCTTTAGTCATCACAAATAATCAACCTTAATTTAAGAAAAACCATGTAAGGAATACACATGACTAGTTTAATAAAAATCTTAACTGGCGTTTACTTAAATAATACTTGAAAGCATAAATTAGTTTTGAAAATAAAGGACATCTACAAAAATTAGAGTAAACACGAAGGACGAAAAGTGTAATTTACTCTTTTGTCTTTAGGTATAATGTTGTAGGACTTTGAGTTATGATTTAGTGTAAAAATAAAATGATAAGGCTTGAAGGAAACTTTATATTAAACTGATAAATAATTATCACAAATCGTAAGTATCACGCCATAGAATATTGAATTGTAGATTAAGTATAAATGTAAATGGATTTAAACAAGTAGAACTTTAGATTTAAAATGATAACTTAATATCATAAATCATAAGTCTAATATTACGATGGCTTACTTAACATTGAACAAATTTGTTCAGATTTGAAAGTTTTCGATCAATTCCAACTGTTTATGAACACTCATGAATTAATTTCTAAGCAAAAATTCAAGCTGAAATAGTTCAAACGATAGCTCGCTCTATTAAATGTATCTTTAAATTTTCTAGTATATTAATAGTTTGGTAATGTGTCATATGAGACTTGTATAATTTGAGTTTATTGATAACTTCATACTTGAAAGTTGTAAAAAATATATGCAAAATCAACAAACTTAAAAAAAAAAAAAAAAGCTAACTCACCAAACCATAAAAATTACTAGTCAGGTCATGTAAAATAAAGAAAATGAGATGATGTAACATGCATTTACAATTAGTATTATAGTTAATGTTATAGCTTATAGGATATGCATCACATAAGATGTTAGAGTCCAAATGCCACCCTCTGCACGTAGTCTTGGCGTCTCTTGCTAGGCATCCGAATTAGTCCTGCAATCTGGAGCTCCGTTACCGCCCTACAAAATTGGGCTCTGTATGATATGAGGTTAAGGATTTTCAAAGCAAACGAAAAAAAAAAAATAAACAGATGCTAAAATAAGGATACTGAAGAGAGGCTTGTGGTATATTTTGACTTATCTTTCTTTTCTTTGGAGATGGTGACTTGTGTTTGTCTTTTTGAAAAATGATTGCTCTGAAAGACTGATACCAATCATAAAGATTGATAAGATTACCATGCTCCTGAGCTAGGATATACCTGCAAACCAACAAAATTAAATATCATATACATTTACAGCCATGGGCTAGTTTATAAAGACCATTAATGCAATAAAAACATATTATTGTTAATGTAATGGTAACTGCTTTCAACTCGTATGAAATAATAAAGGAAGAAATGGATGAGTAAATAAAAAGCTTTATTTTGTGATTTTAAAAGAGGTTGGATCCGATAAACACATTACTTTGGCTAAAAACAAAAGGAAGAAAATCTTGACCCTTCATTTGCTTAATCAATGGTTAAGATTCAATTAATTCAAATGTAAGTAAACAAAGAACGAAAAGGTTAATGATAGAAACTCACGTGTTGACTTTTTAAATTTTCCCCCACCTTCCTTTAAACATTCATACTTTTTCATACGACATTATTTTTTTATAAAAATTGCACTATAAAAACGAGCGTATTTGTCCCTTTAATTTGAGTACCATAGTGAAATACTTTTTTTAAACTTAAAAGAATCTAGTACAAAAGAATATAGTACACAATAATCTAGTACAAAAAAATCTAGTTTTTTTTTTAAGACGGCAAAGGAAAAATAATATAATATTGTACAGGTATATCTAGTTGTTTTGAGAATACAATACATGTATATCTAGTTGTTTTGAAATACACTACATGTACATCTAGCTTTTGAGAATACAGTATATGTATATCTAGTTATTTTGAAAATACAGTACATGTGTATATGTAGTTGTTTTGAGAATACGGTGCATGTATATCTTGTTTTTTGATAATACAGTACATGTATATTTAGTTGTTTTGAGAATACAGTACATGTATATATAGTCTTTTTGTACTGGATTTTTTGTACTATATCACCATACTATAATTTTTTAAGTTTAAGAAAAGTATGTCACAATGGTACTCAAATTAAAGAGAAAAAAATGCTTGTTTTTATGGTGCAATTGTTAGAAAAAAATAATGTCATATGAAAAAGTTATTAATGATTAAAGGGTCTAGGGGAAAATTCAAAAAAGTCAACAAATGAGTTTTTACATGAATGTCTTTTCCCTTGTTTTTTACCTTAAGCAAATGGATGGTCAACATTTGTTTCATTTGTATTTGTTATTCATTCATATATGATTTTCAGACACATTTAGAATAGAATGAAAAGAAAACCTTACATTAGTGTTGTATCATGCATTGATGATATGGGAACATTGCAGCTTTTAGTGCAGCAATTACACTTGAGGAAGTTGTTGCACTCCAGTAGATCAAGTTGGATCCTTTTTCTAGGATCTCCTAATAAAGCCTATCAACAAAGAAAAGAAAAATTAGATGATGCAAATACTTACCAGAAAAATTAGAGTGACTTACAGCTTGCAGTTGGTCAACATTTTTGAAGCAGACAATTTCATGGAAAGGAATGCACTCAATGGGCTGCAACTGCTCCCTGCTTCATACAACTCTTTGTTAACAAAGTTTTTTACTAAATATTATGAGTTTTTAGGTTACCTTGCCATGCAAGTAATTAGTGCAGCAGCTTTCTCGTTTAATGATTTGGTTCGAATTGCTTGTTTCCTGTCATATAAATAAACTTAATTTTAATATCATAGACTAGTAACTGCAGAGCTTTGATTATTGATGTTTGTCTTGCTATATTCTGGGACTTTATTCTAAGGTTTTTTTAAATTTTATATATATATATATATATTAATATCATTACAAAACACTATATTTTTATTGATTTTAACCCATCTGACCGGTTTCCCATTTAGCTACTGCCCATTTGAGATTAAGTAAGTTCGATGAATTTAATTTGCATTACCTGGACCTACTTGGCGATTCTTTAAAATTATTATCATTGATTGGTTCTTGCAACTGAAGCTCCTTCACTTTTTCATGAATCTAGAACCAATAAGAAGTCAACAGCAGTGTTAATACAGAATACAGCTGTAATCCGGTCAGGTCATACACTCATACCTTATCGACACCATTAGTTTGTTTATCCCATTTTTCAAGCAACCGAAACATAGCATCTGGGGGCAGAACCCTGAAAATGAATTTTAAACATGATAATATTTAATATTTACAGAGTAATGTCCTTTATGAATATAAAAGTATCTTAAGATTACAAAGTCAAACAGTCCAAATCCAAGATCTCATTTCCAAACTCACATCACATACTCCCTCCCTTAAAGTTTGTCAAACTGAGTTCATGTTGATTATTAATGGGTTCAGAAGTGAGATACCAAAGTGTATGATTAAGAATCAAAGAGCAAAATACGACATAGGTACCTTATCTGGCGAATTGTGCGGTCAATCAGCCCACCATTTTGCCTTTGGGAATCTGGTTTCAGTTCCAAATTCCTAAGATTGTAAACCAACGCCTCATCATAAAAATCTAAAAGACTGCTTTTCTGATTCTTTCCCACTTCATGCAAACACTGCAACAATTATTCATAAGCCATCAACATTTTGTTAGATTCTAATAAATAAACCGTTGATACGCAAATGCAGCATTATATTGAGAACCTAAAAAAACTGAAGCAACAAAATTCTTAAATCAATTCAAAAGGTTGATTGTAGTGGAAACCAGAAGCTATAATACAAAATTCAGATATCATCATAGAAGAAAACTCTAAAAAACATGCTTCGTGTATTAATAATCTCAGAGAGCTTAAGAAGTTAGGTCTCACCAAAACCACAGAGCTCCACATATTCACCACGTGTTTCAATTTTGATACTCCACTTAACAAAGCTTCATTTTTTGGTTCAGAAAGTCTCCTTGCAAGAAGATATATGATAATAAGAATTATATTTAGCATGTCATATATGATAATAAGAATTATACCACTTATAAAATTAAATTTTATAATTTCTTTTGGTGATGTTTGACCAGTTATAGTTGAAAACAAAATCCAAACTGACCCATTTAAAAGTAGACTGGGTTGAGATTGCAACAGGAACAACTACCTCATACATGATGGAAGATCAAGAGCTTCTGTGGGCCATGCATCTGTTTGTGTGACCTGCAATTGTAGTAAATCATCACTTATAAATATTTGGATTGATTTTGGCATCATGAACAAGAAAAACAGACGCAACGGATCCATTCAGCCACCATTGTTGAAGATAAACTAAATATTTAAGTTTTAGGGTTAAATATGTACATAAGTCATTTTATGTATTTGGGAGAAAATATACACGAGATTTATAAATCGCCGGAAAACTAATTTGGCCGGAATACCGACGGAGACTCCAACAAGGACGATCCGAGAATAGCAACAGGAACGAACATTGATTTTGTTTTAAATTGGGATTCAAAAGGAAAGCAACCATAGCACAGAAATCAAATTGTTTTTAGACACAGGGGCAATCGAAATACAGCAAATTGTTCAAACTCTTGGAAGAAAAGACTACTCTTAAAGTCTTGTTGTGTTAGGCAGAGAAAATAAAGGATTTCAATTATTACTTTTATTAAAGTTTGTTGGACTCTGAGCGAAGTAGTAACACACAAAAGGAAAAAGAAATCAAGCAAAGGAAGGTGTTAAGATTTCAAAGAAGTTTTGGGTGCAAGACAAACCGAGACAAAGGTTCTCGGGAAAGAAAAAAAAAAGCGAGTTAAAGCAATTCTCGAAAAGGAAACCAAAGTGGTTCAAGAACGGGAGATGGTTACATTGAGAACCAAGTTCAAAAGGATTGATCAAAAAAACCAGATCACAAAATTAGAATTCACATGGAATTCACAAAATTCAGGTTTGAGAATTAGTTTGGGTTAAGAATAAAATTGAAATATTGTTTTGTTTTGTTTTTCATCAAAGCAGACACGCTTTTAGAAAACGGGATATACACAACAAGGGTAAGAAATTTACTGTTATCTGTTGGTTTTAGAAAAGGTTAGGGTGTTTAAGATCAATAGCGAATAGGCGGGTTTGATTATCAACAGCGGGTTAGCGGGTTTTGATAATCAACAGCAAAGCAGGTTTGATTGGGATCAACAGCAGAGAGGCGGGTTCAATCAGAAGAAAACCAAAATAAAACCAGTTTTAAGTACTTGTGGGAAGAAAGGTTTTGATTCGCAAAAGCGACCGAAAAACCGATAAGGATAGGGAAG
>WOUH02000001.1:6562533-6582227 GCA_009936405.2 Stevia rebaudiana
AGTGTTGTGTTTCTCCAAAACCAACCAAAGAGTGTTTCTTTGAACGACTTGTATTGATGTGAACCCATTTTGACCCGAAAATGACCCGACCCGGTTTGGGTGTTTGGTTCGAAATTTCTAGCATTTGATTGTGAGAGATATAACTACCGAAAAAGGTGAACCCATAGGAAAATAATCCTGGATCCGCCACTGGGTGTGAGGTGTGTATGTGAAAAGAACACGTCCCTCTTCTGTCACTAGGGTGTGTGAACTCGTATTTACATGACTATATATACCTAATTTTCTTGTAAGAATGTAGTGTCGATATGGAAAAGAAGGAAGCCGAAAGAACTAAAGTGGGAGGTTTGACAAGTTGGATAAATTGTTTGGAATTTTAGGTAATACTCGAACGACCACTTTTAAACTTTAGACGCAATTACTTAATTACCTTATATTTAATTACAATTTTACTTATTGGCTATGTGATATTTAGAATTACGGCATGTAAGTTTGTATTTTGTCACGTCAATCGATTTTCATGGGCCAAAGAATGTCGCCTGGAATTGACCATTCCTGAAATCGTTGTATACTAATTTTATAAATGAGGACAATGACCATGACTTCATAACATGTACAAATATTCGTTCGTTTTTTTTTTAGACCCATGAGCCAAAGCAAGGTTTGTTTAATTTTTGTTTAACTGTTATACTGATGACAATTTAAAAGACCAAGGTACAAGAAAAATGATATTGTACTTGTATTTTATATCAATATTAGAAAATTTGGCTGCTTCATGCACCTTGTTTAGTTTTCTGGGTGTTTAAAATAAGTCGGGCTCTGTGGAAAACCGTATCAAAATTGACAATAATAAAAAATATCGTATAATCAAAAGATAGACAGTTATAATCTATGATATGATATACGGTAAGTACATGGGTGGATATTGTCGGTGAGGGGTTGACGACTGTAAAAGAATAAAAAGAAGAGAAAAAAGAAGGAAGGAAGGAAGGAGTATGGGGTGGCGGTGATATGGAGGCATGTGGTTTTGCGTGAACACCACCCCCACTATTGACAAGGAGTGCATCGGGGTGGGTTGTGGAGTGTTACCGAAACATAACACAACTTAAGTCATAATCTTTTTTTTTAATGTCATAGAACAGTAATCAGGTTTTTTGAGTGATGTTATTATGTCACTTATTTTTTTTTTCTTTTGGTCCAATTAAGGTATTCATGTTTAGTTTGGTGTTCTAATCCTATATATTTAACTTGAAGAGGAGGTAATTTGGTCAATTTTTAGCATTTGTCTAATAATGAAGTTATGAAAAACGTAAAAGACTTAATTATAATTGTATATGTTCTTTATCACCACGTACTTAATATTTTTTCACAATATTTAAACTTTTTTTGCTCTTTTTCTAATAATTTATTAAAATTTTTGCATAAACTTTTTTAATTTTGATCTTTTTAATATTTTCAATTTTTTTAATCCATGCTCAGTATTTTTTTAGTCATGTCATCATTAAAAAAAAGTGAAGATACCATGTTGGATTGGTTACAAGTTAATTAGGTAAAAAAATATATAATTAAAATACTAAATTATACTTAAATGACTTAATTGGAATAAAAGTTTAGACCTAACTAAACACATAATTATATGATATGCAATTTTTAAACAATTTAAATGAAATATTCAAAAATTAATAAATAAATATAATTATAAATAACAGACAAACTAATAATAATATGAAGAAAACATATATATACATATTAATGATATTAATGTAATGGTGAAATAGTCTAACATGTGGGGAAGTGGAGAAAAAGAACTCGATCATTCGTTAAATAAAAAATCTCTTCATTTCTCATATTGATACTTCAAATTTCAAATAAACTCAAACAATAATGAGTTCTGGTGACACATGACCATTGGCACCTTCGTGGTCAATAAATGTAAATCTATAACTTATGTCATTTTTATACCTAATATACAAAAACCTAGTTTGTGAACAGTGGTATATCACTGTTTTTCGTGATATTCAATCGTACAACGCTTTGTTTTTTCCCTCTGTTGCGTGTTCATTATTATTTCTCAAGGTTGGAGAAGGCGCTGGGCGCTAGCTAGGCGGTGAGCTACCGTCTATGAATTAATCGAGAGCAATCGATATTAATCGGAACTGGACGGATTTTAATAGATTTTAATCATTTTTTATTGATTTTAACCAAACAACAACAACAACAACAGCCTACCAAGTGAAATCCCACTATAGTCGTAGGGTCTGGGGGAGGTGAAACATAGACAGACCTTACATTTATCCCAGAGAGATAAAGAGGCTGCTCCAAAGAGACCCCCGGCTCGTTTTTTGATTTTAACCAAAGTTTGACCAATTTAACAAAAAATTGATGAATTTTGACTTTTTTTTAATCAATTTTAACTATTTTTTAGAATTTTGACCTATTTCTAGCTGTCTAATTCCGCAAAGACCTTCCTAGACCCGCCTGGATCCGTGTAGCGCCTAAACAGCCGCTTAAACCAAGATCAAGACGCTTGGCAAGTGTCTAACGCTTAAACGACCGCCTATGCTGATTTTTACAAGACTATTGTTATTTCTTATAAAACATTACAATATTGTGTTACATAAAAATGTAAGATAATCTCAAAAAAACACTTACCAAAACTAAACTAGTATTTGCAGGAACACACCACGTGGCAGTCATGTCAGTGAGGCCCCGTAGCCCATTACCTTGCCCTACCACTCCCTATATATTCCGGCCAAACTCCGGCGGACTCTCCGGCGACGTTTCTCAATCTTTCTCATCATTCTATATATGTATATATATACCCCACATGCACCCTCCCTTCTTATCCGAATCTTCTCTCTCTCACACACACACAAACACATACACATTTCACTATATATATAATTCACATGCATTTCATAAAAACTTGAAATTAACGGATCTTAATTCACAAACCCTTTTAAGAATCACCATTGAAAATGAATACAGCTTTGCCGGAGATGCTACACCGTCACTACACCACCATGAACATCACCAGCAGCACCGCCGTCACCGGCGGCACCGACGTGAGTGTGTTCGAGCGACAACAAGCAAGAATCAAGTGGCAGCAACAACAACAATTCCGGGATTTGGTTGAAGTTAAACCCGACCCGGGTTTGCAATACGGGTGGCCGGATTTTGGTGACCGTCATC
This sequence comes from Stevia rebaudiana, assembly GCA_009936405.2. Lineage (NCBI taxonomy): Eukaryota > Viridiplantae > Streptophyta > Magnoliopsida > Asterales > Asteraceae > Stevia > Stevia rebaudiana. The sequence continues at coordinate 6,565,723 of WOUH02000001.1, forward strand.
AAGATCAGATGATTCCACCATTAATGCCGACGGAGAATAATTTCAAAAAACGGAAAACCCACGAAGATCAGAAGCAAAAGGTTGAATTTTTTTATTATTTTTTTTTATTAATTAAAAAGTTGGTAATAAACGAAAAAAAACGGTGGTAAAATTACAACCGTTTTGCAACTGAATCTGGTCGCAAAGGTAACGACCAAAGTTGAATTAATTAGTCTCAAAATGTACGGTTATAACAAAATCGTAAATTTGTGAAAAATTAAATAACTATAAATAAGATTAAATAACATAATTGAGTCGCAAACTATAACAAAAAATAAGATTATTTATGCGACCGAATAAGAACGCTCTAAAAATTATTGATCAAAACTAAAACAGCCATAAAGCTGTTGCAAGTTTGCAACTTTTAGATATCATATCATTGCAAAATGGTCACAAAGTACTAAAAGTAAATAAAAAAAATATATATAAAATATCCCGTCCAAAAATAAAAGATTGTTAAAAGGTATAAAAACTTAAAATATTTTTTTAACACCGGTATTAAAATTTTCAGGTGGTTTTAAAAGATAATGTTGTTAAAGAGAAGAAGATAAAAGGATGTTCGGATGAAAATTCTACAGAAACTTCATCAAAACCGAAGGTTACAGAAGTTCCAAAACAAGAATTTATTCATGTTCGAGCTCGTAGAGGTCAAGCAACCGATAGCCATAGTTTGGCTGAACGAGTAATATATAATTCTTGAATTTAATCACATTTTGCAATTTTGATTATAAATTCAAATATATTATTTTAATTTTAATTTTAATATATTAAATGTTAAATGTATAGGTAAGAAGGGAGAAAATCAGTGAGAGAATGAAATATTTACAAGATTTAGTTCCAGGGTGCAACAAGATCACTGGAAAAGCAGGAATGCTTGATGAAATCATTAATTATGTTCAATGTCTTCAAAAACAAGTAGAAGTAAGAAAATTTAATTAATATATTTCATTTTTAGTGGCTTAACGTGTGATTCAACTAACTTGTGTTTCGGTCGGTCCGGTTTTGAAAATACTGATCATTGTGTATACCATGATCATTTATTCTAGCTTTTTAGAAATTTTATATAATATATCCTCTTTTTAGTGGTTTAATCAGTGATCTAACTAAATTCTGGTTCAATCGGTCCGGTTTTGAAAATACTGATCATTACACCATGATCATTTATTCGAGCTTTTTAAATATTAATACTAATCATATGTTTGTGATTTGATTGCCAACAGTTCTTGTCCATGAAGCTTGCTACTCTTCAACCAAGATTAGATTTTGACATTGATAACCTTATCATGAAAGAGGTACTTAAATTATTAGCATCAACTTTTAAAAATATTATAAAAGTTAAAAGGTTTTTTATTAGATATATTATTATTTTTATTATATGTACTACTACTATTACAATTTTTGTTAAAAGGTATACAATTTTATTAGTTTGCTAATTAACATGATATGTTTTATTATCATTAGATGTTTGAAGTTCCAACGACTGGGTATTCGTTTGAAGTGGCTAATTCGAATTATTTGCAAGCAAATTCGTTACCAGAAATGGGGAATAACCCGATGGACACGATGTTAAAAAGAAGTATCGATGGCCCGGTTTCAATTCCCGAAACATTCATTTTTTCATCGTATTTCAATGTAATAATTCATTCTTTCATTTTTGCACTTGTAAATAATTTGCTTAGAGTAAAAAAAGTTGTATTACCTTTTACAATTATTTTACCTTTATTTCTTCTTGTAGCAAATGCAACCTGCTGGTGTGACATGGGATGGTGATCTACAACATCTATATAGAATGGAAATTCAACAAGAATCATCAACAATTCCATTTCAACCCAATAAATTTATAGGTAAAAAAGAGTAAATTTATCAACCTTCATATCCGCAAAGAAAGTGTTCTTTTAATGTTTTTAATGTTACTTCACACTCCTTCAGACCTAGCCTACCGTTTTAGTAGGATTTTTACTGGGTTTGTTTGTTTAATGTTACATATTACATGTTACATCTATGTGTGATAATCTGAATTTAAATATGTGTAACACAAACATTTTAAACCTAGTTACTAAAAAAAAGAGTTGAAGACTCGCAAAATCAAATAATAAATGGGTCAAAGTGTACATTTTTAGACCAAGAAAGTCGGTTGTTGGGTATCTCAAAATGATAAAAGTATTGCAGGGTTGTCACTATGTCACCTCTTTGAAATAAAGTCAATTACTTTTAGCATCATAAATTTGATATTATTTCAAGATTTTATGATTGTTTTTCAGGTTCATATGAAGGAAGCAATTTGAAGATGGAGTTGTAGATCCGTATGAAGAATTCTTTTTCCCATTGTATATACACAAATATATCATATATTTAAGCATTCTACAAACAATAACAAGAATTTAGAGTTTATTATGATAAAGATCGAACATTTCCACTTTCGATCAGATAATAAATATATATTTTTGTAGCAGCATTTGTAACCATTAACGATACTATTTATGTAACAATAATCACAAATGGCCTACAAAGTGCAACTTGCAAGAGCATACAAAATAATGCAAATTAAAATACGTAAAATGTAGATATTATGATGAATTAAATTAAAAAGCAACGAGGGCCAACGACAACCATGATAGTAACAACTCATATGGGACCAAAATAGACAACTTTGATTGAAACATATACAAATTTAAGAACTTAAACATTGCCTTATGTTCATGTCACCCGACCTGGTTTGACTCATTTTCAAAAATGTTTGTTATGACCCAAACTTGTTTTACCATGTTACCCAACCGGATCTAACAAAGCACACTCATATCTAGTCCTTTATTTAAACAATGTTGGTAAACAACATTACTTATGATGTTAGATCGTGTATTATGTCTAAAAATGCAAAAACTTGATCTTTCGGTTGCTTAATTCATCATCTTGTAATAGCTTTTAAGAAATAAGTTGAAAACGACGCGACGATTTGGTCTCATTCGCAACAAGATTTTCTTGATTCCCTTTGCTTTCTTGATGGTGATTGACCATAATACCTTTTGAATCTAGCCCCACTTCAACAGGAACAGATTTAGATTTATGTACTTTACATAAAAGTAACCATAACATCAAATATTGCCAATTAAGATATAATCCCTTTTTAAGTATACCGTGAACCAGTTTTTCAAACACATACTTTTAGTTTGCTTTTCTTTGAATATTGTGTGATTATATTCATGGATATAAACTTGCATGTCTTTCGTGCCCACCAACAACTTCGAGGTCATTTATTAACTAATAAATATTAACGCGTTATTATTATTAAAAGAAGAAACATTTAGGAGGTGGTGTTTTTAGGGATAATTAAATGGGATGTGTTGATGAGTTATTTAGTAGGTCAAACCATAGTTATCAAAAGCGGTCGTCTTGGACGCCTAGGCGAGATTTCAGGGCGAGGCAACAGGTGTGTGCATCTGTTGAATCGTTATTTTGGGCGAAAATCATGTAATTGATTTTTTTTGTTAAATTCCGAAAAATAGGGATTTAATTTATTTGCACGTATATTTTTACATATCTTATCACTTATCTCCAAAATTGAAGATATTTTGTTTTATAATCATATATATCGGTTAAAAATTTAAACTTTGAATCAATCCATATATGATACATCTCTTTTACGTTTTTCATATTCCATATTCTAGAGCATTCTCGTATACTTCACTCTACATGCTAAATCTTATACTTCTATTAATTTGTATTCTTAATTTAATATCACTAATGTGTTCTTATTTGTTTATATTAGAGCTTTAAATCTCATGACAGCTTTTTTATGAAGAACTTTATGATTTTCTAGTGTCTTATTTCATTATATAATGTTTCTTTTTTTTTTAAATTTAAGTGCGTTTTTTTTTCTAAGGCCCACGCTTTATTTGCGCCTAACGCCTAGGCCCTAGGCCGTGCCTAATCGCCTTGAGTGCGCCTTCGCATTTGATAACTATGATATTGGGTTAATATGTTCAAGAGGTAACAACACAAGTATTTCCATAATAAAGATAACATTTTTAGTATTTTCATAACCAAGATAGGTAACAACACTGGTTTTCATAATGAAGCTAATAGTGATTTGGACAACTCAAGTATTATTCTTGATTTATTTATTGATCTTAGGGTTAAGTTAAGCATCACTGTAGAGCCAGTCGCCTCTTAAAGCACAATGAATCAGTGATATTGTATTTTACTTCTATTTTCTTCAATTTTGCTGAAATATTTATTCATGTCCTGTGTATCGCCTGTCTAATCAATGCTATTTTTATTTTATTTTTAAATTGGAATATGTTTTATTATCTGAAACTTCCGTTGGGTGCCCTTACTAATATAAACCATGCTTCAAGCCTTTAAATTAAGCATGATCTTATCTTATTAGAGTTTGTTATATTCTTTCATCCTTTCATGATGTATATAATCTCATCATAGTAGAAACAAGATTACAATTTACAACCACATTTATTTCATATCATTCTTCTGTTACAATTTACAACCACATTTATTACAACCAAATTACTCTTATCCCGCAGGGTTGAGCCTGATTTAGAGAATCAGCAGGAACCCGACACTTGCCACAAGGTTAGTCAATCATTTAATGTTTTTATTTCATTATTCAAATGTAGTTAGATCACATAATTTTTTTTTACCATAATTAAAAAACAATAAAAACATTTCAAATATGAAATATCTAGCCAAGTTGTCACTTTTAATTATTGCCTTAGGTTGCAGAGACACAAAAATCAGCTGATGTCATGGAGAATGCAGAAAACAATGATGTTACTAGCAACATGCAGAATTCCAAATTTATAGAATTTTGGGTTCCAATTCAGATTTCAAATGTGCAGCTTGAACAGTATTGCGCTACTTTACTTACTAATTCTATGACTCTTTGTTCAAGTTCAAAAAGTGATGCACTTGGGGCTTTTAATAATATGTATATTGCCAATCGAAAGGTTTGTTCCACCATTATTCTTTCATTAATTCAATTTTTTTTTTAAAATCTAAAAATATGCTTAAGTAGTAATCTTGCATATTTGTTTTCACATCAGCTAATCGGTAACCACTTGTGTATTTCATGATTCTGATTCTGATTCTTTTTTGGACCTGATATGTTATATTTATACATTTTTTGGATTCCTACTACACTAATATGAACTGAACAATGAATTTTATTTTATTTTATTTTATTTTATTTTTATGTTGCAACAGTTATTTAGATAGAATTATTTAATCTGTTAGAATTATTTAATCTGTTTTATTTCACTCTTAAAGTGTTGTAATCACCCCTACATCGTAAACGCCAAACTTCAAGACTCGCTTATGAAGAACAAGGGACAAAGCACAGTACTAGATGTTGATGTTAAAGCAAGTGGAAAATTGCAATTTCTTGACCACATACTTCCCGAAATCCAAAAACAACATCTAAAAGTGCTTATTCTTTTTCAGGTATATATAAATCATAAACCAATTTTCTTCTACTTTGAATCTGCAATAATATATTAATGTGTTTTTTTTCAATATAGTCTACTAGTGGTAACTTGGATGGTGGTCTTCCACTTGGAGATATATTATATAAGTACGTTAGTCAAAGATACGGTCAAAACTCTTTTGAACAAGTGGATGGGACGGGACCCGTCTCTACAAAGAAGCAACCTACTATACATGCGTTCAACAAAGACCCGAGTAAATTTATCCTTCTAATCGAATCGCGCTCGTGTCATCTGAGCGTTAGGTTATCATCATTGGACGTTATAATCATATTCGATAGTGAAACAAATCCGTTAAACGATATAAAATTATTGCAAAAATTATCTATCGATTCACGGTTAAAACAAATAATGGTTTTCAGATTATATTCATCATCCACCTTAGAAGAGAAAATATTTAAACTTGCAGAACACAACATTGCTATCGACATCAGGTCACAGACTTTAAGGTGTCCATATGATGCTTTACTCACATATGGGGCATCTGACTTATTTGACAAGTTGACCGAGTTTCATAGTCAAACTGTTTCAAGTATCTCTTCTGATGAATCTTTTTTAAGGGATGTAGTGGAGGAGTTTTTGTATATAGTTTCTCACAAATGTAAAAGAAGCGATACAACATCGAAATCGCGCATCATTCAAGCTCAAAATGGTGGAAGTTATGGTAAAAATATTATGTATTGTGAGATGAAGACACATTTAACCGAAGGACAACAACCGTATATATTTTGGAGAAAATTATTGGAGAGACGATCGCCAATTTGGAAGTTTGTATCCGAATCGACCTCGCGTCAACGAAAAAGACCTAATTATTGTTCTGATTCACCACCTAGGGAAACAAGGACACGTAGGAGGACTGTAAATATTAATAGTACAGTTGAACCTGGTAGATTGAAGACTGTAACTGAAACTGTAGGAGAAAATGGCGGTAAATGTTTTTTTTTTTAAATAAAATTATTAGTTAATTTAAATAGTGACTAGTAACTTAAGGTATTGATATGTTTTTAGGGGGTCCCACAGCTAACGATGAGTTTCAGTCATTGTCTGGTGATCACTTTTGGTCAACTGAAGTCAATGATGAACCAAGTGTACTTGACCTCTTGAAGCCCACTGTTTCTGAGCTCTGTAACATTCTCAAGTTGTTGGTATGTTCTTGAATGCAAATTTGGTTTTTATTTTTATAACTTGTTAAGTAATCAATGCTTGCTTACAAATTTTTATTAATTTATTACCATAATTGCTACCGTTATATTGTTTATTTCGTTGGTATCTTCTGAATGGGATGTCATTGTCAATTGAGGAAACTAAACATGTTATTTATTGTCAATTGTCATCCTGTTTTAATACTTATGTAACCTGCTAAATAAAGATAAAGTATGATTAACTCGACTTTATATGCAGGAAAATGTGAAGATGATAGTGGAAACATTTCTTGAATTTGTCTGTGAATATTGTAATGTCATCAAGGACCACACAAGCGCATTACATGCTTTAATGATATCACTGGTACTACCTTTTAACAAACTATTTTTAATATTTTGTTTGAACAATATATAATGTATTCACTGATGACATAGTTTCTGTTTTATTTAGTGTTGGATTGGTTCGTTACTGGGAGAAAATATAATTGATAGGAGTGAATCCTTTGCTATTGCAAAGAAGCACTTTAATTTCATCTGCTCGGAAGAAGAAGCAGAATCGGCGTATGAAAAGTTGAAAGCGGTTACGGAAACATATTTAGAAAAAACAAAGATTCTTGATCGTTTAAAACAACGCATTCCTGCATTAAAAGCAGTCGAACCAGAGATTAACAAAAGTCAAAGTCAACATACCCATAATGCTGAAAATCACGAATCTTGTGAAAACGTTTCTAAAAAGGGTAATGAAGAGTTTGAAAAGTTTAAGAAAACATGGGATGAAAAGAGGGCGAGTTTAGAGGATGATTATAATAAGGATAAGATGGTTATCCATGCAGTGTACGGTAGAACTCCCGCGATAAGAGCCGAACATCTTATAATATTAAAGAGAAAATTTACCAAACAATTGGAAGAACATGAAAGATTGCGGGAGATTTCCCGTGAAGAATTGAAGGCATCAATGCTGGCAGTTGAGGGACAGGTGGCAGCTGAGAATGGGTCCCACTCTGGAAACCCTGAGGTGGGCCCCACTTTAGATGAAATCCCAAACGAAGTTCAAAGTCTTGATGAACCTGTGTGTGAAGGTGCTAATGATATTGAGTCTACTGGTTCTCATACTTCTGAGAAAGAGATGGTTGATGCAACGGTATGTAGTAAGCAGATTGGTGAAGTGCCAGCTCAGCAGGATGATGATGACATGGATGTTGATGTGGTGGATAAAGTTGACTCAAGTGATGAAAATGCTAAAAGCAGTTGTAATGCATCAGGTCCTGTGATAGACCATAATGAGACTGGTGCCAAAGATGTGGCGCCACGTGTCGGTTCTGGTGACATGGACGTGCCAGCTGGAGATGACGACAATGAAAGTGATGAAGATTGCGATGTTGGCCTTGATACATCGCGTATCGTGGAAGACGGTCATGACAATATTGATGATGTGGCACCAGAAGTTGAATGTGTTGAGATGGGAACGACAACTGCTAAAGATCATAAGGAGACTGACGCGAATGATGTGGCGCCACATGGCGACATGGAAATGCCAGCTGGAAGTTGCAACGAAGAAAATAATGAAGATGGCACTATGGGTCTTGATACGTCATATGTTGTCGATGACTGTCGGGAAACTGTTGATGACGTGGCACCGGAAGTTGAATGTGCTGATATGAGAACGCCAGCTGGCACCTGCGAGCAAGAGACAGATGACATTGAAGAAGGTGAGATTCCACCAGATGTTGGTTACAACCACAATGAGACCAGACCCGATGACGTGTTACCACGTGCTGAGTCGGCCGAGATGGATATGCCAGCTGGCACCAGTGACAAAGAGAACGCTGAGGATGGTGAGATTACACCAGACAACGAGACCAGACCTAATGATCTGATGCCAATTGCTGAGTCAGCTGAGATGGGAGCGCCAGCTGGCACTTGTGACAAAGAGATCGCTGAGGAAGGTGAGATTGTGTCTGATACACCAAATGTTGATGACAACAACAATGAGACCGGCCCTGAAGATGTGCTAACATGTGGCGAGTCTGCTGAGTTGGCAATGCCAGCTGTCAATGAAGAGAATGCTGAAGATAGCATCATTAGACCCGATGGAATACATGTTAATGAGGATCATAATGGTTCTAATGTTAATGATTCAGTGTGTGCAACCCTATCACATGACAATACACCATCAGTTGAGCCGGTTTCTTCTCCAGCTCCTGATCATTTAGAGCCAATCATTCCAGTAAGTTATCTTATCTGCATTTCGCGTATTCTAAATTATTATTTTGTTCATCAAAACTATATATTCGAAATTCTTTTTCAGGAAATTCAAAACGAGCCGCTTCAAGTTTCAGATTATGGAGTTGAAGATGAAGAAATTAACAACGGTGATCTGCAACTGTCAATTTCCAATCAGCTTGATCAGCTTATCCTTGATGTTGAACCGGAGTTCCCGTCAACTACCGATCCAATGGTTGTTGAATTTCCATCTGATCCGCCTTCACCAAACGGGTCATTACTTGAACCAATCTGTGAGGACCCAAACCTCACCATGCCACAATCTGGAGAAACTTTACAAGAAAATCTTGCTGCTGATGCTGATAATGTTGAGACACCTCATGAGGAAAATGAGCGTGGTTTGGCTACATCGGTTGCACCCGCACCACCACCAGTTAATCCGCTAGACATGTTTGATAATCTAACCAACCGAGTGAGACCGCACATGCTGAATCAAACCGATCCTCTTCAAGCTGAAGTGGATCGGTTATACATGGTGAAAGATATTGTAACCAAAATGCATCAAAACAATGTCAGTCATCTTTTCACCTTTGATAAGTTGACTCACATCAATTGAGTTTTTTTTTTAAATTTTTTATTTATGTTTGTATTCATTTTTGTGCAGAAACAAAAGCTGAATGCTGAATGTGCCAAGGAAATAGAGGAAACGGTTACTCAAATAAAGCAAAAGTATAAAGCTAAACATGAAGAAGCAGATTCAGCTTACGTAAAAAAGAAGATGGATCTTGACACCAATATTGAAAAAGTAAATATGAACAAAATATTGGCTGAAGCTTTTAGATCAAAGTGTCAAGATGTTAATCCTTCTGGACATACAGGAATGCAACAAGGTAATATATTATATTTACATTGCAAATCCATAATAAAAATAAATTAAATTATTATTTATTTCGCTTCGTCTGTTTTAATGATACATAATTTTCATTATTTGCAGTCTCTCGCGCAGGATTATTGCAGCAAGCGTGCAGGTTACCTTCACCTGTCCAATTTTCAGGAAACCAACAGCCACCACAGTCTCTGCCACAACCGCCGCCAGTACCGCCACTACAACCACCACAACCCCGACAGCCTCTTCAAATTGTACACCAATCAGCTGCTCTTTTCTCAAGCAGACCCGCACCTGTGGTCAACCAGGTTAACCCTCCAACCCCACCTACCACCGCTAGCAGACCACCACCTTCAATCACACCTATCACCGCTAGCAGACCACTGCCTTCAACCACACCTACCACCACCAGCCGTCCGCCACCTGTCATCAACCATATAACCTCTTCTACCACACCTACCACCACCAGCCGACCGCCACCTGTCATCAACCATATAACCTCTTCAACCACACCTACCACCACCAGCCGACCGCCACCTGTCATCAACCATATAACCCCCTCAACCGTACCTACCACGAGTAGACCACGACCTACATCCAATCCAAACACCCCCTCAAGTGCACCCGCCACCACCAGACCACCATCTGGCTTTAACACAACCAACCCTTCACCCATGTCTAACCGACCACCGCTAACTATCACCCAAATCAACATGTCGGCTGCAAATCTACGGATCAGCACGGAAACCCGTGGTCAAGCCTCACATACGCGACCGTTAGTTAGCTATGGACCACGTGCACCGGCCCCACATACTCGACCTTTGGTTAACAGTCAACCGCGTGCACCGGCCCCACATATGAGAACTTCAATCATCAATGAACCGCGTGCTCCGGCCCCACATTTGAGATCAATCCCACGTGTACGACCGTTTACACTCCCTCCATCTATTATACCACCTTCAACTTCCTCGCTACCTTCTGAGCCCGTCATCCTGCCACCACAACCGCCACCACCTTCTGAACCTTTCCCAATGCCGCCGCCACCACCACCATCATCAGAGCAAACACCATTGTCTGTTTCTAATGTTGTGGTTTGTTTATCTGATGATGAGTAACGCGTTAACATGTATATATATATATATATATACACTTTTAAGTAACGTGCTAATGGACAATTTTGTACGTCTAGAATGTTGTTTTGGAAATAGGTCTCACTTCCTTTGTAGAGATGCAAAGCATAACATTGTCCATTATGATGTTTATAATTATTAGAGCTGTTTTAGTATTAGTTTTTATGAATGAGATAATCACGAAAATGACTTTTCTTATATGATTATATTAACGTATCAATTAAACGTTTCTTTGGTGTGTAATGACATAAGTTCAAGAAATACTTGAACTCATTCTAGTTTATACTTTTTGGAATATCAAGCCTATCTATTTTTCTATTCAAGGACAAGTCTGCGAAATATGAGAAATGCAGTGATGTTGGAACTTACAAGGAATCTGATTTGGATGATGGCATGTGTGGTATATGTTGAATGTTAGGTGCTACTTTATAGAGTTCGAAGTTTGTTTTATTTTTAAAAAATGGTACAATTTATAGCCGTTGCCATCGCTTGAATTTATAGAAGTGAGCTGGTTAGAACCGGCTCCTAAATATAAACTGGAACTGATCCCTCAAGAAACTAGTCCAAGTTCCTATCCGGTTATAGCCAAGAACTGGTCCTTGGAGGACTGATCCCTTAAAAACCGGTTCCGGTACTTTTAAAAGACTGGTATGTACAACAATAGTTTCACCCTTGCAGATGACAAAATTGGTTGCATAACGTGCATATGCAGAATTCTTAACTAGCCATATGCCAACAATACAACCGTTGGATGTCTTGTGTGTTGCTCCACGTTATGCTCAACATACATGATTGTCCAGTGCAACGAAAATACCTTCCTAGGGGTTTAGACATCGTTAATTGTTCTCCATTACATTGGTCATGCTGTATTCACATGTTCTCGTTAATGATACGTGAAGAATGTCTAAGCATCGTTTCAGCCTTTATAAGTTGGTCACCGGCATTAAAAATATAATTCAACATTGACATCTATAATTAGAAATTTAGAACGAACAACAAATCTTAGCTTAAATCTTGTAAAAAACCTAATTTTTTCTTAGAGGAACTCTAGAAATTCATATATAAATGATGAAGTACCAATCTTTGACATTTAAATATGGTATTTTGAAGATGTGATGTCACAAACATACGCGGTAATTAGAAATAAAAGAGACATTAAACATGGTAATGTCAGTAGTAATGTAAGGTCTAAATAGTAAAAAGTATAAACAATATATACATGAAACTTGGTAAAATACGTGTAATTATAGTTATCTACACATTAAAATCAACCTATATATTTTATGACTTTGATTAATAGAACAATTTCATTATGTTAAACAACGAAGCTAAGTTCACGTATCCAATGAGGCCATGACTTTAGAGGTATAATTTCTCAAAATTCTGTAAATATAAACGCGAAATATCCTACTTTACACCTTTGACAATTTTTCTGAAAATATGAAAAGTTCAAAAACAGTTCCACGAATTTGAAACTATAAAAGGAGTAAAATGAATAAAAATAGAAGTGCAATGATCAAAATAATAACTTTTTACTTTTTTAGTCAACAACAAATAGTCTACTCTTTTCTATATAGAAACAACATATTACAAACAGTCGCATCATATTGCACTTCCTCCGAATTGGTCTACACGTTTCCGACTTTCCGGTAACACCGTATTAGCATCTCCGGCAGGATTTTATATTCCGGCGATCAGTTATCCTTCATACAATATCGGTTTCTTTCTCACATCGAATGATAGCATCGTGTTCTGTATACAAAGAGATCATCGGACGTAAGGTGTGAAATTGTATCTCATCGTATCGGAGTGTTTCTTTACTTTTTGCAGTTTTAGTTGGTTTTCCATTGGATTCGTTTGGGAGAGCAACGAACTATGGCGAATATGTTTAGGTTCTGGTAATTCCTTTGTCTTTTTTACTTCTTACAGTCAATTTAGGGCTTTTGTAGTTTTGTGTTTACTTTGTATGATTGATTTGAGGTAGTATTGCTGTAGAATGACCTGGAATCTAGATGTTCAAGTTCATTTGGTTGAGAAGTTTGTTTAATTTTTATCCTGTTGCTATTACAAACCATGTAACTGGAGTTACTTACGCTTCTTATTTGCAATGAACTTGTTGATTTTTTGGATCCGGTGTAAGATACATTTCATGCTTATTGGTAGATTTATTAGTAGCTTTGATTAATTGGACGACATCAATTAGAAATTTGGGGATTTCTGGTTGCTCATAAATATCTAATTCACTCATGTTTAGCTTAGATATATCTCTTTCTTTAGTGGTGTTTGCGTTCTAAATTGAACCTGAATAACATCAATTTTTTTGCTTATAAATCTAAACGATTAGCAACTATTATATACTAACTCAGTTGCACTCACAACTTGCATTCATGTAACTCTAATCTAATAACCACTGCTAATTTTTAGGGGTTCTCAAGAACAAGGTGATCAAAGGCCACAAGAAATTACTACAAACTCATGGTATCCACCATCTGTTAGCTCACCAAGTTCATCTGAACCTGCTACTCCTAATAGCATCAATTCTAACACATTTTCACAAAAATTTGGAGATCGACCTCATGTATCGCCTGCAGAGGCTGCTGGCATTATTGTATATTTAAAAGATAAAAGGTATATTATCTTTCAATCAGGTTAATAAACTGTTATTCAGTAGTTATATAGATCGTCAACAGTTGTCTGTTGAATTAATATTCTATTCAGTTGTTGCCTGTTAAATTAAATTACTTGTCAATAGTTTCCTGTTAATAAAGTTTTAAGAGTTTTTATTAATAGCATTAATCACATAAATACTCTGTTTGATTTTTTTTCTCAGTTACTATTATATTCTAACACTGTCTATGGTTAATATATATATTTTTTAAATTTGTTATTGTTATTTGTTGTTGATTATTGTTTTACATCATTTATTGTATCTTGCATTATTTGATTGATGTAGCGTTGATGAGTTACGGAAGCTTTTAACCGATCCACAGGCCTATCAACAGTTCTTGCTATCAATTGATCCCGTGAGAACTCAGAACAATGTAAGCCCCAAATAATCATACATGCAGTTTATTACAATTATCAACATTTTTTGTTAGTTGTTTATTTCTTTTTATATTTTCCTATTTTTATAAACCAGGTAAGAGATGAACTCCGAAATGAAACTCTGCAGCTTGCTAGTAAGTCTGTTAGTTGATGTGTAAACCTTTATTGTGATAGTATTTTTTTTCTAAAACATAAACAACATATTAATTCATAGAAATTGACAAAAAGTCTCTGTGGGCCAACTTAAGCGAATCTGACCTGACCCATCTAACTGAACCCTTTTTTGACCCGTTATTTGATCCGCAATCTTGTTACCTTTAGTAATGATCTACTTCTTCATGAACATTTGACCAAACACGAATATTGTTTATTGACTGAATGTTTTGAAAAGTTTTCAATGATGACACAATAGGAGAATATTGTGAACCCAATTCAATAAAATCATCTGTTTGCCAATGAGTGGTTAAATATTATTTAAATATACTTTTTTTATTTGTTGTAGGAAAAAACTCAGAAAAAGAACCACAGATAACCGAATTGAGGAACCAGGTGAGTTTTTCAAGTAGTGCAAAACCTATAGCAACCCCCAAATTCACCATCACACTTATTACAACTCCTTTATTTAAATATATATTTGATTCATTTTTTTATTAAAATGGGTAGCTATGATAAAATGGTGATTGCTGGTAGGTTTACTATAAATATTTGTATCAATATTTTAAAAGGCTCAATTTTTTAAATTTTTTTTGGTGATGCAGTGCATGATTATTAGAACAAGTGAATTAGCTTCTGCTGAAGAAAAATTTAATGTTCTCACAAAACGAAAAGCAGAAATTCTTAAATCCTACTCTCCTGCTTCCTTGCTACACAAGCTACAAGGTAAATATACTCTTTTTTTTTTTAAATAATGTTTTAAATTACTATTAAAAATGACATTGTTACGACTTCATAATTTTGAAATGAATTGATTAAGGAGGTTTTATGCATTTTAAAAATATTCTTGATGATTCTTGACCTGTTCAATCTGATTTCATACTAATCATTTTATAAATAAATTACCCATTTGACCCGTTAGAAGAAAAGTAAAACACAAATACTACATGTTTACTAGAAAAATGAGTCAATACTTGTGTTACCCTCAGTCAGGAAACAGTCTAATTAACACCAAAATGTATTTGGGTTTATTTACTACAAACCATTTTTTATTGTCAAATTGATCAACTGTCATTTTTTTTGGTCAAATTAAATTTGCATGATAGTATATTTGGTCAAATAATATATAAATAATTGGTTTCAGAGTCGATGAATAAGACGGATAATGAATCTGAAACGCTCCACCAGCAGCTTCTTGGAAACGAGATTGATCTTGCAACGTTTGTTCAGCGATATAAAAAGTTACGCGTTGACTACCATAAACGGGCCCTCACTCACCTTGCAGCCAGCACTTCTTTGGTTGGTTGACTTTTTTTGGTCAAATCACATTGACTTTTGTGAATGGATCTATACTGAAAATATAAATTATTATTGTAACATTTGAACATGAAAAGTAGCTTCGAATGTTTTTCAGTTTTCTTGAATTCGGTTTATTCCACGATTCGATTGTCAGCTACAAATGATGTTAACCTTTTGGGCATAATTACATTTACCCATATCGAATGTTAGATTTGCACAATGAATGCTTTATCAACTACTAACCACATGATAAAACACAATTTGCGATTCGTTTACATAAAATTGTGGAAGTTGGATTCAAATCTGACACTTATTACTTATAACCCTTTGAAAGTTAAAAATATATACCGCATTATGTCTGTTAACGAATAGAGAACAAGTTGTAATTAATTGTATCGAAAAAGGATATTTGAACACTTGAACACTCAAAAGACTAGTATTTTGTGAAATATGTTACGTTTGGTTCAATTGAATGCATTTTTTATACGAATACCATATGTTAAGTCTTGCTAGTAATTCGAATTCTTGATGCAAAGACTTGGTCCTTGTTTAAGTTATAGAGACAGGTTGATATTTAAAATTGTTTTCTTGCCTTTATCCGTCATATATTTTAAATATTATGTTCATTTAATTTACGTGCGGGTATAGGTTGCCATTTTAGAACATGTCTTGAAAACCAGACCTTCATTCATAAGTAAACCTTTTTTCTTTAATTTAGGCCAAATCGATCGAGACATTTTGTGAGGTATATTTGTGCTAATTTTTCCCATGCCAAGTCTTTATTACAAAAATAATTATAATAAAGGATGGTGGGACAAATATTTCACTTGTAAGTTTGTCATAAATTGATATTGTTTTAGCAACATGTATACTTATCATCAATTGAGATTGGAACGTTACTCTTATCATCAATTGCGATTGTAACGTTACTCTAAAGTAAAAAAAAAAAATGAAATGTTATTGAATGCGGAAATCGATGATCAAACTCTCTTTTATAAGGTATTGTCATATATTGAAACTAGCTTAAAACCCGTGTATTACACGAGATTACATAACCAACACTTAAAACTTTTTATTGAATCATTGCATATAT
>WOUH02000001.1:6582327-6595101 GCA_009936405.2 Stevia rebaudiana
TCAGATCGCGAAGCGATCCGGCCCCTCCCCGGACCCTGCGCAGAGCGGAAGCTAAGTCAAGCACCGGGTACGCCCTTATTTCGGTTTGAATATTTCGGTTTTTTTTGTTTTGTTTCGGTTCGGTTTTTTTGGTTTCATGCACACCCCTACCTCAACCCATCATATTTTATTTTGATACTTTAACATTATTTTATATACTTTTAGATATAAAACTCACACCACTCTCATTCACACGGGTATATCACTCACTTTTAAAATTTTCACACGACTGACGCGTTCGCCACGTGACAGTTACTTTATTTTCACATCTCACTCATTCACACGAGTATACCTCATAACCTAATGGGCTAAACGTGTGTTGACGGGTTGACTTATTTAGTTGAATGGTCAACCATTATTAGCATAAGAGTCACTATCATCTCTCCCCTAATTTAAATTTCTAACTTAAAGAAATGCAAATGGAATTCTGAATATTTATCAGCAAGCTATTTATTTAATTTTAGGGACCATGGATTCTAAAACAATGTGCTAGTCGAGCCCCTCTTGTTGGTCAGTTGCTTAAAATCAACTATATTAACGGGAAGAACTACATCGAGGTAAATTAGTAACAGTTACTCGTATAAACCCGTTTTTGCTCTAACTATCTTTTGAAGTTACGTTTAAATCTAACGATTTGTATGTTACTTTAGCTTGATATTGATGTCGGGTCATTTGCACTTGCACGGAGTCTGGCTAGCACCGCTTTGAGTTGTTTCAATAGTTTGATAGCCGAAAGCGCTTTTGTCATACAAGTAAATCCATCTAGTATGTTTTAGAACGTGTATTTTGAGTATATAACTAAACTATATGCAATTTGTGTAGGCAAACACTATTGATGAGCTTCCGGAACAACTTTATGGTGCAAATCGAGTAAACCATCTTGATGTAACTAAAGCTTTACGCATTTCGGCTGATCCATCTTGATGCCTCTGAAACTTTACACATCGTGGTTGAACCGTTTATTTTGATGGGCAAACCCATCATATACTTGTCTTTTTTGTTTTTTTGAAAGAAGTGTTGTGGGTTATTAAATAAAGAACCAAATTTAATTAGATATTTGCAAAAAAAAAAAAAAAAAAAGTGCATAAGCAATTGTATGTATATCTAGTGTTTAAGTGTAATATATTAAATGGTTATGTAAGAGTCAAGTGCCTTCTCTCCTGCTATATCTATCATCTACGAAGTACATACGATTGTGTGGTTTTATTCTTAGAATTTGTTATGTAAGTACATACGATTGTGTGGTTTTATTCTTAGAATTTGTTATGTTGTTTTTTTTTTTTTTCAATTCCACCTTAAATATCTATACTTGCCTGGGTTCGAACTCAGGACCTCCCCCATAATGGTGTTCCTAAAAGCAAAGCCCCTGCCATTGGACCACCAACCCCAATAGTAGAAAAAATGGAAAGGTACTTTTATACTCTTTTTTTTTAAACAACAAATTTTCTATTATTTTTGTTCATTATAGGGCTGGAACCGTCAACCTATTTTATGAATGAATAACTTAACATATACCATGTACCATTGAGGCAAAATGCCCCTTGGTATGACTACACCCCATCTATTCTCTATTCACACCTTAAGCTAGTGTATTAATTACACTAATTAGTTATAATCCAATCAAATTATCTTAAACAATAAATACTAATGACTGCATTTAATATATTCAAAATGAAGATTGACCAACACTTCAACATGGATTCATATTTTCCCCTTATAAATTTTTTAATTTTTTAACTTAAACATAAACACTTATATATTAAATTAATTATATACACATATATTTTTCAGTTTGTTTATCTAGAAAACAAATTTCTACCTTGGAAATTTTTTTATTAAGAATATAAAAAAGCGTTTTACTATAAAATAAATAAAATGTATTTTTTCTTCTCAAAAAGTTTGAAAAATACTTGTTTTATAGTAAAAAAACAAGTTTTTAAAAAGTGAATTTAAAAAAAAAAGTATATATCAAAATGTTATTTTTAACGGCAACATAAAAACTATACTAACGCCCTTGAGTAGAATACCTCACCCACTCACACTATTCGCCTTGCAATCGAGGCTTGGTCCTTTCAAGGAGGTACCCATAAACTCTAACACTTTCCAGTCTCAATTGTTTAGTGCTAAAACTAAGATTCGAACACTGGACATTTTAGGAAAACCCAAAAAGGGAAAACATGCCACAAGAAGTTGCAATAGACGTTTTAAAAAAAATTTGGAAGAATGTTTTATAAGAAACATTCAAAAAAAGTAAAAAATATATTATTTTTTCAAAAAACTTGAAAGAAACTATTTATAAAAAGGTTAATTTTGTTTACAAATTTTTTTATTAGTTACAAGGAACTGTAGTTGTTCATTAAAAAATTTGAAGAAAAAAAGCAGTTTTTAGGAAAAAAAAACTTTAAAAAAAAAATACTTTTAAACTAGAAAAAAACGTTGTTTTGTAGGAATTGTATTTTATTTAGTTAATCTATAAACTTAAATTAACTTTATTAATCTATTACTTTATTAAAATTTAGTTGTAATTGATATAAATGCATTTAATATGTTGTTACATTTAATGAATTGTTAAATCTAATTACATAATGATTAAGATATCATTTAAGTTATGAATGATATAGTATAGGGTAGATGGGGGTGCAAGAAGCAACACCCGTTACTTTAATGTTATTTGACTTGTTTATGTTTAGTTCAAATGTAATTTATTTTTTTGTGATAACACAATGAATATATTACTTAATGCTTATCAAATTAAACGTACATTTATTATTTGTCTGAAACGGTTTAAATTAAAATTATTTTTAAGAAAACAATACCCAATATTATCAGTTATTGTACATATATAATATGTAGAATATATATTTATAACAAAGTAGCCAGATGAAATCATATTCACATATGTAACAAAAGTACATACACGAATTTTTTTGTGTTTATTGTATTATATGATCGTATACACTGGTGCAACGTGCCAACTTATATTTAAAAGGACTATACTAACGCCCTTGAGTAGAATACTTCACCCACTCACACTATTCGCCTTGCATTCGAGGCTTGGTCCTTTCAAGGAGGTACCCATAAACTCTGACACTTCAAAATTATCTTTGTCATTTTCCAATCTCAACTGTTTAGTGCTAAAACTAAGATTCGAACACTGGATCTTTTAGGAAAACCCGAAAAGGGAAAACATGCCACAAGCAGTTGCTATAGACGTTTAAAAAAAAAAGTTTTTAATAATTGTTTTATAAGAAACATTTTTAAAAAAAGTAAAAAATAAATTATTTATAAAAAACTTGAAAGAAACTATTTATAAAAGGTTAATTTTGTTTACAAGTTTTTTTTATTAGTTACAAGGAACTGTAGTTGTTCATTAAAGAAATTAAAAAAAAAAATAGTTTTTAGAAACCCTCAAAAAACTTTAAAAAAAAAAACTTTCAAACTAGAAAATAACGTTTTTTTTAGGAATTGTATTTTATTTAGTTAATCTATTAACTTATTAACTTTATTAATCTATTACTTTATTAAAATTTAGTTGTAATTAATATAAATGCATTTAATATGTTGTTACATTAAATGTATTGTTTAATTTAATTATATAATGATTAAGATATTATTTAAGTTATGAATGATATAGGGTAGATGGGGGTGCAAGAAGCACCACCCGTTACTTTAATGCTATTTGACTTGTTTATGTTTAGTTCAAATGTAATTTAATTTTTTGTGATGACACTCAATGAATATATTACTTAATGGTTATCAAATTAAACATGCATTTATTATTTGTCTGAAACGGTTTAAATTAAAATTATCTTTAAGAAAACAATACCCAATATTATCAGTTATTGTGCATATATAATATGTAGAATTTATATTTATAGCAAAGTAGCCAGATGAAATCATATTCACATATGTAACCAAAGTACATACACGAATTTTTTTGTGTTTATCGTATTATATGATCGTATACACTGGTGCAACGTGCCAACTTACATTTAAAACTTAAAGGGTACCACATCTTCAAGACTTTGAGGTTAATTTTATGGGAAACTCAAGTATATAATCATTTTAATTAGAGATAATCACAATGGCAATTTATGCACAAAGTCGTGTTAATAGTGATATTTACCTCGACTTAACATCTTATGATTAGTCATATTTTTATGTATCCATTTGTAATAACCTAGTTATATTTTAAAAAAATCCAATCAAATGGCTTTCTAAGTAAAATGTTTAATCAAAATTGTAATATTTCATTATGGATTTTAATGTTTTATGATCGAGGTTCTGAGGTTCTCTCATGACAAAGTTTGGTTACATTAATACAGTAATACACTCTCACGTTTGTCTCGTTTGATGTTAAAAATACACATAATCTATTTTACAAGGGCTCTAAATGCAAATTTTCCAACATATAAAATCCACTGAAAACATAATCAACTGATGAGACCATTTTAAGCTTTCACACCAGTCTTCTCCACCGGAGCGAAAATTCCTCTGGTTTCTCTCTCCTCCGTTCCGCCGCCGTGCCACCGCCGGAGAGAGATTATATACGGTTTTCTTCCGAAAACAGAAACAATGGGATAATCGAGGTTAATTGTTAATTTAATTAAATTACCCACCATGATCTCGAACTTTGTCCGGTGGAGTCTCGACAACACAATTCGAGGGAATTTATGAGCACGAGATCTCTTCATTTTATGCACAGGTAGCCTCAAAAGTGTTAAACGCTGTTTTTCCCCCAATTATCACGTTTCAACACACTCCGACAAACCCTCGATTAATGGTCTGATTGTTTTGGCATGGTTCGTGATTAGTTGATGTTGTGTTTCTGATTTGAATCAGTCGCAATAGTTTGATGTTGATCTTTAGAGTTTGAGGGTTTTGATTAAAGAAGCTAAAGGTTAATGAACTTTTAGCTGTTTATTTTGGGTTTTTTATTCAGAAAGGTGTTTCATTACTTGCAATTGACGATCTGTGATTCCGTGAATGGAGAATGGGTCATTCACTGAGATTTGCTCTGTTGCTAATGCTTTTGGCTGTAGGTATGCTTTTTGTAGGTAATCTGCAATTACTTGTGTTTATTCTTCATTATTAACCAAATATTAATCCAGTTTGCAACAGTTAACGTATCAAGAACACTGCATACCTTGTGGTTATATTCTAATGTTAATCATAATTATTCCATTAATCTCTGATTTTGGCACAGTTTATCCATCTTCTGACGCGCGTGACTTCGAGCATTGCGAAAATTCAATCAAGCAATGGGCTTCTTCTTCCCTTCACTCAGATACCAAAAACAGTCACATTCTTAAAGACTTGTTGTTTTTCCTTCATGTACCAAGAACAGGAGGACGAACATATTTCTATTGTTTTCTAAAGAAACTCTATTCTAGTGATCTAGAATGCCCGCGATCTTATGATAAACTGCGGTTTAATCCTCAGTAAGTTTCATAATTCTCAAAACTCATATGTGTTTAAATTATTCAGTTCATATCTTCTTTTTGTTAACAGATTTTGTTTCTTTCAGGAAACCTGATTGCAGGCTATTGGCAACTCATGATGATTATAGCATGATGTCAAAGCTTCCAAGAGAGCAAACTTCAGTTGTAACAATTCTTAGAGATCCCGTTGAGCGCGTATTTAGTACTTATGAATTTTCTATAGAGGTAGCAGCTAGGTTTTTGGTGCACCCTAATTTGACTTCAGTATTAAAAATGTCAAATCGCATACGGTCAAAAAAAGGTGGAATTAGCACGCTTGATATTTGGCCATGGAAGTATCTGGTTCCTTGGATGAGGGAGGATTTATTCTCTCGGGTAATATTATATGTTGGTTTTTTTTTTAAATAATTTATGGTCATTTATACTTTTTTCAATGATTATTGTTCCATCTGGTGCAGCTGATGAATCTGTTTACTTTGATATAATGAACAGAGAGATGCAAGAAAGAGAAAAGGTCAACCTCATTTTTATGGGAATGATTCATATGATATGGAAGAAATTGTAATGCCATTACATGATTATATTAATCATCCTATAGCTTTTGATCTTGTTCACAACGGTGCAACTTTTCAGGTATAAATCTTTATAAACAAATTGAAAATCTTTTCTGGTTTTGGCTAATTTTTAATGGTTTAGGTTGCAGGTTTGACGAATAATTCTAATATTCGTGAGACGCATGAACTGCGACAGTGTGTAATAAAACATCAGATTCTTGGAAAATATGTGCTTGAAGTTGCAAAGGTGTTATTTTTTTTTGAATAAAAATGTCTGGTTTTGTTTCCTTATTACTCTTTTATGCCCTTAATTTGTTATAATGGTTTCTTGCAGAAAAGGTTGGATGATATGCTATATGTTGGAATCACAGAGGACCACAGGGAATCTGCCAAAATGTTTGCAAATGTGGTTGGTGCACAAGTTATCTCTCAGTTAATGGCATCAACTGTTCATAAAAACAATGCAACAGGTAAATGTTTCTATTTCTTTTTTTTTTTTAATATGACTTCAAGAAAATATTATATTTTCTTGTTTTATATATTTTTTTTTGCATTATTTCTATGCTATTTGTAATTCTTATTGTGCCTTTTAAAGCATTTTTATATTTTCCTTAAAATATTAAATATTTTACTGCTTGTGATGCAGAACAGGGTCCTCCAATATCTGATTTGAGTACTGATGCACCTGATGATCAGGTAATAAATGGTATTTTTTTAGTGAATATAAAGTTTATATGTTTTGTCTTTAATGGTTGCAATGATGATGACTTGACTTGCATGCATAACAGGATAACAGTTCATCAACTGAAGCAAAAAGCAAGAATGTATGCTTTATTTATTTATCACGCATTATTATAAATTTATAATACATAGAGGTCACAAAATGGGCATGTTGGGTAATAGGTAGTTTTGCGCCTGTTAAAACGGGTCGGGTTGGGTCAAGTTGGCTGGAAACACTTTTCGTCTAAAATTTGTACTTTTTTATTTTATAACAGTTATTACTGTAAACATGATTACATAAGCTATAATAATAACTCATTTTTCGAGCAACATGTTTTAGGCGACATTCGACTTGTCTGACCCGTTTTATTTAAAGCTTAATAATATGTTTACGTTGAAAATACTAACAATTTTATGTTTTAAATTAGATGACTGTGGGGAAACTTATGGAAACTTATGAAACCTGCATTTCTTCACTAAGATCAGCCCAATCGCTAAGGCGTACTGCTTCTTTGAAAAAAATATCTCCTGCAAACTTTACAAAAGAGGTATTTTGATTTTTTTACTTTCTAAATCTTGTGTTTATTTTCTTTTGTTTAAAATAATAACAAAACTACACGATCATTGTAGTTAAACAGATTAAATGTTTGTATTTATTTTCTTCACCAGCATTAGAAATGAACTAATTTACTGATTCATGTTCTATGTATATATATGACAAATAACTAAATAATTGTGAAATATGTACCGTTTTCTTACATGTTCGACTTAATTAATTTTCAGGCACGTAAACGCGTACCAGATAGTGCACTCAAAGAAATTATTTCTCTGAACAGTCTTGACATGGAACTTTACAAATATGCCAAAGAAATTTTTCAAAAAAAGCATCAATTTATGGAACAAAATCTGCATGATTCTGTCACACCCGTAAGTTACCGTTTATTGAAGAAACTTTATTTTTATTATATAAAATATATCATTTGGGATCTAAACTTTACCAAAAGATTCATACCCATTATAGATGTCAAGGTTGTCTGTCATGCGTTTGGATAATGGGTCAAAAGTGTTTACTTTTCGGGTCGGATCGAACTGCAAACAATTTTTTGCTTATGATTACCAAAAATATATTCATACATGGGCGTAATAAAAATCCACTTTTGGAGGTCAGTTTTGACTTTTTACCATCTGGCGCATTTAACCTATTTGACCGGTTTAAAGATAAACCATCTAGAGTGGCTTATTTATAAGTAATAAGTTGAAACCGCCACTAAACAGGTCACAGTTTTGGTTGTATTTTCTCGATGACAAACCACAATTAGTCAAAATTCAAACTTTGACTGTGATCAAGATTCAAGACTAGATTTTGACTTATTTTCATTAATTATTTGCAGGAGAAAGGGTACATGATGCTTACGGATATTATTCCAGCATGGACAGTTTATTTATTCGGTTTCTCATTCTTGGTTTTCTGCATTTTCTTCTTTAAAAGTGCAAAAAGAAGAATATCTAAAATTAAGATATAGAAGTTTTGATAAAATGAAAGTTATAGCTATCCGCATTATACTTTTTTTTTTAAAGAAACTTGACACCCGTCTATGATGAAGTTGCAGAGTCTGTGAAAGGATGTCGATTGTTACAAATGATTTTGGATACTTATAAATGTTTACTCAAGAGTTCCATTCTAGTTTAATGCAGGATTTATAATTGTTGGATTCATGTTTGTGGTGACTTTTTATCTTCCACTACGGTGGACATGTGCATTAGGTTTTGTGGTTCCGTTGTTGATTAGAGTTTTATATGTGATTTGCTAAGGTTAATGATTAGAGGTGTAAACGTGTTAACATGAAATACAATTTATGTTAATATGTTTCTTACTTTCTTTTAAGAGGTTTAGGAGAGGAATCCATCATAAGTATATAAGAAGCTAAGATCTTAGTTAAGAAAAAAATTTATTCGCATATTTATGTTGTCTCATTTATATATGTAAAGGGTTCGTTCAACTTATCAAACTATCTTTTTTCCTCGTTATACTCATTGGATATTTGACGCAACTATCAAACCAATAAATACGTCCATAGCGGTTTAATAAAGGTAAGTGTATATTAGATAACTAATAAAAGCCATTTAAAACAAAGGTACGATTTGGCCTTTTTATAAAATACCACACTTTATCCTTCGAATAAATATTTTATTCGTTGCAATGTTCTTTTATCAATGATTTGATAGAAGTTTAACCAGATTGAGTATTATAAATTTTCTGTTGTTAAATAGTTTTTTTAACAGCAAAACCCTGACACCTGAGATTACACTGTCAAATATATCACTCTACAGCCCAAAGAACAAAATGTGGTGGCACAGTCCAGATGGAAACCCACAAAGCCACAACTAAAAAAACCCTTGACTCTATTCAAAGCTAAAATTGATACATACGAGACTTCAACACACAACCTCTCATGACACATATGCTGTTGAGAGTTGAGACCATTTGGTAGTTAAAGTTTAAGTTTCAAATTAGGTGGAATTTCCATATTTGCCCTCGAGTCGTGAACCATACAAAATGATGAAAATCATGAGTGAAGGCCATGTGTAGTTTGTCCATGAATCACAGGTCACATGGGACCCAAACCATGAATTCCGGAATCGCAAGTGCTGGGTGGCCCTAGAGAAGGTAGGTTAAATTTTCAAAATAAAAAAGTGACATAAGGATAAATATATAAAAGATGTAATAATTTATCTTTATGATTGTAACTTACATGATGTGTTAGTACATGATATGTAACATGTAATGTAGAATGATAACTGGATTATGATAAACGAAGTAGACCAAAATAAGAAAACAGGTTGAACTAGATAACCCATCAAAGGGCATTTAGAGTAGCACTATCTTAGGATAGAGGGAGTGGTACAATCCCAAACATAACTACCATCTCAAATTATCTAATCAAATTATGTCATGTCAAATGCTGCAACTACCCTCTATTAGTGACAATGATACCATCTCACTTTTTATTCCCCAACGGTCAAATTATCAACACAAAACCCTCTATCCGGCTCGGCAAAAAGTACCCGCCCAACCCAATCAGCACTAACCGATGTTAGACTATGCGGTATACCGGGGGCTTGAGTGGCATGACATGCACATGCATATATAACGTTTCAGGCAACCGTAAAGGAAGCACAGGACACTAGCTAGTCTAACCCTTAGCCAGCCAGTAGGCAAGCACCATGTTGTTTTTGTAATACTTTATAGTTTTTAGAGTTATATGTATGAGTGTCACACTCACTGGCATGCCACGTAGAAGAGAGAGTGGGTAAAATAGGTGAGTGGAAGGGTGGAAATGCATGGGGTGAGTGGGGGCTTGAGTGGGTAAAAAGTAGGGTGTTGATGTGGTGTTTTGTGATTGGTAAGAGGGTGATGTGGGATATTTTGATTGGTTAAAAAAAAAGAAAAAAAAAATTTAAGTCAACACACCTACGCCCATGAGTCCAGCCACGCCAACACCAATAACGCCCCCACTCACACCCACCGGGGCGGTGTTTGGGGCTTTATTGGGGCCACTCACGCCCCTATAACAGGCATACTGGATAGTCTTAGTGGCGGTGGTGTTGCCGATGCATTAACTTAGCCGAACTCAGGAATACAGCCTTAGTGTTGGGTAATCCTTTGTTTTTGAAATGATTGGGGTTTTAACCCGTGATGGACAAATGAGTGTAGTTTATAATAGGATAAGAGAATGTGAGAGTTTTCGTTCTTATAAAAGGTATGCAACAGTTAATTTCCTTTCAAGTTTTGAATGAAGCTCACAAAACAGAATCGATTGATTTGTGCACACAAGAAACATGAGGGACGTTTACACCAAAGTATTGAGGGATCTCTTCTCTCTAGAACAGTTGTTGGAATCTCTTCTGTCTCCATGGAGGGATATTTGTCAAACGAATTGAAATTTTAATTATCTAATGTAGTAATGTTAGATTATGAAACTTCATGTTAGAATTATTCTAACTTCTAAGTAATATCTACTCTTAAGAGCAAACCAAATTAACTGTAGAGAGAAATTTTGAGAGCAATTATAAGTTATAGGATACATGTGAGGTAAAACTGCATAAAAAATAATTATTAAATAAAAATTTAACTCTTAGTAATGATAAAAGAATTACAAAAAAACAAAATTTTATCTAATATATATATCTAATCTTAACTGATATATTATAATTATTATATGCTGTTAACATATCACATTTAAGTTAGACGTCGGTTTTGACTTTTGATTTGATGTTTAGCTTGGAATAGACATCGAGAATAAAATAAATATAAAGTAATTACGTAAAAAAGCAACGTTTATTTTGTTATCATGCTTGTAAAATATATTTATCTTTACTTCGATCTTCTGTTTTTATTATTCATCTTCGTTTTATTATAGCTTTAGAAATTAAAATTTTAGAATTGTTGCCTTATTTAAGTTTGTTCAAGCTTTGAAAATTCATTATTGGGGCAATTACATATATCCCCCTATAAATTTTATTAATTACGTATATACCCAATATAAAATTTTAATTACATATATCCCCTTACAAACATAAAAAACTCACATATATATCCATTTTCAGGGGGGTATATGTAATTTAAGTTTTTGGATTATAACATGAGTTGGAAAAATATGTAATTTGAGTTTTGGGTTGGGTATATATGTAATTAAGTTTCAAAATAGGGGGATATACGTAAGTCTCCCTACTTGATTTTTTAAATATCTAGTCTACTACTCTACTCCAAATCTAGTGTTTATTGGCATGGACTACCACGAACCTGAGGGTAATAATTATTTTAGTTTTGAGGAAGACGGTGGTGGGAAGTGGGAACAATGTGCTCGTAGGAGATTAGGCAGCGTGTAATTATTTTTTTAAAGCATATTTACATTTGAGTTTTATAAATTACAATAAGTGAGTTCATTTATATTATATATTGCTTGAGAGTGATTGTAAGTAGACATATATAGAAAACTGATAAAATCAGTAGATATATCAAAAACTGTTCATGAAAATAATTTGTAAAGAGAAAAATGTAATGATAAATGTATAAAAAATATTATATGATTAAATAAGAGAGAGAAATGTAATGATAAACATATAAAAGATTAGTTATTTTATTTAAATATAAATATAAATATAGAGAACCAAATGTAAATGCTCTGAGTTTTACATAAGAGTTTTGGTCAATTTCCAAAAAAAAATTAAAAATAAAAAAGTTGTCATCCATCCTTTTTTAGGATCATGTGTGTTATGTTTAAGTTTATGGTACTATGGTAGGGATTTATGTGTAAGGACCAAAATGTTATATGACTAACCACAAGGATCATTTGTGTAGTTAACACAAAAAGGTTTACTTGTTACTTGTACGTGGGGGTTTGCATAGGTTATTTGGTTGGGTTGGATTTTGGCCCAATCCTAGTTTAGGGTTTTAGAATTTTTGAACGTGTTTAGGTGTGGATTTTTTTGATTTCGGTTTGGGTTATTTTGGGTTTTTGGCAAAAAAAAATGAACGTGCATATATAAATGAGAATAAGTGTATTATTCTAAAATAATAATTTGTATAAAACACTAAATAATTTAAAAGCAACCAGATCTTATAAAATATATGTTTTTAGTGCATAAAAAAATAAGACTTGAAACTAGTTTTGCGGTTATAATAATAAAGCATCTTTCCAATATTCATTTTCATACATTCTTTAATTTTAGTATTCATCTTCATACATATGTTCATTGGATATTTTTACTTCGGTTGACAACTTTATATAAAAAATTATTGTATTAGTTATATAAGTAGATCATATATAAAACTTAGCATATGTATATATAATGCATAGGCGTATACGGGTATTTTGAGTTTTTAGAAAAGTCAACCCAAACCCATCGGTTATTAGAAAACTAAACTCAAATCTGTCGATTTGAGTTTTGGTTTACTTATTTTGGTTTTTTAGACTTTTCATTTTTTTAAGTTCGAGCCGGTTTTTTCTGTCTCGTGC
>WOUH02000001.1:6610210-6625876 GCA_009936405.2 Stevia rebaudiana
TTTACAAACAATGCTAATTACAACAAAATTAAAAACAATTCAAGATACAAAGCCATTGTGTACAACTGACTTTAGGTCCAAATGTACAATTGGGAATTTTGGTCCAGATGTATCTCCAATCTTTAGAGAGGATACTTGTTCTTGCAGCCTCTTGAAGTGGTAAAAGATATAAAATGGTTTCTATTATAGACGAAGGAAGGTTGTTGATCATATTTGAACCTTAACAATTAGCTTCCATCTCCAACTGTCTGCAAACCATGATAAGTGAAAATATCGACTCAAGATAAAGCTATTAAGCCTGTTACAAGAAATAAATATTAGAGAACAAATTAAATAGTAAACCGCAAAAAATAAATCAAGAGCAAAAACGTAATCATAAAGATACAAACCCTTCATTCAATGGTACCTACATCAAACTAATTCCAAACTCAAAATTGCCTACTTGTAAACTATCAATTCTACGTGGCAAAAAATGTCAGTTTACAAATGGTCGACTCAGTTTATTTCTTATACAAAATAAATAATGTATAAAATTTAAAATTGTCTTGTGATCTAGATTGCTGGATACAAGCACTTTGATCAGAAAAATCTCATATCTTTAAATATTAATAATAAATTCTAGACTTTTTCATAATAAACTAAGCGGTTCAGCATAAAGACTGAAACTTGAAACCAGAACCAATAGCAAAATATAAAAGCTTGATAGCAGGGTGTATCTATTAGTCATATAATGTGACTTTGCAATGTGACTTTGCAAGTCAAACACAACAAAGTAATCGAAGATCTAGATGTTGGATCTGCATTCCAGTATGACCGTCAGCTACAGATTTGACAATACTAATTAAAACCCATATTCAGATAAGAAACATCAGAATTATGAAAACCAAAATCACCAATATTCATCAATAACAAGAGCTAATGATACATCAGGAAAAGCCATCATAAATTCATCGGATATGATAATATGAACATGTATGTCGTCAATTAGTTCCAAATTTTGTTCAAACTCCAAAACAACATCAATTCGATTTCTCTATTTAATGACTGAATCTCAGTGAAAGACAAAAGAAAGTATCTTTTTTTCTTCTGCCTTTTTTTTTAAAAAGCTGAGAATTAGGACAACCATCATAAATTCATCAGATGTGCACATTCATCAACGTGTATGTGGTCAAATTTCGAATCTTTCATACTCAAAACGAAACAAAATTAGATTTTTAGGGTAAGTGAATAAAAGTTAAGGAAAAACAGAAGATAGTAGCGATTTTGAAAGAATTGGGTAACAAAATCCGGTTACCTCGTAATCCGGACAGATGCTAAAAGGAGAAGGAAGAAGACAGTCCCATCTCGGTTTGGTGATCAAGTCGGTTCATCACGGTTTGGTGATCAAGTCGGTTCATCACGCTCCCATTGTTGGGTGTGTAAATTATGGTGTAAGTAAAGAGCGGAGAGATTAGAACTTTTATGACGGAGTAGATCCCTCTATTTATAGAGAAGAAAGAGCCAACCCTAATGGTTTTTTCTTCAATCCAGGCCCTGCACCAAATTGGGCATTTGTCAAGTGTTGGGCTCAATTGGATTGTATTTTGATCAAATTAGGATGGTGTATCTATAGGGTTAAACCTAGATTGCACGAACGGTGATATAGTAGAATAAGAACAGACGATGATGACGGTAACGATGATAACTGATAAAATCCACTACCGATTAGAAACCTAAATTTAATTGGGGATGAGTCGATTGCAAAAGCACCCACTTTATCATTATGCGTTTTTCTAAAAAACCTAAACTTGGGTTTTTCTATTTTAAACATTGTTCTTCTTCTTTTTTTCTTTTTCTTTTTTTAACTTTCTCTTGTTATCACTTTTAGCCCCTTACTAAACAGGATGTCACAAGTTAAATCATTTCATGAAAAAGTGAAAAAAAATTCTAACATGCTACCTCATTTACATATTTAGTAGTTTATAACTTGTGGATTACATGGGTTAATAGATATAAATTATGGTATAACTTTTGTAGTAGACAGTTTATTAGAATAAAAATATGTAACTTCGGAAAACTGAATTTAACATGTGTTAGTTGATACTAAATATGCTATAGATTATGTATTACACGGGTTAGTGGATAACCTATGTATTAGAGACGAAAACTGTTAAAACTTCAAGCACTAGGAATGAAAACTAATAAGATTTGAAGCGTTAGAAATTAAGTATTATTGATAACACCGAAACTTTAGAAAGATTGTTTTTACTAATGTCTCTTTAAATAAGTTATAATCATATATACAACTTCTCATCAACAAGGTTATGGTTACAGTGTCTTAATCACTTATTTTC
The DNA here is from genome assembly GCA_009936405.2 of Stevia rebaudiana. Lineage (NCBI taxonomy): Eukaryota > Viridiplantae > Streptophyta > Magnoliopsida > Asterales > Asteraceae > Stevia > Stevia rebaudiana. Next base: position 6,612,544 of record WOUH02000001.1, read on the forward strand.
ATAGTGATTACTAGTAGTTTCCTCGTGGTTACATCTGGGTAGGGACCATCAAAATATCATCCATAGTTAAGGTAAAGATCGTCCTTGTTAATTTTCACTAATATTAGTAAGGATTATCTCTCACAAATAAATTGTGTTTAAAACCTGGTTAAGCCCCATTACACAAGTTTTCCTCGTTACTGTGGTATGTTGTTTTTGTATGAAAAGTTTTAGAGAGTTAGATAACACTTATAATGACTTATATTTTAATATATTTTTTTTGTGTGTAAGATGGTGCCTTGAATTGAGAATCATTTTGTTTAAATATAGTGAAAAAGCAACTTTTAAATTTTTTTGAAGCCTTCAGAGTTAGAGTTAGTGTAATGTAAAATAACTCTTATGATATGACTTTGTTTTCATATTTTTTATTTTACCGTGTTTTAGTTTTTTTAACAATTTTCCAAATAACTAGACATAGAACTAACATGGACGACTACTTCTCTCTAAAAATTACTCAAATATCTTGGTTCTACCAACGATGTATTCACATTTACATACACGCTTATGTTATATGTATTTATAATAACTTAGTTTATGTTTCATTTCTTTCCTTATGTTTTGATATAAGGGATCGAGGCTCAATCGACACGACATGCATTTCAATAATCATGACCAAATTTGATACTTATGAGCAAATATGTGAAACATTAAAAGAACTTTTGCTATTACGATCATTCACAGTCGGGCGAGAAGCTTGTATTCGCAATCACGAAAGTATACTCTTGTTCTCTACTTATCAATTAGAGACCACAACGAACTCAGAAATATTCCGTCATAGTTAGGTGATAAGGATGAGTGTTTCCCTAAAGCGTCGTCAGCTTATTGAGGATTGACATGATTTTTCATAAACTTTCAACATATCGCGTTATGACATATTTATTTGTTTCATCGTTATATTCATAAAATTTATTTTATTATATTCTCTTTAGTTTGATGTTGTATCGGTGTTCCGGTTAAAAAAATTGATATCTTAGTTTAAGGCTTACAATTAAATAATTAAAATCGGACAATCGGTTTTCATTTTAATTTTATAAATTTTAATTTTTGTAAAATCGGTCTCCGTCGCAAAACATAAGTGACTCTTCGGTTATAATTATAAACATCTATGATATAATTACGGTAACACATTAATCACATCTAGCGTTACAAGATTTCTTAAACAACTAACTATCTTTATGACTTTATCACAACAAACATTAGTTTAACCAGTATTAGGGGATATTACACCATAACTCTACTCAAAACAATCGAATCACAATACATCGTTTCACATTCATACGATTCCTTCATCAATCGAGGCGTTAAATCTCCAAATTACACCTACCAAAACCTAGATCCGTGAATCAAATCACTGAACTTTTCATAATTGATGATGATTCTGTAGATAAGACGTCGTTACAGGTGGTGGTTGGAGGCGGCGGCATAAAATGAACGTCAGCCATCCGTCGGTGCATCCGGTTGAAGTGGCACCGTTACCTCCGGCGGACGGCCGCGTTGTTGTGCCGCCGAGAGTGAGGATGAAGGTAATTCAAGGCATGCCGGGGACGATCGGCGGTCTCAGCTTGCGGTTTTTTCAGTTTGCGTATGCAGTCGTATCACTTGTGGTCATGGCTTCAACGAGCGATTTCGCGTCCGTCACTGCCTTCTGGTAATTTCTTCGATCTGTTTTTGTTGATGAACGTGTATTGATTTCCGCGATCTTGTTGTTTTATGCCTTTTTTTGAAATTTGTTAGCTGAACACATGATCGGTGATGTAGTTGAACTATGTTGCCAATCGCTTTAGCTACTCAGTTTTAGTGATAATTTGGAAATCGATTTCGTGATGCCATAACTCAAATGAATTTGATTCCATTTTGTGAAAGAGTGAAAATTGGAAATTATAAACTATTCTGTTTGATTGAATAAGAGAAGCATTTAGATTGGAAAAAACGAACTAAATAACTACTAACAACTGTGCCATTAGGGGAAGTGGGGAACAAAGTTGTATAATCACTTGTGGTGATATATCTTTATGAAAATTCTAATCAAGAGGCTGCTATCAATGTTTATGGATGTTAATTGTGCAATAATCAGATCCAGAACTGACATAATATCAAGATTATGGTGATAACTGATAATCAATTATTCCTGTAGGGAAGGTGTAAGCTTTTGAAAATGTGTCTGATTGAGATGGAGGATTGTATCATTTAATACTGATGTGAACTCCTAAATCTGATGCTATATATACGGGAAGACTGAATATGTGGACTGTTATTGTGGAAGGTTTATTGAATAAAAAACGATTGCTTTAGATATAGGTGACATGGATATTTTGCACATTAAATCTTATAAGTATGCATGCTTGAGTTGCTATTAAATTAATATTAAATTAATTAATAATCTTTTTTTAAATTGTTTGCCATCTCAGCTACCTTGTTGCTGCTGTTGCCCTCCAGAGTTTATGGAGTCTATCACTTGCTATTCTTGACATTCATGCTCTTTTGGTCGGGCGAACGTTGCAGAATTATAGAGTTGTTAGTCTCTTTTCCATTGGTGATGGGGTAAGATTAACTGCTGCATTAAGTGAGGTTAATTATTATATAACATTATTATTAATGCTACAAATAGGGTATGCGAATTCTTAAAGTTATTAGCGAATAGTACATAATAATACATATTCAGATGGTATCATGTCTAGTTTATGATTAGCCATAGGAGAAAGTAAAATGTCAGATTAATTAATCTTTATTATTTCTTAATAAAAAGATTTAGGAGGTTTTATATATCGAATAACCTAAACAAGTTTGAACCTTGGACTCATCTAACCTTTTTTGTCTAATAAGTTAAAACTTTTACATTTGAAACCATATATGGATAATTTGAGATGTCCCTACAAAACTTGATATACAGCATTTTTATGATATTATTATGCAAGTTTTCGTAGGTATATTATATATAATTATGAAATCGGAAACCGTTGTGATTAATTTGCAGGTGACATCAACTCTTACATTTGCAGCAGCATGTGCATCTGCTGGTATAACCGTTTTAATTGGTAATGATTTGGGTTTGTGTTCTCAAAATCATTGCAAGCAATTTGAGACTGCAACTGCGATGGCTTTTCTTAGCTGGTTTACCGCATTACCCTCGTTTCTTCTTAACTTTTGGTCACTTTCATCGCGTTAATCACGAAATAAATCCATTATTTTTAATTTTTTTTTTTTGGTAATCATTTCGTCATTCGTGTTTTTATGTGTAGTTTGTGTACGTGTGGCTTTTATTGTTTTTGTTTTTCATTTTTTAAAAGAAACGCATGGATGTCGTGAGAACATTGATGTATATACGCACACGTGTTTAGTTCGTGGATTTGAATGCAACGGAGGAAAGTTTGTGTTGCAATCGTTTGATTTTTTTCGTGTTGTCACCGGATGAGATTTTGTGCTTACAGATATAAATATGCATTATATATGGGATGAAATTATTAACATAAAAAAGGTCATTATTGTCATTACTAAATGGAGCAAGGTATTCTTAATTAGCTTGTATAACGTTAAATCGAGTATCGGTGGCCCATGTGTGGTGCACAAATTAGTGGGGGCTCAAGAGCCGAACTGGCTCCAAACAAGTACGGGTTCAATTATTTGATTTTGAAAATGGTTTGTTAGAGAAAATGTCTCATCAAAAGGTAGTTCTAAAAGGTGGGAACCAGTTTTTTCAGATTGGTTTATGAACCGGTTTTATCTGAAAATCAAGAACCGATTTGGACTTGTGGTTGTTTTTTCAGGTAGGGTTTGGTATGGCTTGTAATTGGATTGGAACCGAATCGGTTCTGGTTTGGGTTGGTTTTAGCTTTGAAACATGTTTTTTGTGCACCTCTAGTCGTGTGGACCGAATCGCACCAGAAATAGTGAGGTTTTAGAATGAAGGCCGTACTACTTGTAACCGGTTTGCTCTTTTTTAACCTGTTTGCAAAAGTATGAAAAGTAGGTACTCGAATTGACTTGTTTATCTATAGAGTTGTATTTCAAAAGGTTTGTGAGTCAAATACTAGAATCTAACCCGCATAGCCTATTTTTGACCGACAAAAATGTACCTCTAGGTTACACGAAAACTAGATATTGATTAAACTTAAGTCGAATTTAATGTTCTAAATGCTGTACGTGTGAAAGATTATCTTCACAAGGAATGAGTAAAAGGTATTGTTTCCGTTGTTCACTCTTGTTCCAAACGATAGACGAATACAAAGCCATATACTTGGTTGCCTATTTTCAACTTTTTAATCGTACTGCCATACCTTAACATGTGGGTTTTAGCGTATCACCTTGTCGTAGTGCGTGATTACAAAGCCATATACTTGGTTGACTATGTTCAACCTTTTAATCAAACCGTCACACCTTAACCTGCGGGTTTTAACGCATCACTCTGTCGTAGTGGGTAACTTCACTTGTTATATCATAGGGTGTCATTTGCATCATACATGAAATTGCGGCTAAATCCTTCAAAGTAAAGTCTTTGTAACCAATGACCATGAAATTGTAGTTTAATCTTTTTGTTTGGTATGACCATAACAATCAAACTCAAACCTACAACTGTTGAGTTGGTAGGACACTACATTACCAACATAATGTTACAAGACTTGTATAGTTAATTGTTCAACTTGAAATAACAATATAAAATCCTTTAAAATGGTTAGCAGTCTTCAAGATTAGTGACTAGTGTGTGTCTCTGTATACTCAGGTTGAAAGTAAGAAATGCTAGTAGATAACAAATTTGACAATGTTTTAGCGAAAAAAACATCATATGAAATAAAATTAACATTGAAATTTTGTTCTAGAATTTGTTGGTTTTTTACAGGTTAAGACCAGACAAAAAAAAAAACCAAGTTTGCAGAGAGTACGTACATACAAAGTACACGTGTAATGTATTTTCCTAAAGCTATACGACAACATTTAGCTATTTATTTTTTCGGTTTTGTACCTAACAACCGTTTCACAAAAAAAAAATAAATAAATAAAATAAAAGACAACTGAAAAACAAAGGCACAACATATTATGTTATGTGAGGGAGATTATCACCATGAAAAAGGACTTGCTCCCAACAAAAATATTTCATTTTCCACATCTTTCACCCACTGGCACACGCGGTTGCATATACGTATCGCCACAGCCTACAACAATTAATTTACCAAACTTCATATATATGTTGCATAATATCATATTTACCGATCAAAAAAATTAATATCAAATATAGTTGTTCAAAATACTTTAAATGTCATTGAGAAAAAATTATCCTGATGACAGTTTTATAGAAAAGGTTTAAATGTTGCAAAATATGATTTTGGGGGGATATATAAATTTATCCCCTAAAAAAGGTTGATTAAACTAACCTTATCTGCAAGAGGATCAAAAGCTGCATAAAGTTCAAAATCCTGTGTGACCCAGCACAGTAAAGCTGCAAAAGAAATATAAAATTTGTAATATTAACTTAGTAACCAACATTAATCGAGAAATACCTTCTTTAAATAAGAAAATAATATTGGTTTAAAAAAAATTAAAGATTAGATTATTTTACCATAATTTTCATCCCTTCTGAACTGAGTTTTATGGGGGCCTACTTCTTTATCATGCATGGAAGCATAAAGTCTCTGGTATGCTCTATACAATCTGCAAAAATAAATAAATAAATAAATAATAATAATAATAATAAAGTGAAAACCACCTCAATTGTTACTCAAAGTTGAAAGAATAATCAAGGTGACACTGAATTTAGCTAAAAAGGAAAAATAAAAAACCTTTTCTGTTGAGCGGGCCCACTGATTGGGGGTGCAAACTCGGAAGATACATATTGATCGAGGTAAATACTGCGATAAATGAAGTGCAAAAGTCCAGCTGGACCACCTATACCTGCAACCGTTTCAGGTGCGGGTCTTCTTTCATTTGAATGGAATAAAGATCCAGAACGAGCAGACGGGTCAACCGGCAACTGGTCAATACGCAAGCCACCTTCAGACATGGATCTTTGAACTTCGTTTAGAACGTTTGATTTTGAAAGAACAGTTTCAACTCGTATCCTATGAATAATAATAGTTTAAATGACTTATTAAAAATAAATAAATAAATAATAGAATTATAATAAAAAGAACAGGGAAAATCATCAAATAAAACCCAGTCAAGAGTAATGCACAAAACCTTGCAAAATGATTTATTTATTATATACACATGTTATCATAATGGAATGTATTTATCCGATAATACCACCAAATAAATTTAAACCAAGTCGACCCGTTTTAACCATACCAAATAAATTACACATTTTGACCCGTTAATCGTATCTTACCTCTAATTTCTGACATTAAAGAAACACTTGCCTGCATTCTTTAAGATGGAAAAAAGCTTGTGAACTTGCTGTGAGCAATATCAGGTATGTATCAACCTGAAACATACATAATGTTAAATTCACTTCATTTCACATATAATTTCTAGAATCTAGATACATAAAATATCATTAACCTACATTGGTAGCAGCAAAAACTAACAAGATTCAAGAAGTTAACTTGTGGGAGAATGATTCTATAAAAAGTAAAAGTTGCGATTCACTTACATCAAGATAATGAACATAAGCGTATAGAAATGCCATTGGGTTGTATCTTGGCAAACATATTGGTGAAAAAGATTCAGATGTCCTGCAAGTTAAATGTTTTACATCAGTAATAAATCTCCCATTATTCATTCTACAAGTCGCAAATTTGATACATTTACTTATAAATGGGTCAGGTTAGGTCATAAAATGCCCAATTAATTCAAATAGGTACATTATTAGTGAAATAAACACAGTACAAGTATTTGACACATCAGCTGTTTTTTAAATTTTTGGACAAAAAGTATAAAAAAATTTACCCTTATTGGCAAACGAGCCCATATCTTTATTAATTTTTTAGAGAAAACAATATAAAGTAACTATTGTTATAGATTTATTGCAAACTTGCCTAAACGATTCAGATGACGTGACAAAGTTAGCCAGCAGAAACATATCATCAGGATGAAGTGATGCTTTCTGTAAGCCTACCAAACTAACAACCTGCATATTAGCTTTAATAATATAAGGATGACATCTCACAAACTAAGATATATATATATATATATAAAGATAAAAGTGATAGCTGTAAGAACCTTATCTTTGCACATCAAAATTGCAAAAACGACACCCGAATCTGCAACATCTTGCAAAATAGCACAGGCAGATTGCCTTGTAGCATAAGCAAGAGGAAGACACGTGTATGCATGTAGAAAAGTAGCAGGGTTCCTGATACAAATTGGAATTATAAAAAATTATGATTTAAAATAATATTTTTAAAAAAGTGAAAGAAGACAAACTGGCTGAAAGAGTGAATGAGAGAAGAAAAAACTGCATCTGTTCCTCCAAGCAAAGGAGTCATGTCAAATTTTGGATTTTTCTCAAAGCATCTATCAACAGATCTTGTGAGAATAAGTATCATCTGCAGTAATACCACATCAATGGTACAATAATATTCACATGATCCAAAAGGATTATGAACGTGACAAACAAAAGGGTAGTAAAGTAATTTTACCTGACCATAAAGAAGCTCAAGTTGCCCTTTTAGTGATTCGTAAGGTTCTTCTGTACAGCTTATGCAAACTAAATAAATAGGTCCTTTAACTAGAAAAACCACCTGATGTTTTCCTGCTCGAACCAATTTGACACGATCACCCCTGATAGTTAAAAAAAAGAAAAATAATGTGATTAAAATACCTCATTATGCATCTTACGTGTACTTAGACTAATCCATTACTTTTTTATTTATTGTTTCTCTGATTTAGTTATAGTTTGTAATTTTGTATGACATTGGATATTGATTTGATGCATATTATATGTTTTCTCTTCAACTGCCCTTAAATTTATGTATTATTGATTACTCTTGATTATTGTAAGACAGTTAACTGTAGTTTAACCATTTGCAATGAATCCAATGACTGTTGATAAAACTCACAGTAATCTTCTTTTAGATAAAACTTGAAGATGTGAATGATTTCATCTCTAATTCATAAAGTTTAACTTTCCTCAAGATCAATTGTTCCCATAGTTTCTTCATTTATTTAGAAGTTTATACTAAAGTCGGTACTTAAATCTAGAAACCAATTAAATTAAAGTTATAACAAATTGTTGCAAGTTATGTTTACTCACCTCATTAAACTTTGATGCCCTTAAGGAACTATTTGCTTATTACCTTTGTTTCTTTAGTATGATACTATATCCACATAAAGGATTTCATTTGATTTGTTTGGTTCATAAAAATTCAAAAATATAAAAGATACTTTTTGCCTTTATTACATTTAGTCCTACTTTAATGTTGCTTTTAGTGTGCAGTTTTAGAACACGGTGCCTGCAAACACATGGCTTTCAAATAGTCATTCATCTCTTTTGTTTGACACATAAATCAAGAAAACTGAACGATCAAATCTATTTTCATACAAACTCGTACCATCTTCAGACAAAAGTATTTAAATTACTGAGGACAAAATTAGATTACATCAATTCAATTCTCAATTAGAGATGAAGTGAATGTAAACATACTTTTATCGGGTAATACGTTATTAGTAAACAGCTGATGGATGAAAGCTTATTGGTTAATTACATGGCTAAAAGAAATAATGAACTAAGCAATAGCTAAATATCTATAACATACATTTCTTGATAGAGACAAGGCTGCTAACTAAATGATTGTCATTTGGTTTAACTTGTTGGAGTTTTTTATGAAACAAAAGGAAATAATAAAGTTGTATAGCAAATAGATTTACCCATCTTCCACAAAGGAAATGATAGCTTGCAAAGTTGCTGAAAATCCTGCTAGCTTGTGCTCATCTCCATATCTAGAAATAAATTTAAAAGAGAAATAACATGAGTCATTTGTAGTAAAAAGCCTGAAATTATATGATTCACGCTATAATACATGCAAAATGATTCATGAAGCAAATGATACGAATATCAAAATCGACTTGTGTGAATTGCTTTTTGTAAACGGGTCCTATCTTTCAAAATGGTCATTTATAAAAATTTCACACATTTCAACCAAATTCATGTTCGTGAAGATCTCTTCTCATTCTAGAAGTTGATGTAATCAAGAAGGTTTACTATCCTATTCTGTTCTCTACTTTTTCTTCTATTATTCTCTTTCTTTTCTCTTCAGTTCTTAATTTCTTTTTTTATCATATAAAAACAAGATAAGTTCATTTCGCCCTTCAATAGATAAAGATAATAATGGTTGGCTAAACAAGATTATATGTAGCTTTATGTTATTATGAATTTATTATCTAATATCATAAAGCATGGCTTATACAAGCAATTAAATTAAGACCCCAAAAGACCAAGGTGGCAAGGTGAGATTATGTTTTCATGAATTTATCACATATCAATAAAACTAGGATAGACTTTACTGTGACATTAATTACGTGTGTATATAGAAATAAATTTACAAAAGTCTTGAGAAATTTGATCGCACTAAATAAAAATGAGACTGAAACGGGAATCTGATACAGCATATTTACGATCTAACAAAACTAGTTTTTTATAGAATATTTATATATCCCAAAGTAAAACTACACATCATAGACATTAACACGCACAGAGTCACAGACCTTGAATATATTGGTTTTCCAGAGTGACTCAAAATAAAGAAGTGTTTCTTCCTTTTCCTCCAAGAGATAGAAGCATCATCCTGCACTTTATACATTATCAGTTAAGGTGCATTTTTGTACATACACTATCAGCATTTCTTATTTAAAACAAATGAAGCAGTGCAATTCAAGATTCAAAATTCAAAAAAATATAAGTTGGTCGCCTAAATTAACAATAAAACCCAACACTTACCCAAGTTGATGACAAAAAGTTAGTTAAGCTGTTAAAAAATATCATCAACAAAACTCTTAGCGAGAAATTCACGGCTGGCTTACATAAAGTGCTAAAGAAGATGAAAGCAGCTGCCTACCAGAAAAAATGCTGGAAATTTTATAACCTCATTATCTAACTAAGAAATATCAAAAGAAGGATGCATCATGCATTTCAACATTCTTGACAATCAATGGATTCAGAACCTTCAAGAATATTTTCCATACTACTTACAGGTACGTTAAATACCAAATGTAATGTTATTCAGTTCACATTTGACTTGACTCCCACAAAATGATAGAATAGCAACTGTAGATACGAAAAATTATCCAACTTCAGAAAACCAGGAATCTCGTTTTTCACTTAAACTTAACTAAAAGAACTAATCAAATTCCAAAACCAGAAAATGAAAAATAAAAACTACATGCTAAAAAAATACCTCATCCGCATGCCGTTTACCACGATTCCATTGCGCTTCAGAAGAATTCAACGACACAACTCCATCATCACCCATGGCAGACCCATTATCCCGAAGTTCCCGTATACCATCAGTTCCAGAAGCACTAGTCACACTACCGCTACTACCCCTCTCACCGGCATAACCGCTGCTAGTAGGGCTCGACAGTGCCCCATCCACCTCCGCTTCAACCTCCACCTCCACCTCCAGATTGTTCGTCCACAAAACCGATCGCCTCGAAGAACTACTCTCACCGATCGAATTAATCAGCATCTCGCTATCAATTTCCTTCAATGATCCATCATTGATCTCTGAAACGGTTTCGTGATAGTGATCAGCTGATGGTGATGTTCTTTCGTCAATTGAAGTGTTCAATGAGATCGAAGACAGTTGATTCTCGATGGCGTCTAGAGAGTTATCTATCGAATTGGTGTTGACGACAGTATTAGGTTTTTGGCCGGTTGATTCGTCTTCTTCGTCGGATGATGGTGATCCGGAGCTTAAATCGGACGCCATTGGCGATGATGCCTCGCGAATTGAGATTCAAGAGTAAGAAATTTAGGGTTTTTGAGTTTAGAATTGGGGAAATGGATGAGCGAGTGTTTGATGCATTGACGTAGCAGTTGTGCTGTGTAACTGAACAAGAAGGTTATATGGGTCGGATAATAATGGGCCGGGTTTTTTAGGCCTAACTTAAGTGAGCTCATTCTGTGTTGAAGGCCCAAATACGTTTTTTGTTAGTTGTAACTTGTAACCCATCAAGGAATTAAGTAGTTGAGTGACTAATATCCTACAAAGTTTTTACCCATAGATTTCGTATAAATCTAGTTCTTCTTACAGATTTTTTACCTACAAATTCTTATTGAATGTTTATGCTATATAGTTTTGATGTAAGTAGATGCATAATTTGAATAATTCTTTATGTTGATTAATTGTGCAAATATTATCATTGTTTATTGGTTTATATTTTGTATGTGACCTTATGCATAGCATTCGTGCCTCTTGTTTTGGTATTATGCATGGACTTGTTATTTCATGGATCCGTGTATGTGACCCTTCTTTTATCCCTTTGTTTACATGTTACTTTTTTTTTGAACGGCATTTTTACATGTTACTTACTAGTTGATATTGATCATCATTAACATAATCGATGGGTTAAGTTTTGGAAGTGATCTAGGGATATAATGACCATTGTTGGGCCAAGGTGGTTGTTGGAAGCTTTTAGTGGAGTAATGGTTCAAGTTGGGTTGGTTTGCTGCTGTTATATAACGTTTTTATATGAATAGTTATACAAAAGTTTATGATGTAGCTACTATACATAACCTGAGGAGTTTAAGGATAAAGATAGTATACTAAACTTTGTTTAAACTTTTGTTATCGTTTTGAGTTCATTTCCTTGTTTAAAGTTGTGTTCTAAGAAGTTTATGATGATGCTCTTTAATGAATTTGGAATAAGTATGGTAGAGCTATCGTGAATATTTAGCACGAATATATTCAATATTAGAACCAACTTTTTAATCATAGATTTTCTATTATGTTTTTATATTTTCCTTTTATAATGATAGTACAATCATTCAGAGCTCTAATAAAAAAACTACATTTCATTCGGCACAACGCAATTTAGAGGGGTGAAGTAGTCATCCAACCAAACAACACAACTCGTTCAACACTTAATTGCGTCAGTCTTAACCAGACAGACCACTTACTGACTCAAGCATTGCCAAATAACCCCCAAGTCTAATGCATCTATAATTAATCACATTTATGTTGTATCTTCAAATATAGAACTCAAATTCTCTATATCATGAATAGGTGTTGTTAGTGAAACACTAATTATACATTTAAAATTCTCAATTACTAAACAATTCTCATTTAAAAACACGTTTATTAGGAAAATAAAATATATTGACATCTCAAATGCTCTTTGCCAAACCGTACGGCATAAACCTTCCACCCTTTGGCCTACCCATCTCGTGGGAATAAGGAAGTCGACACCCATGAATTATTTGCTAATGTTATATATGTATTTCGATCTTCATCAGTCTTTGAAATTTTTTTGTCAACGACCCTTGTGAAATTTGACAACCTTCTTGACCGCTAAAAGACTAGTACTGGAATTTAAAAGTAAAAGCTTTTTAATATAAAGTTACTATAAACTAATTTATAAAATAAAACCATTATATAAATAAATATACAAAAGTATGAATTATTGATGTAGCCCATTAACAATGTGTACTTTGATATAATAACCATTTTGCTAGGGTTGTAAAAAACAAATGGTTAACAAACAGCGCTCGTGAATTGTTCGACGGAAAGTTTGTTTACATTATTTTGTTTAATAAATGCACGAACATGAATAAACAATTTTGTATAGTTATGTGTCAGTAAATCGTTCGTGATCTGGTTCAAACTGGTTCTAAAATTCTTTTTAAGGTTTGCAAAATACAAGTGACCACCAAAAATTTCGACCCTGGTAAAAGAAAGTTTCTTAGATTCGTCACCATTCGCAAGTCATTTAATTCCATAAAAGGAATGATTTAGAGGTACCTAATAAACTCTTCATGGTTAGAAAAACATCAATAGAAGCTATGTGATTATGTTTGAAGTCTTTGTATAATGAACTCGTTATTCCTATCACGACCCAAATTCTATCCTTTCCATGTCACTCGAACTATGAAACATTTAAACCCTGATTCAAGTTCAACAATAAACTGAATAACACCAGCTATATAAAAATAGTCTGTAACTTTGTACGTTTTTAATTGAAGGCAAATTGGATTTTAATAATCTCAACTTTGACCTATTGGCCTACAATAATCCCAACTGGGAAAATTGTTACTAGCACTCCCACATTTTAAATCATTTATCAGTGGCAGTCCCTCCGTTAAATAACACTAACACCGTTTGATTTTTAATGACGTGGCAAATTTATTTTAAAAACATAAAGTGCAGGG
>WOUH02000001.1:6632607-6652807 GCA_009936405.2 Stevia rebaudiana
TTTTTAATGAATTATTATTTTTAATGTTTACAATTTATTATTTTTATTCATTTGTAATTTAAAAAACAAAAAAAAAAAGGAGGGTAGTTTAGTTTCTAAGGTACCATTGCCACTACTTTATGGTACTTGGGAATGTAGTTGAAGCATTTGATGTGACATAGTGTGATTGGGTAATTTGTTATGGTAGTTTTGCCTCTTAGGCAACCACTCCCCATACCCTTTTGTAGCGTTTGACGGATATAATAAAATGAGCAGAAAAAGAGTTTTATACAGTCACATTTAAAATCGTCATACTATATCTACTCCACACACACTGCGGGCCCAATGAAAATACTATTTGGCAATCTCATAACTTGGGCCCTTTTTTTATTTTATTTTCGTAAATCCATCCCCTTTATTTGGACCATAATGAAAATACTATAAAACTTAAGTAAATTCACGCTACTAACCATAGTACTTAAAAACAAATTATAAAATTACCAAATAGTTGGTTAAGTTATTATAATCAGAGTAATGATACTAAATAAAAAAAAAAATTGGATGTATTATAACTTTTTAAAACTTATATAAATGCTAGAACTAGTAACTTTGATAATTGTCATTTAGAGAATCAACGATTTATCCGGTCCAAGTCACGTACTTCAAAGTTGTACAAATTATTTTAATTGTATAGAAAGCATTTATTGAAAGTTTCTCTCTTTACTATGGAATTTTAATTTGGTATAAAAAAAATGGTCACAATTCACTTTATAAAGAAGATAAATATAATAAACATACGTAACGATCGAGGTGTCAATGTCAATTGTCAATTGTCAATTGTCAATCGTCAACCCCACCAGCCTCTTCTAAGACTAGGATTTCTGACATTATCATAACTGTTTCGTACTTTCATTTAATACATGGTACGTAGTAATATTTACTTTTTTATTTACTTTTTCTATTTCTATTTCTAGCATATCATGTGGAACAACAAAAAAATGGGAAAATCAATCAATCACCTGAGAAAAGAAGACAAAGAGACAGAGACTCTTGATGAACACAAATCCAAGTCTGATTGGTGTTAGTAAACCATGCTTGAACCATTTCTGCACAATCATCTCCCTCTTATTCAACGGGATTTCTGAGAATTTGTTTATGTACGGCCATTCATGAGTAAAGCAAAGAGAACCTGCAACTAAAAGGGTACCCAACCTGGTTGAAAGAAGTTTCAAAACCAATCTCACCACCATAGTTGCTTCAAAAAACCCTCTTTTCTTCAGAAGATGAGCAACCTGCTTCCAATCCAAACAAGTTAATTAGGCAACATGCTTTGTATTGTAGACACGTTACTTTGGATATTTGGTTTATGTTTTGGATATATAATTCGCATATTTGTATAGTTTAGATATTATGAACTTTTAGATAAATATCTAATTATTCAGAAATTAATATTAGATTTAGATGAAGAAATAAAATATCTAAGTTACATTTTGGCCGTCACAAATGGTTGCAAAAACATGCGATTACAAACCAGACACGAAATTTGTGACCTTGAAAACGGTCACAAAATAATCTCCGGCCGCAAAAAAGGTCACAAATGGGATTTTAGTCGGATAAATTCTTGCCAAGCGCGTTTTCGTCGCAAATCAGTTGTTAAAAGGCTACTTGTGACTAAAATTGCGGTCGCAAATCAGATCGACATTAATAGTGTTAAATTTTTACAACCAAACAATAACTAATATATATAATTGTTTTAATTTTAACTTGTTTACAATACGTACCTTGTTTGGAATTGGGTGTTGAGAGGCAGAAAGAGTGGAAAATAAGTGTGTGGATTCTTGTAATTTGTGGTCATCATGATCAAGAGAATTCAAAGGGAGTGGTTGAAGGATGACCTCACATAGACTGGTCAAAGCCTCCATTTCTGATGAGCAAAAGCTTCCATTTTTGTAATCTTCATCTCTCTCACCTCTCAACAAAGGGTGAGACTCAATTTCTCTCTCATCATACATGTTTGTGCTTGTGTGTACGAGAAGATGTATAACTTTGTATCAGGAGGCATGTATATATATAACACATGTGTGTCAATTATTTTGGTGGAGCCTCCTGTATTACGTTTATTTGAAAACAATGTAACAATTGTTTAGTATGTAATTAATACCTAGAAAATGTATTATTATATTATTTTAAGGCGTCGTAGCTCGTAGACAAACAACTTCAATCGTGTTACATCGAAATATAATACACTAACTTAAAACCCGTATTACACGTGGTTATATGATTAACACTTAAAACTTTATCATTTCTTATAAGATAAAGTTCATTGGAGAACCTTAAAAAAACGAAAACATCAAGAAACTGGCTCAAACGAACTCTGATTGAGCTTGGCGTCATTGGAACCGGTTCATCGAACTCTTAACAATTTTCGTCATGAAACCTTTAACAAAAGACTGTTAAAACTTAAAACGTTAGGGACGAAAACTGTTAAGTTAACGATGAAAAAGTAGAAACGTTATGGATGAAAACTGTTAAGTTAAGGATGATAAATTTTAATAATTAAAACGTTAGGGACGAAAATCGTTTAGACTTGAAACGTTAAAGACAGTTTCTATTAATGGTGAACTGAAATTGTTAAGTATTGCAAACCCAATGATAAAAAGTGTTGTGTACCTTTTTAAATATATCAGATAAATATACTTAATGAGATAATAACAAATTTAAATTATTTTGAAATTTAAATATAATTTTAAATTTAAAATAAAAAGCATATAAAACTTAAAATATTTATCTAATTAATTTAAATTAAAAAAAAACTCTTAAAAATTTGTTGGTTTTGGCCTTGATTATCAAAGACTTTCTAATGTAACATTAAAGAGAAAATTTAATATTTGCTACAGTATTATATATTTATTAATTTTCAAGTGCTTATGCACAGTAACTTGTGTTTTCTAACATTGGCCACAATGTTTTGCAAAGTTTATAATTTTGACACCATGTTTTGAAGCTGGCAAATTTTGAAGTGTGGCCTGTACACCTGGTCTTTTTGATCACCGATTCTTCTTTTCAACCGCGCATAAGATGAAGATGAAAGAGAGAGAACAATTGAAAGATTTCCCTGAATTCTCTATTTCAGCATGCATCTACCTTTTGTGAATCTTACAGATTTTTTGCTCCTCCCATAGACAGACACGGAGATGTCTCTTTCTCGCTTATCTCTTTCTTTCTGCCTGATTCAAACGATACAGAGGCTGATTCATGTCGTTATACTTCACATTTTGATTTGTCTCCTTCCTTTCAACCCACAATTGTCTTCTTTGGGTTAATTTCATCTGGATTGTCTTCCTTTTCATACGGCTTGCATGTTTCTTTATTGGCAATTTTTTGCTGTAATTTATTGTGCATGCCAGGTGTTTGTTCTAATGCCTGCTAAATTTTTCCGAATTATTTTTATGGGTTTTGGTTGTGAATGATAATGTTATTGTATCATGTTGTTATAGTATATTTGGTAGGGTTATTCATCGAATGAGCTGTGTAAAAACTTGATTTACTTTTTTAACTTTTATAATGAAAGTTTAAAATTTTAACATAATTTTGTGTTCTGAGTTTTGATAATTAAAATATTTATGCACAAATACGTTCTGATGGATTTGCTTACCGTTTTACCTATTTTCATATTAGATTTACAGGTTGATACCTTTTTGTGTTCATCCGTTCATCGGCATCTTCAACGGTGTATTATGTTTTATAGATTTGCAGAAGCTGTTATCTCTGGCTTTATAGTCGTATAGGATGGTGGTGTTCATCTCAAAAGGTAACCATATTAATTATTGTTTTAGTTTCGTTCTTCTAAATGCAACATTATATATAATTTTGAACAAATACTGTTTAGGGTCTGATTAAATGGTATTGTTTTTAATCTGATTTGTTGACACCGTTGTTCTAAATGATGATGAGAACTCAATGTTTGGATCCAACAATCTATATAATTTTACTTAACTGCTCCACTATTTCGCATGCATTCCATCCATTAACTTTGTTTCAAACCTGTGATAACAAGTAAACGTTAAACATAGTAATATCAGTTTCCTTACTGTATTGTGGTGATAGTATCTGATAAATGAGATTTAAAGATTATTGTTGTTGTTTCTCTTCTATTTTTGTTTGTAACTGTTTTATTAATCCAATTTGACTATAAAGGAAGTAGCCATTGGAATCTGTTATGTAGTTGCAACATGATTTTGATTTAAATACAAACTATTTTTATTTTTTGCTACTAACTGAATTTCGGAAATGTGATTTCATAATGTATGTTTTACTGTTCTTTGTTTATGAATATGTAGCTTATGGAAGTATATATATACATGTTTGTGTTTTGTAAAATTATGAATATAATAGGCACGTTGATCACATGGGCTATCATATAATTGAGGGAGTAATGGTGAACTTCATTTTTAAGGGAAACCATTGGATTTAGGGTGGGTTAATTGGTGTAACTTTAATTTGTTGTTACAATTATGTATCATAAGCTCATAACAACTTTAATTCATTGTTATGCATATCCATTTAATGCAGTCAAAAAGACGTGTGACCGTATAAAGAAGGTTAGATTCATGTGTCGCAATTTCGCGTAAATCCAACAGTATTCTTTTTGTTATTATGATAGCATGGAACCATTGCTCTCATGTTTAAATAATTCAATGTTATAAAATGCCAGGTTGGATGCAATGTAAAAGTTTGTTGCTAAGATTTTGGATAATCCAAAAATAGACGTATTGGTTGTTTCTGAAGTTGTTTTTAGTTACTGGTGAAGTAACACAATGAATTTAATTTGTATATGGCTATTGTTTCACAAAGATACTAACATGATCAACTCAAAATGTTCCCGCCGCAACGCGCGGATGGAATATTACTAGTTGGTTGTAAACAGGGCAAGATCAAATAGTAAAAAATCTTGACTCAAAAAAAATAAAAATAAATCTTGGTTATTCATTTGTTTATGGTAAACAAGAAGTGAAAGGGCATTCATGTAAAAATCATCGTTGACTTTTTAAATTTCCCCCTCACTTTTTTTAAATGGTAATAACTTTTTTGTATGACATTATTTTTTTATAAAAATTGTACCGTAAAAATAAGCATTTTTTCTCTTTAATTTGATTACCATAGTGATATATATATATTTTAACTTAAAAAAAGCTATTACGATGATATAACACAAAAGAATATATTACAAAAAATCTAGTACAAAAAAATTAGATATACACATACTGTATTTTCAAAACAATATACATGTACTGTAATTCCAAACAACTAGAAATACATATACTGTAAAACAACTAGATGTACATGTCTATATTTTTAAAACAACTAGATATACATATACTGTATTCTATATTGGTTTTTAACCGTCTGAAGAAAAAAAACTAGATTTTTTTGTACTGGATTATTTTATACTATATTGTTTTGTACTAATTTTTTTTAGTTTAAAAAAAATTATATCACTATAACACTATGGTACTCAAATTAAAGGAAAAAAAACGTTCGATTTTATGGTACAATTTTTATAAAAATTAAATAAATTTTACGATCTAACCCCGTAGCTTACTAGCTTAGCGGTAATACTTCGATAGAAATTCAAAAAGGCAAAATTTTAAATTGATATTTTGATAACCTTCGTTGATAGGTCGGTCTCTCCGATAGATCTCCAACAATTGTATTAAAAACATTCAAAAGATAAAATAATGAAATTCACAATGAGATTTTAAAGATTAGATTTCTAAAGACATTTCGTTTCAAGTTAGCAGCTATTGTTATGGAGTTTGATTTTGTCAGAATGCGTAGTAGGTGATTTGTAAAAAACAACGAGGATCAGATTTTCTTTGGACATGATCCTCACGGTTGGAACAGTGTTGAATCACTGACCAATTAATTAGAAGTATTTTACTTTCTTTCAAATCGTAGGTTAAATTAGTATAAGATCACACAGTTGTTTTTTCATTCATGCAATCATTGTTTAATGTTGAAACATAAATTAAAGCAAAAAACAAATATTTGGAAATCAAAGAATGCACCTAATCAGTCTACATGATTCATTTGCATATGAAAAGTATAGAATTAGGTTATCAATATTGATCGTATAATTAACCTAATCAACCACATATAGCCAGAGGACGGTGGACGGTTGAATCGTCACCAACAAAATATATAATCAGGGACGTCTTCGAGAATTCGGGTATCCTGTGGGAGTCAAAAAAGGCTCCTTTGCATAATTAATCTTTTTTAATAATCAACGATAACTGAGATTAAATAAGTTAATAAACAATACAAAACAACAATGTTGTAGCAAAATGATGTCTTTCACATAACTAAATGAATCGTGACACTCTCCTATCATTCTTTGAAGCGAAGTTGTTAATCAATTCTTTATAATCCAATTGTTAATATTATGAGTTTGGGTATTTATTTAAATATATTAACAATTGTTTTGGGTTTTATCCAATTTATTACTGGGTTATAAATGGATCAAAATTAAATAATAAATTTTGTCCTTGATTATCTACATATGGTTTTTTATATTTTTTTTTATAAAATATATATAAATTTTTTAAAAAATATAAATAATTTTTTTGAAAATTTCGAGTCCCAAAAATAAGAGACTTATATAGTTCCACCTCCTACACCCTGTAATAGCCCCCGCTCTATATAATAACTTATGGGTTGTTAGTTTAAGATAAATAACATAAACAGATAACGACAAAGTAGGTCACGACAACTACATCAAATCCAAGGCAATAAGCTAGCAACGGTTGAAACTCAACTACCATCAACAAATGATCTTGGAAATTAGGTTCTAGTGGATTTCGTGATTAACTAGACAGAGACCAAGTGCGAAATTATCTTCAATTGAATTCACTTCACCAGCGGTTATTGGCTTCCACACGATATTGATTAATTATTATCAGTTCTTGATTCAAAAACCAGACATTACAACCACTAAGTATACATAGATTTGTTGAGTGAACTACAATTTAGAGTTTTGTACTAAATTTAATCCAAATCAAGCAAAACCAAGCAGCCTATGCGCCTTTGGTGCAATGGCATGGGCCTTTGGCCTTCCTTTGGGAGGTCAGGGGTTCGAAACTTATGGGGGGTTTTACAGTCTAAAATGACTGGTTTCCACCCGAACGGTTATGCAGGGAAGCCAGGTTCCGCTATCACCGCGGGTTTAGCTTCCGGGGGGGATAGTTGTGGTCTGTGTTCGCAGCACGTAGGGGTCGGGTCGGGTCTGTTAGCCGTTCAAAAAAAAATAAAAAATAAAAAATAATGAAAGACTTTTAAAATCACTATTGAACCTCAATTTTTTGTCTCATCCAAAATAGTAACCACTCATTGTTTGGTGCTTAGTAACCACTTTGTCCAATCATATGTAAAAAACCATAGCCAGTTCAACTAGGGCCACTTGAATGGTTCATCAGAATCATATCTCTACCATTATCATCTGCATGTGTTTAAAAATCTATTTAATGTTTTAATTATGAACCATTATTCTCTTTGATGAAATAAATTTATGTCTTTAACTATTAAGTATTGTTCATATTAGAAAAACTAGATAAAATTTATTTCGAATCAAAACTTTGACCTACCACCGACCCTAATTAAATTTACAAAATTAATCCACCCATGTTACATCTCTACTTATGTCTTGTGTATAAAGAACTAGCATTTTATACATCAACCTAACTCGGACACATGTCAAATTCTATAACCTTAACATTACCTATTTAAGTCATTT
Organism: Stevia rebaudiana; assembly: GCA_009936405.2. NCBI lineage: Eukaryota > Viridiplantae > Streptophyta > Magnoliopsida > Asterales > Asteraceae > Stevia > Stevia rebaudiana. Next base: position 6,640,376 of record WOUH02000001.1, read on the forward strand.
ATCTTAATGAGTCAACAGGTTAACCAATTGTAAATGTGTTATGGGGTTTGCCAAATTGGCCAATTTCATTAAGCAAGTTGATAAGTCGATTTGTTTAATAAATGAATTAAACATATCAACTTGTATCTAAAAGAGTCCACTAGGTTGAGAAGAGGTAATCATGTTGTAAATGTGTTAAATAGATTGATGAATTGACGTGTTTAATTTAAGGAGGTAACTTGACATGTTTTATTTAAGGGGTATCTTTGTAGAAATGTAACCAACTTTTTAAGTGTTTCAATTAAGGCACTCAAAGTTGTTTGTCACTATAAAGCCACTCAACTTTCACTAAGTGTTCCATTTATATGTAATTCTTAGAAAATATTTACTTTTTTTTATTAATCGAGGCAAATGAAACATATATCAATATTTGTTATTAATTAATAAATATTTTCTTAATTTGACTTGAATTTTACAATTATGAACCTTTATTGTTATTTCATGAACTTTTTTTTTTTTTACAATTGACTCAAAATTCAAATAAATTGAAAATAAAGTATTCACTTAATTTAAATCAAAATTTTTCATATATGTTTTATTTTCCCTAATGAATTTTAAAAAACAATAAACATTTTTAAAAAATTACATATGATTGGAACACTTAGTGAAAGTTGAGTGACTTTAAAAAGAAAAAAATATTTTAAGTGACTTAAGTGGAACAGTTGTCAAACTTCATTATATTTGTGTCATTTTCCCAATTTAAACAAGTTGACACATCAATCTATTAAATTAAGCATGTCAACTCGTTCCTAATGACTCAAGCAAGTTTCCAAGTTGTGATTAAAATTTTAACCGTGAAGACGACTCAGCAACAAGTTGACACGTTGATGAGACTTATTTAACATATTAAACATGTCAACCAAACAAATGACACATGCTAAGAATTTGTTAGGCATTAGAGACGATCTACATAATTGAAGTATTTGCAAGAGAGAAAACATTATCACATCAAGAAAGAGAAAAGAAATAATGAAAAGGAAGATAATATTATTATTAGAAGACAGAAAAAAGGTAGGGGACAAAAATGGGCCATTCTATAAAAAGAAAGGAGCTTTCATTTATCCGGGTAAAAGATGAAGTGTCAAAACAAACAGCTAATATCTCATATTTGCCGAATCAAAGGACAATGTGGTGGGGGAAGTTAAACCCCCTCCACATGTTACCACTCATAAACTACAAATACAAATTGAACTTTGACCCCACCATACCCCTATATTCATCATAATTGGAGCCATATCTAGATGCAGATTCGAATGTGTACCGTACAATCACAAAACTCATATTATTATCTTCTTAACAAAAAGAAGATAATAATATTCCTCATAATATGCAAATATGTATCACACTCGACTTGTAAGATTTTTTTAAATATGAAAATCAAATAGTACGTTTATACATGGTGCACTTTCAAACGATGAGAGTGAGAAACAAAGATGGTTACATAAACTTCTAGACTTCTAGTGGTTGCTTAAGCCCAAACGTGTTTATACGTTTGTTGAGACGGTTACATGACAACATAAACTCTAACCGTGTGTTTGTTGAGAACCATGCAGACATATCATAGATTTGTTTCTTTATTTTTTTAATGTGTCAAGTTAAAAACAAATGAGTAAAAATTCATTATGCGATTTTCAGATTTTCAACGTATTATTAGTTTCAAATGACCGTGTGTGTATGATATACATCTATATCATGTTACATTAAATTCACATATACGCCAATCTGATATGTATTTTACTCTTTAATTTGTAAACAGGAAATAAACCTTGAATTACAGGATGCGTTAATTTGGTTTGTGAATCGCTTATCACGTATATAAAAAAACCTTTTTTTATAATACTTGTTCATTTCGTGTACTTTTTTTGTTATTATTAACATGCTATCATACAATGCAACATAGTATCATGCTATCATAAACCCCAACATAACATACCTTCGGATTTTATTGCCACAAGAGAAGTACACAAAACCAAAAAACTCAAAACAAAAAAAAAGTTAATCAAACAATTTATGAAAAAAAACAAACCTATGATAAGGGCTTTAAGAACCCATAACAGCACAATTGTAAACAAACACACCAGCATGTTCCTTAACCCCAATTACATTCCAATCCAAAATCCCATTTTTAACCCCAGATTTTGAGTTCCATGAGTTCAAAACAATGGATTCACCCTCTGGTCCGCGTTGACCACCAACAACCAAAAGTTCATCCCCGCAAGCCCTAAAAGCTAACCCCCAACCGTTAGACGAATCGGCTCGAACCGGTAGCCGACCCAAAACATCCCAACAAATCTTTTCTTTATCATATCTTTTAACCATATTTGTTAAATATTCAACCGCGTATAATTGATTATCAACAACTGCTACAAGAGGTGGTGCCATTGCAGCCTTGTTTACATTAGGATACATTCCATTAATAATTCTCCATTTTCGTGTTTTAAGATCGAATTCTTCCCCACAAGTTAACGAATAGTTCGGATTCGTCATTCCACCTATTACGTAAAACTTTTCATCCATGAAAAAACCGGAACATAATCTACGTGGGGTATGCATATTTGGTAGAATTTCCCATTTACCGGTTGATGAATCGTATAATTCTGCTGAATTTAAAATGTTACCGTTTTGATCACTACCACCTGCGACTATAGCAACCGACCCATAACTCGCTGATCCGAATAAACAACGGGGATGACGCATATTATCACACTTAACCCAATCTCGGTAAATTAAACTATACTTCCATATCGCAAATTCAAACAATTCGCGCCCAAAAACCAATAATTCACCACCAACAGCTAAAGATTCTTTATCTGCGTGATTAAAACATTCATCACAAGGGATTTTAGGCAATCGCATCCATCTTTTGTTGATCGGATCAAACGCCTCCCATCCTCTTGGATCACAAACCATATACACCCAATGTTCTATAATCCCCAATTGTTTCCTTAATTCATACAAATACCCAATGTTTATAAGGAACTTAAACCTAGAATTTAAGCAGGAAAGTGAAGCGTAATCGAATATACAAGTTCTTGCAAGACAGATTAAAGCTACATCATCGTATAATCCAGGAAGAAGAGAATCATTTGATGTGTAATTAAGCTTATCACCATCTCCTCTATTGTGCTTCATATTTTCCACCTTCTATTTTTTATTCAGTTGTTTAGTCCTACAACAAGTTCTTTACAACTTCTGTCAGAATCTTAAATTTTTAGCAAATTTTTTGCAGTATCATTCTGTTGAACCCTAGAAAAGTTCAAATCAAACAAATTTGCTATACCTATACCCCCAAATTAAAACCTGCAGTTTAAAAGGCTTCTATATGTCATCATCTTAACAAACCAAAATCCAAATTTTAACTCATCTATCTGTTCTACAATCTGTCTCCTATACTCCAATCCTTCAATTCAGGCTAATCATGATTTCATGAAAAAGCCCCAAATTCATGGAAATCAGACATGAAAATCTGAATCAACACACAATCACACATCAATCAAGTATCTTCAATCAATCAAATCCATGAAAATCTCAAAATGTTCCAAAATACTGAATCAAATTTACGAAGAAAAGCAAATTTGAAACAATCGAGATCGAAATATAGCAACGGCATAAGAACATTATAAGCTCACCGTACAGCGATGGCAGATCCCGGCGATGACAGAGCCGCCGGAGCTGATAAAATCAGATTCCGATGTGATAGAGATGGCCGCCGGCGGGAGATACGTGTTCATAAGATGAAATTTCACCGGAATCTGAAAGGAATCTTGCAAATAAGGGTGATTCTGTGTGTGAGTGACAGGCAGATTAGAGAAGATAAAATGGTATGTTTTGTAACAAAGAGATAAAAACTGAAACTTGTTGAGAGATAATGGACTGAAAGTAAGAAGGGGTTTTAATGTTTTATGGTTGACTAAACTTACATTTCTACCACTCAAAGTTGCATTTATTTATAAGTCGCTCACTATTTCTTTATCAAATTTATTATAGTCTATCTTTCAAGTTTCGAGTAATATTCTTTTGTTTTGGTAATGTTTTGGTGTCCTATTTTGTTTTGTTTCTGGTGTTATTGAAATAATAGGTTCATGTTGTTGAAATAATACTTTCTTTTGTTGTTATGTGCAGTTCGGTTTAGCTAATTTGACGAAACCTATGAGTAGAAATAGAATTGCCAAACCGAACAGACTTAACTGATAGGCTTGGCTGAGCGTGTCAAATTTTATGATTTTATTTTAATGGTTTAGCGGCTTTAGACAAAATAATACTAATAATAATAACAACAACAACAATAACAATAATAATAATAATAATAATAATAATAATAATAATAGTTTTTAAACCCATTATATTTTATATTAAAAGTCTAATAATATAATAATTGTTGGTGAACTCAATATATACCCATAAGTCTATATTCCAAAAAATAAAAAATAAAATAATAAATGTCAAAGGATATGTTCCATGTTTTAAACCGCAAACCAAACCAGCCGACTTTCTTTGACTTTTTTTACTTTAACAGTTGAGTAACACCCCTATATTTTGTCCCATTGAAATTTCATTTGAATCTTAGTTATTCTAGTTAGCACAATATTATTATTGACTCGACTCTAATTTACTTACTAAACGATCTAGTTTATAATATTTAACCTTCATAAACATTTCATTTTAACGTTAGTAATAACAATAATATCAACCACTGAAGTACATTATTAACAAATTGTCACACAAGTTCTTGTGTATATATTTTTGTCATTTTTCGTTATAAGGTGGTATATATTGAAACCTAAACTCTAACTTAACTTCGAAGTAAATTATTCCACATGCTTTATTAACGTGAAAATCTTGAATCACTCTATACTTAAGCTTGATTTAACTTTCAAGGCTAAAAGTGAATTATTAGTTTTCTAATGTTTTTTATTAGTTCGACATTATTATTTGTATGCTATTCTACTCTTTACTTTTTGAAAATTTGACTGATTATTCGTCTAGCAGTTCTGACAATTTATCAATTTTTCAGTCAATTCATCTTAAAAATAAGTTGATTAGCAAAAGCATAACACAATCATCAGTGGTCTTCCACCAGAATTCTTTCAAACCGAATATGTTCGGTTGAACCTGGTCAATTAGCTCGTAACTAATGCTTTTGGCTGTTAAAAAAAGTGTTTCCTTTATACTTTCTTTTTACTGCTCTCCCTTTAGATTTTTCTTTTTGGAGTATGTCAACTTTAAATCCTGCTTATGTCATTTGGATCCACTACACTTCATAAAATCAATTAAGCATGTTATTTGACAATATATAATAAATGAGGAAACGATCTTAAAAAGAAAAATAAATAATATTAAATACAATAAAGACTATCAAAATGAACCAGAACTGAAAAAAAAAAGTGCATGGACGTTGGAGGGGGAGGTTTATATGTATAGTTGTTTAAGCATCGTGTCCACCATTTTAAATAATTTAATATTTTAACAATCAGTTTTAGGCAATCAAGTTTGCCGTCATCTCACCTTCTCCCGACCTTACTGTTTTAGTGAGACTCTACTGTGTAGGTTAGTTTTCTAGGCAACCAGTATACCGTGTGAACCATGGATGCCTCATAACCAACGGTACACACCGCTTCCCTTGCACGTGATGTGAGTCATGCTTGATGCATTGATGTGAGTGAGGTCACATTGTGGAGACGTGATTTGATTCATGCTTGATGCATTGATGTGATTGAGGTCACAGAGTGAAGTCAATAACATTAGCCTGACATGATAGGCTCACACTCACTTACATGAACACCGCTCCTTTAGTGTGAGTGAAACTAGTATATGGACATAAAAGCCGATAGATGATACCTTAGGAGGTGAAGCACGATAAAGGTCAGATAAATGTAGATTTCTAGACTTGCCCAAAGAACAAGCAGTACGAGATAAAGCTTTTGTATTTGAAAAAACATGAAGATGACAACTCAAAAGCATTGATGAAAAAGTCTGTCGTGAGGATGACCAAGCCATTGATGCCAAACATTAAAAGAAGCTCGAGTGGCGGAGATGTTTGTCTTATGGATAGATTGAAAATGAGGAACCCAAAGAGAGGAGAGGCCGTGTTCACTAAGGCTCAAGTTGAGAATATTTTGTATAGACTCAAACTTCACAACAAAATGAAGAGTGAACTTCAAATAAAAATTGTTATCAAGGCAAAAATTTTAACAGGTAAGAGAAACTTTTGAACTCGCATGTAAAATATTAGATATAGTAAAAGTTTTGTTAGGAGGGAAAGTTAGTTAGAACCAATACGAAGGATACCATTATCATAGTAGGCCTCTGAATTGTCAAGGTTTGCCAGGTGTCACATGGCTACAGGTCGATCACCACCTTTAACTTGTGGTTTGATGTTAAAAGGTAAAATTGATAATGATTCCATAGATTGGTGTTATTTTTTTTTTTTAAGTAAAGCAAATATTATTAAAAGGGCTAGCAAAAACTAAAACCCAAAACGCGAAATACAACATCACCAAATAGAATCTGGTAACCTGGTAATCTTGGTGTTATTAAAGAGGAAATGTACAAACCGTTACATAACCTGGTAATCTTGCCACTTATGTATTCGAGATCATGCTTTCATTCACTCACCTTCAAACAAACCTTCCACAACCAAACAATCAAACACAGTTTCCCAAGTTTTTCAAAACAAAACTATCACCTCAACAACTTTAGGATTTAAACTTTAACTATTTAAGATCCAAATGAATGTTTGAACACCACAAAAAACATATAATTCGATTCACAAATTAATAGTAGTCCTTCAAACTCTAATGTATATTTGAGCTCATGATTATGAAGATCTAAAGATACAAAATCAAATCCCAATAATACAAGATTACCTTAATCTATATGACTAATAGTGTCTATTTGACTTTGACCAGATACGTCTCTCTGTAACTTGTTTCTTTTGCACCAACAAAGATATTCGGGAATTGGCCCCTCATCTCCCATGACCCATGAATGCAAAGCAACAGCTTCAAGAGTCATCCGTTGCATAGGATCTGATATAAAACCATTTTTAATTTAAAAAAATATATATATACATTTATAGTAAAACTAGGAAATTATATAATTTTTGTGATCATATAAAAAAATCGTTTTTTTTTACAAAGTGTTTCGAATCAACCCAACCCAACCCATGCTTCAACCTGAAAAAAAGGTAACTGTTTTGTCTTTTTAAATTCAATCATTAACGACTACTGTCTACTAGTAATTATCATGCACTGTAGTATGGTTAATATTTTTCTGTTAAAAGATTTAAAGAACTTTTTTATAACTGAATTTTAATTAAATAGACAATCAAAACTAAAAAGAAAATACTGACCCGCGGTAAAATATCTATATTACTTAAATTTCAATTAGTTAGACAATAAGTATTAAAAAGAAAATACTGACCCTCAGTAAAATATCTATTTTATAAGTTATATAAATGAATTTCAATCAGTTATAGAATAAAATTTATTAATTTCATGGGATATAAGGGAAAAACAAACACTAACCTTTGCAAAGAAGCCCTTCAATAAGGTTCTTGAGCAGGGGATTCATATCCTCGGGAAGAAACGCGATATTATTAACAATCTGGGAAATAAAACACCAGATTATTGAAGTAAACAAAAATTAAAAATTAAAAAAAAATCAAGTATTAAAGTGACTAAAAATTTGATAAAAGTTGCACACCTTATCATATGTATCTTGTAGTGTGTCACCAAGAAAGGGATATTGTCCAAATATCATGCAGTATAATGTAACTCCAACCGCCCACGTATCCGCAGTTTTGCCATGATAACTTTTTCCTATTATTTAAAAAAAAAGAACCGTCTTGTTGAAATTGTATAAATTATTATATAAGGGTGTTTGGATGCGCGTTTAGAAAATTACTAAGTGCTATTGAATGATCATAATCAGATAATAAAATGTATAACATGAAGTAGAAAACAGTATTTGGATGTGTTTCTAGTGCTTGAATTTGTAATAATTTGATGATCGCATGTTTGTGTACTTTAACATTTTTTATTATTAACAGATAAAAGTTTGTGAAATGGACATAAAAGTCACTCAAATTAACAAAGGGGTGAATGAGTAATTTTACTTTACCGTTAGATTGTCAATTCTGTTGCAGTTGGTATAAAACTGACTTAAATAATCGATAATCAGAAGCAGAATTGTTCATATATTTCCAAAACAAAAAACTGATTAATTATTAAATAATCACCATACCTAGACAACACTCGGGAGCAGTAAAAACAGGAGTCCCCGGGGACCGGCGAAGTATGTCATTTTCATCCTAATAAATAAAAACAATATTATATAACATGTCAATATCATCCTAATAAATAAAAACGATATTATATAACATATGTCATTTTCATCCTAATAGATAACTATGACATTTTATTTTCATCCTAGTAAACAAAAGCAAAATTTAAATAATTATTAAGTGGCCATGTGGAAAGGTCATGTATGACAAAATGAACAAAAGCTGATACATTAAGAAAAGGTTTACTATCTGGGAAAAAAACCATTACGGAAAGCATAAGTGTTTCTTGTTTTAGAAGTTCAACTGCTTAAATATTTAAAAAAATTATAAATGCTCAAAAAGTGAACCATGAAAAGAGAAGCTAATTACCTCAAAAACCTGGCTGACACTGAAATCAGCAATCTTCACTGTGCCAGAAGCGGTAATCAGAAGATTATCAGGTTTAATATCTCCATGAACAATATTCTGAGTTTCCAAAAAAGAAAAAAATATATATATGAACAAAGAAAGGTAGATAATTCGCTTGTTATTGTAAGATGTGTCATAGGGAAAGAATAAAAAAAAATAACAACTTAATTCATCTATGTTCCAATAGATGCAACATGTGATAAGCATATAGTTTCAGTGAATTAATTAACTATTAAAATACTTAAACTACATCTCAACAATGGAGGAATGTTGTAGACCAAAATTAATGCTATCAACATTTTGTAATCAGTATTAAATGGTAAGACTGTAATAAGAGTTTATTTTTCTATTTGAACTTTAAACAAAAAGGAAATGTTGCATTTAGTTAAGAATTGAGAAAATACTACTTGTAAATATTGATTAACCGATTAAAACGGTAGTTTTTTAATGAAAATTTGTACATGAGAATGGAGATATATCAATCCGGAAACAATATCACGCAAATATCTCCTTGCGACATTCTCTCCAAGGCCACCTGGGGGGCCCGCACCCTCAAAGACCCACTTGCCTTCAACATATTCAAGAACTGAAAAATTAAAAATTAAAAAGATAAGTTAAAATAATGTTTTTACTAGAGAGAGAGAGATGTAGGTTATTATGGTACATAACTACATACCCATGTAAAAGTGATCTGTGTTGGGATCATTAATAACCTCAACAAGATTCACTATATTGGGATGATTTAACATTTTCATAATCAAAACCTGCAGTAGTCAATTAAAAAAACATGAAGATTAATTGCATGTGGACATAAAGTAACAAAAAAAAAAAGAACAAAATGTGAAAAAATTCAATTAATTAATCTATCTATGATTGGCAGCCCAGGAGTAAATGAATGTTGTTACAGACTAATCATGGTATTTTGAGGATGAGTATGTTGTAAAGTTTAAATGTATAATTGCAAATTAACAATAAAATGTACACAAATAGCAAAAAAATTACCTCACGAAAAACATCAGTCATGGCTGTCTCGGATGGGGCAACTCTGCGCTTTAATAAATGAGACTTGTGAAAAGCCTGCATTAACAAATTAAAACCAGTTTAATATTCCATATTTTGTAATTCCCAAATATTTTCATGCCCACAAAAAAAAGATTTAGTTGCTATTTTAACAAACGATTGAACTCCAAAATATCTTAAACGGCTTTTGGAAATCGAATGAGCCAGTTAAAGTTGACTGTTATTAGTTAATTGATTGAATAAATTAACTAATAACAGTCAAGTTTAATCAGTTAACTAATAACAGTCAACTTTAACTGGCTCATGCGATTTCCAAAAGCCGTTAACAAAATTAATTTTCAAAAGTGAACCACGCATTCAAGAACAGTTGAAAATTTTATGTAAGGAAAAATAAATGAACCACAATAATACAATTTAAAGTAAAAAATAATGATTCTGAGCAAATTAGGTTATTGTAATTTCCGTTAAGAAAGTTAATAAAGAGAATGAATCAAAGTAATACGCAGAACCATACCTTAATAGCATAATGATTTCCATCAACCTGGCTTCTATAAAGAACCTATATAACATAAAAGTCAAAGTCAAACGATTATGATTATGATTATTACACTTTCATGTAAGTTGTTGAAAAAAAAAATCAGCAATCAAACTAATTAGTAATTACCACTTTGCCATAGCTACCAGTTCCAAGTTTACCCACACGAACATACTCGTTCACCATCTTGTTCCCATTTTCATCCTAAAAATGAGCCAAATGAAAATTTAAGTTGTCAGATTCAATGATCAAACGTTTCTTTTTTGTAACCGTGAGAATCCGTCATCAGACAACTCAGTGGACCCCACTAATACCCTGTTAACCAATAAGATCAGGCAAAATGAAAAAAAAAATCTAGTTTTTTTTTTTCAATATTACCTCTGAGCGTACAGCTTTGTGTGTTTCTTTTACAGGAAACTCCCTGCAAATCAAACCATTTTGTGTTCTGTAAACAAGAATCTCTTGAGAGTTTTTTGCAGGGTTTATGAACTCCTCATGGTCTCCTTTTTCATTATCTATCATATTGTCACAACATGAATTATTATCTTCTTCTTCTACATCTTGATTCACCAACAACCCTTGAAGGACATGATTTCCCCCTTCTACCCTTGGCCTTAAAATCTTCTTTTGTTTCTTTGCAAATGAAAATCCAAAACAACCACAACAACCCATCTCCATCACACTTGCACCTTAGTATATCTGCAGATAAACATCACGCGATTGATCTTTGTGAATACTCTTTTAACTCGAATAAACTAAAGAGTGATCATTTACCATCTTGATTAGAAGTTAATATGTAACTTAATGAACCACAATCTAACTCATTTGCCACCTAAAAACAAGAATAACTGTAGGAATACAATGACCATTGACTTTTGATTCCACGCGTGCTACTTTCAAATTTCAATATCACACGCTATGATCTTTATTTTATTTTATTTTCAATTTTGATAATTTTGCATATAAACAGAGCTGGATTCTATTCGATCTGATTCAATTCATTTCAATTCAATTCAATTCAATTTTGCTGACCTATATATTAAGAGGAAGGAGGCAATCAAGCCCTAATCAATCTGCTATTTCGCTGAACTCCAACGGATGCCATTCAGCAAAATGAAACAAACAGTTGATGAAATAAATCCCATTAAGATTCAGCGCCAGCAACATCTCTTACAAACAACTTTTCCAGTTTTGTCTGCAAATCAGCGAAATCAATATTAGAAATAAAAACACACAATTCATGAATACACGAAACCATTAAATTTTGCTTCTTTTAGCAAAGCAATCATCAAAGTTATAAGTGAGCAATTGAGGTAATCTAAGATTCAAACATAGTTGATCGAGGGGGAATAAGAATTTAAAGTCAGAAGCATAAACAATTACCTTGATAATCAAAATTAGGGCAAGAAATTAGAACACGATGATCGGGATGAAGTTAAAATGGAAATTGAGATGTGTATTTGGGGGGATATCTAGGAATTTGATTGATTTTGGTGTTTGAATCGGAAGAAATGCATTAATTACAATGATTTGCTCTTAAATTACAATCTAATTTGCTGGAGAATCACAATAAACATTTGCGAATTGCCTGCCATGTTAGGTGAGAGATGTGTTGTGGGTGCAAAGTTAAGATTATTCGTGTTGGACATCTAAGAAAAAAGTACTCCTTTAATAGTTGTCATTTCTTTGTTAAATAAATTTGAGAGTAAATCGTCAATTTCGTCCACGTGGTTTGATTACATTTGCCAGTTTCATTCAAAAAAAAAAAAATTTCATCTGTGTCCAAATTTTTTATATTTCTTATCATTTTAGTCCAGTCGACTAACGCCGTTAAAAAACAGCCGTTAACAGCAGGGGCACTATGGTCATTTTCAAAAAAGAGTTTCTAATTTACCATTTTCATCCAAAAAAAACATTTTCACCTTTTTTACCCTAGTTTTATTTTTTTACCGATTTACCTTACATTTTTAACCTTCTATCCGTATTTCGGTCCGAAACTTGTTTATCGACCCGGAACTCGTTTTTTGACCCGGAACTCGTTTTTTAAACCGGAACTCGTTTTTCAGCCCGTAACTCGTTTTTTGACATGTAACTCGTTTTTTGACCCGGAACTCGTTTTTTGACCCGGAACTCGTTTTTTGGCTCG
>WOUH02000001.1:6652907-6664022 GCA_009936405.2 Stevia rebaudiana
TGTTTTTTAACGGCGTTAGTCGAATGGACTAAAATGGCAAGAAATATAAAAAATTTGGACACAGATGAAAAAAAAAAAAGAATTTTTGGATGAAACTGACAAATATGATCAAACCACAGGGACGAAATTGGCAATTTACTCAATAAATTTTCAGGAATGTTTGTTTTCAAGGTACTCAAATATGTTAGAAAAGGTTAATAGTTTTACAGAAATAACTTATCGAGCGTTGTAATTCTGGTATTCGTAGTTTAAATGAGTATGTGTTTTACACTTTTACTTAAAAAGAATTATTTAATATAAAATATTTACTTTCACATTAGTCTATCAACGTCAGTCATCAAACATAAAACCATTCACATACTACAACCACCATCCATCAAGAACCTACAACCAACATTCACAATCAACCACCAACATTCACAATCTATAGCCTGTTACTACGGTTCACAATGTTCAATTGCCATGTTTTTACCCAAAGAAAAAAATGAGATACTGAATGCCAATACAAATTTGGAAGGATAATGATGTAATGTAAGAATAATTACTTGTTAGATTTTTTTGTCTATTAGTTGGAAGTCTTGGGTTTTATCTCAAACAATCACGTAACTAGAATATGATGTAGTTTATAAGAATGTAGATTTGGAGTTCATAAAAAATAAATAAGAGAATGATGTATCACTATAATGAATTTAAAAGTTACGTTATAAACTAAGAGTATACGATTATACCTTTTTTCATTAACTTATAGTTCTTATTTATGTGTAGTTATATCATGTTATGCATCTTTTCTAATTCACAATCAACTTTCACAATCAACTTATATTGTGATGTTGGTCCTCACCAAAGCTTTTAGAACTTTCTCTTATAAAACACTCTTCCCTAATCACATCTATCACTATTCACCACACCACACCGTTTAAAGATAACAGAGAATAGTTATCTTATACCATGTACATAAATATATCAAATTTTAACAAATGATTTTATTTTAAATACTTAAATATGAACAAAAAAATTATAAATATTATGTATCTGTATAATTCAAAAGCGGTTATGCATATAGTCATTGGTTTCTACTGACTGGGTTATCACGTGACACTAAATATATATTTTTTTTATGTTTTTATTTGAATCAATGTTTGTGCATATAATTTAATTTAAAGATTAAAACCAAAACACAACATGGCTAACTTGTTGATGGCTTGGTGCATTCATAACCATTCATAACAACTAAACAGATAATTTTAATCAGAGTATTAATAGAGCATGTTTTCTATAATATTGTAAGTGAGTTTTTCTATTTAGAAAGCAATTAAAAGTGACTCTTAGTCGATAAAAAAATATAATGATTAAGGTAAAAATAATATTATTTAAAATGTAGATAGTAGTATTTTTTTTATGAATTTAGTGCAGTCAGAACCTTTCATTATCCCCAATCCCATTTCATATTTAGCAAAAAACATCTAGGTATCATTTGATATCCATAAATAAATTATGGATTGAAATAAACTATTACGTTGAATTCTTAAAAAAAACATGTTTGGTTACAATCAAGAAATGAAATGTACCATTATTTAAGGAATATAATTCATTATCTTTTAATGATTTTTGTTTCATAGGGAGTTTTGTTCTTCATTTATTTCTTGAATGATATGATGAATGATATAACTAAAGGACACGATTTGTAATCGGAATGACTTTCCAATTAATTCTGAAAAATAACTCAAAAGAGAACTCTCAAATCATACCCTTACCACAAATTTTTTTTTTTTTTTTTTTTTTGTTGTAATAACTATATAATATTATTATAACATAACTGAGAAATTGACTTAAAATCAATTACAACTCATACCTAAACCATAAGACTTGGTTTGGTATTTATAGACTAAAGACCCTTGATCCCCAAGTTACATAATTAGAATCAACTTCTAATACTTAAACCTAGGAATTATCTGGACAAATTAATCTATATCTCTATAACATCCCCTTAGATATAAACCGACTTGTCTATATCACTTGGGTCGGGCCCATGTTCTTTGGTCCAACTTGGAAATTACTCCAACAATAACCCTGACTCAATCCATTGTTCGAACCATGATCGATATCATGACATGACTGATTAGTCGACCCATTACCTAACTTATTATCCAAACCATGACTCGAACCATAACCCAACTCACGACCCAACCATGACTCGAACTATGACCTGACCCATGGCCCGACACATGATCCAAAGCATGACTTGACACATGACCAAACCCATGAACTGACACATGACCCAACCCATGAACTGACACAGGAAGCGATCCACAACCCAAAAAGCGAGCGGACCATGACTCACCCATAAACCAACTCATGAGCTGAACAAACAACCGACCCATGATCAGACACATGGCTCGAACCATGCATCGACATACGATCCACGATCATACCATGACTCAACACACAACTCAAAACCACGATACAACCCACAACCTGAACCATGACCCAACCCATGAACTTAACACATAATCTAACCAATGACTTGAATCATGAGTCAACAGACTACCCACAACTCAAACCATGACACAACTCATGACCTGATCCATAATCCAAACTATAACCAAAACCATAAACACACGTGGATTTACATACTTGGACTCGAACCCGTGGTGATCGTCAAAGGGACATCGAGTGAAGCAAGGTATTACACGACAAGAGTCGAAAGCCACCAAGTGAATTCACACTCTCACCCACCACCAAATCGAACCCCTTTTTTGAAAAACCAACACCACCAAAACCCAAATCATTCTCCATCATCCTCAGAAACTCCAGAAACAGAAAACCTAGAAAATTAATGGCGGTCGGAGTTCTTGCTTTACAGGGTTCCTTCAACGAACACATCGCCGGTTCATTCCGATCATCCTTCTCTCATTTTATTTTTAAATAAAGTTACATATGAGTATGCATGCAACACTGTAAATTTTCATCATTCAACCGTGTGTTTATGTTTGTGTGTAGCGTTACGGAGGATTGGGGTGAAGGGGGTGGAGATAAGGAAGTCGGAGCAGCTGGAGAATGTGAGCTCGCTTATTATTCCCGGCGGCGAGAGCACCACCATGGCTAAGCTCGCTGAACTGCACAATTTGGTGAATTTTTTTATCAATCTTTGTATTCGATGATTTAGAAACATAATTTGGTGAATTTTTTGTCAACCGTTTGTTATGATTCAGAAGCAACCATATGTAAACATGTATTGAACGTGTTACATGGTTTATTGCACTCTAGGTGTTCGATTAAAGTCCTCAATGAGGCAATCTGCTCTTATATACTTGTTCATACAGAAATTCTTACAGATAAAAATTTAAACAATATGTCTATCAAAACCAGGGCATATAACTATATATGAATGTTATTATGTTAGTGCAGTTTCTTTCTGGCTGCAAATATTGAACTAGAAACAAGAAGCTAAAAAAAATATGACTATTAATTTAAAAAAAGAATCCATGCCTGGAAGAAAGATGGAATTACTTTTGGGTATTTAATTATTTGTTTATTATAAATGTTTTATCACATTGTGACCCGACACATGAACTCACTTGAACCTCTTTTGTTAGTTTCCTGCGCTCCGTGAGTTTGTAAAAATGGGGAAACCAGTTTGGGGAACTTGTGCTGGTCTTATCTTTTTGGCAGATAAAGCAACTGGTGAGTTTTTATTTAATTTATCAGCAGTTATTTATTTATTTATCAAGTTTTACACAATCAGTGTGAGTATAGAACTACATTATCAACATATAATACAATGAATATTTATCATTTTCTTTTCTATTTCTGAATTCAAACTGGTTTTCATTTTGTTTCAGGACAGAAATTAGGAGGTCAGGAACTTGTTGGTGGGCTTGATTGTACAGTTCATCGTAATTTTTTTGGTAGTCAGGCAAGTATTGATATTTTTACAACTTATAAGTTTTTTTTACCATTAAGAACCCTAACTAAAATGTAATATAATATAATTGAAAATGTTAGTTTAATTGCTAAATCATACAATGTAATATATATATATTTTTTAAAAATTAAATGCAGATTCAGAGCTTTGAAGCCGAGCTTCCTGTACCAGAGCTTGCTGCTACGGTAGGGGGCCCACCAAGTTTTCGTGGTGTTTTTATTCGTGCTCCAGCAATAATTGACGTGGGACCCGGTGTTGAAGTTCTTGCTTCTGTTTCTATTCAATCAAGCAAAAATGATGATCCAAATCCCGATCTTCAAGAGGTGAGTATTTCTTGTTTCTTGTTATGTTAAACCTTTTACTTGTTTGTTGATGTGTCGGAAGATATATATAAAGATAAGGTCAACACTATCCAGTAGCAAGGGTATAAGGATAACTTAAACCGAACTACAACTATGCGTAGTCTAAAGGGTACTTTTTTTTGCATTAAATTCATTTAATCATTTTACTAAAATAATTAGCCAATATATATAGAATATACTTGTTTAAACTAGTAATTAAGTATTTTTTTAATTTAATGTATGACTCCAAAAGTGATATATCTGTTATTTTTTATGTTAAAAAACAATGTCGTTCTGAACTGAAAATGGATATAGAATTGATTACATAATTCCGTTTTATTGTAGTTGTAATTTGATTACTGGATTTATATATAATGTTTTCATTTTTTAGGAGAATGCTGAATCTGATAGCAAAGTGATTGTAGCTGTGAAGCAGGGCAATATACTAGCAACAGCATTTCACCCTGAACTGACTATCGACTCTCGATGGTATTTTATATTTTCCTATAATATTATATATTTAATTTAAAAACATGGTCTTAAAAGGCGAGGTGAGCTGGAAATCGCCTCACAGGTTTGATGCGGGGCCTCATGACATGATTTAAAAACAAAATACAGTACAAAAAATCCAGCACACAGTTTTTGTAATTGATATTTTTTTTGTGCTGGATTTTTTTTTTTGTATTTTGATTTTTTGTACTAGATTTCTGTTTTTATGGTTTTAGGCAAAATTGTGTATTTAGTGGATCCTCTCTAATGTATTTATGGGTCAAAATTGGTCACAATTAGGGTTTATGGGAGGCTAATATGTAAAAACAAACCAAAGGCATGAAAAATTATGAAAAGTTTTACTCAATAAAAAGGTTTATACATTGTCCAAAATATTATTTGTTAATAAATAGTGTGGTCAAATGAGATTACAAAAACTTTATTATTACAATAAATATCAACTTATTGAATAAAAAGATTTTAATGGTTGTAACTTGTAATGTTGTATCATCCAAAAACACATCTTGGGCAACTTTTCAGCTTCGACCAGTTTAACACATTTTAATATTTTTTTAGCTCAACTTTCTATTCCAACTCATTAGTTATATAACATAAATAAATTCGTTCATTAGACATTTGGTACACTGATGTTTGCTTGTTTTACAGGCATAGTTACTTTATGAAAATGTCGCCTACCGACAACGAAATAACAGCAGCAAGTAGCAGCAGTAGCAACTATTATGAAGATCAAGGAAGTTACTTGTACAACAAGCAACCCAAAACCGACCTCCCTATATACCAGTAGCAGTATTTTCATTAAAACTTAGGTGACCGATTCTTTTGTGACATTTTACTGGTGGCTGATGGTTTTCCAAAATGGAACGATCCCTAACAGGGTTTCTGTAATTTCAGTTCTGTATATATAGCAATGGAATTTGATATATTATTGCTTTCCTTAAAAAACAATCCTTTTAAATCTTGTTTTTCTTAATAACGAACGTACGGGCTTTCTGACTGTAGTGAAGTTCAAAATATGATGCTTTATAATATTATGGATTTACAGTTAAGGATTTATGATTGTTATGAAGTTTAAAATATCATAGTGGTACTACTGTTGCGGCTTGCTTATTTTATAGATTTTTGTTTTCCTCCTACAACGTATGCTATATAAATTTACAGATTTTCTGTTGCAATTTGCTTTATTTTATCAACGTTTCAGCTGTGTTTTTTTGGGTGTTCGAATAGTGAATAGTAATGTGCAAGTAATCGAAGTGGAGCACCGGAGATGGTCACAACACCCTTGTTTCGCCTACAAGTATGTATGCGTGTATGTATATCTATGTATTATGTGTGTAAACAAAAACATTAGGATAATTTGATTTTTTGATATGGATATGTAAGATTGTTGGTTTTGGTCACTCAAAAACACACACTCACGTACACTTTCTGTGAATAATTCTCAAACTCAAAAGAAAGGTTACAAAATGTTAAAACAAAAGCAAAGTACTACTCCTATTTATACTAACCAAACAATAAACACATGTTAAATTAAATAAAGCCCACTACTTGCTAATTTGTAGAACTACTTCAACGTCCAATTGAACCCCAAGTCATCCAACGTTCATATCCCTTAAAACTAGGTCAACATAGACTAATTCAATTCATGTGACCCGTTAGCTGCTCATGACCCGTGAAATAACTCACGAACAACCGATTAACCCAACAGAAATTAATGTTGACTTTCTGACTCAAGTCTTGTTTTAACTGTCAGACACTCTTCAGCAAATTCAAAATGATGACATTGGACAGGAGAATCCTCTACGGGCTGCACTTGAAGCCAGTAAAAATTCTTTGATTCAAGGCAGTACAAAAGTCTTATCGGTATCTTAATTCATATATAAGTTATCTATTAAATAATTTTATTTACATTTTTTTTTTCAAATTCAGCTCATTAAATTTTTTTTTTCATAGGATATCCGTTATCTTCTTGACGAAGATTTAGGATTGTTATTAAAGTTAAGAGAGATGATTATTAGTTGGGTACAAGAAGGTTTTCAAACCTTTTTTATTCAACTTAATGATAAGTTAATCTTGCTTTCTGGAAAAAATGTTTCAACCGATAAGGTTCATTCTGGACTTGTACTTGTGATAACCCAACTATCTGTTTTCATTGAACAAGATGCCATTTCAAGAATAACCGAGGCAAGAACCGATCCCTTTTTTTTTAATTTTTTTTTTTTTTATCTAGTATTTATTTTCCTACCTTTATGTTAATTTTTTATTTGTTACTTTTTAGGAAATTGGTTCTTCATTGTTGGGTGGTAGTTACGAGTATGGTGCTCCTGCTTTTGTTCCTGCTGAAATCCGTCACACCTTTAGATCAGCTGCTGAAAAGTTCTTGCAGCGTGTATGTGTCTTGTAATCATACGATGTAATATACTTTATCTTGTTTTACGAATTAAGTGGATTTTTTAATTTTTATTATTTTTATTTTTACAGTATATTAGTATGAGAACCCAAAGAATTTCTGTTCTTCTGAGGAAGAGGCTCACAACACCAAATTGGATCAAGGTTTGAATCGTTTTTCCCAACTTGATGTCTTTCACATGAACTGAGTTGGTTTGGATGTGATTTGATGTTTATTCTATTTATTTATAACTGACAATTTTTTTAATTTATTTTTAGCATAAAGAACCGAGAGAGGTGCATATGTTTGTTGATATGTTTCTTCAAGAGGTATGGATTTTCACTTGGTCATTAATATCTCTTACGCATAAGTCATAACACATCTGAATCAAAAGTTTAATATACCATTTAATCAAATTATTTCAAGGTGGTTAATAAACTTTATAATCTTACAGTAATTTATTTGTATATAATAACTTATTTGTATAATTTATACATGGAAAGTAAAAAATTTGACAAACAAAGTTGCCCAAATGTTTATGTTTGAAATTTTTTGTTCTTATTAATAAATAATAAGTTTTATAATTAACGCTATATTACTTTTTTTTTGTATGAAATTAGAAAACGAAGATTCATTTGTGAACCCAACCCATTGACCTTCTTCCAAATTTAGCCATTTATATCCTACGCAACCCATTCCATTTTGGCATTTTCCACTTCCACCTCTATTTTTCATATTTATACAAAAAAAAATTTAGATTTACCTTTTTTCCTATAATATTACTACTGACACTCGTATTTTACCAAAAAGAGTGAGTTTTTTTAAGTAATTCAGCAATTTTAAATGAAAATATAAAAATCAAGTTCTTTTTGTTGTGGCAGTTGAGAGCGGTTGGAAGTGAAGTGAAACAAATATTACCTCAAGGACTTACTCGCAGACATTCGCGCACCGAGAGCAATGGAAGTACAAACTCTTCACGCAGCACTACAGTACGAGATAACCGCTCAAACACCAACCGGGCCCGCAGTCAGCTTCTAGAAACCCATCTAGCAAAATTATTTAAACAAAAGATGGAAATCTTCACAAAAGTTGAACATACACAGGTGCATGATTATTTTACTTTTCACCCCCGTTTACAAATAAAAATAATAGCCACAAGTGTATTTAAAAAAATAGATCTTTCTGTTTGCAGGAATCTGTTTTGATGACTCTTTTAAAACTTTGCCTCAAAAGTTTGCAAGAGTTTGTTAGAATGCATACTTTTAACCGAAGTGGATTCCAGCAAATTCAATTGGATATGCAGTACCTTAGAATCACACTCAAAGATAGTACTGAAGATGAAGCTGCTGTTGAATTTTTGCTTGATGAGGTAATCAGATAACCTAGTGAAAGTAACGGGTCGGTGGGTTGGGTAACGGGTCCTTTAGTACGGGCTGAAATGAAGCAGGCGGGCTTCGAGTGAACCTCCAAACACTTCTCTTATCTTCTGTTTGTAAAATTTCTATATAAATAAATAATGCCAGTTATGAGTAAAAAAAATATTGTTGTAATTACAATTTTTGTATAAAATGATTTTGAAAAGGTTGTATATATTCAAAATATGCTTTGAACGACTTTCAACTCAAGATTATTGCTTCGAATCGTCTCTAAACATAGCTTCTCTTCCTTTTTATAGTTAAACAAGTTATTATAAATAACTGAATTTATTTTGGAGTAAAACTGCAGTTTTCGTCCCTTTGGTTTGCAAAACTTAACAATTCCAGTCCACTGTTAAAAGAAACTATTCCTAAAGTTTCAAGTCTTGACAATTTTCGTCCCTAATGTTTCATGTCTTGACATGAATCGTTCCTAAGGTTTTAAGTCTTAACAGTTTTTTCTTAAGGGTTTAGGGATGAAAACCGTTATGAGTTGAAAGTTAACAGTTTTTGTTTTAGGTTTAGGGATGAAAACCGTTATGAGTTGAAAGTTAATAGTTTTTGTTTTAGGTTTAGGGATGAAAACCGTTATGAGTTGAAAGTTAGGGAAGATTTTTGTTAAAGGTGGACTGAAACTTTTAAGCCCTGCAAACTTCAGGGACGAAAACTGCACTTTACTCTGTATTTTATGTACTATGGTCATGTAAAAATGTTATTTTTGTTTTTTGAATCTGTAAATACAAGATTATGATCTATGGAGATTAGATACAAAAATACAAATATTAACTTTAAAAAGGTATATTTATTTATTTTGTCAAACTATTTATGGAATTAATGGTAATGTTTTTTTTATTTTATTGAACAGGTGATAGTTGCAGCTGCAGAACGTTGTGTTGATCCTAGTCCTCTGGAACCAGCAATTCTAGACAGACTTGTACAAGCGAAACTGGCTAAGACCATGTACCATGAACCGGTCGCTTAGCAAACGAGGTTGAACCGCCATCACCTCAATGGTTGCATAAACAGATCAAGTTAACTCACATCGTCTCACAGTTTAGGAAAGTTTGTTGGAAGTGCATGATTGGGCTTTATGCATGTTTATTGTATTATTGTGTTACGATTAGAGGATTTTGTATATTGGTTTTATACAAGTGGTTTATTGGAATCGTGAGTCAAGAAGGGACCACATAGAGAAATTTGTGAATTCTTGTTTGAATACCGACTGAAAAAAGTAATAAAAGAGACAATTCATTGGTTAACATGTTTAGGCGGTAAGAAGCTATTCAATATGAAACCAAATATAAGTAGATAACCACGAGGAACGTATAATTTACTTGTATCTTTTTGCTTTAAACCTGATATGAAGACGGCTATTAATTAGAGTCTTAGAGGGCTGGCTTTAGAGCAACCGGTAAGGTGGTTGTTTTGTGACCAATAGATCATGGGTTAGAGCCGTGTTAAATGTTAATGGTTCATGCACAAAGAGTGTGGTAAGGTTGTAAGCATCTGATCTCGAACTCGAACTGTCCCTCTCTGGACCATACGCAAGCACATGAACTACACTTAGCATCGAGTACGCCCTTTTTTTAGGATGGCTATTTAACAAATTTCATTTATTTTTTTATTTGAGAAACTGCTATTACACCCAAAATGCATTAAGTGGAGTGAAGAAATCCATATTCAAACAAAGAAGAGTACTTAATGGGTTACACATTCACAAACACACCTTAAAGGAGATGAAACTCTATGAGTCTATGGATTAGAGATAAGCATTTGGTAATATGTATCGGTGCCGTACCTATAGATTCAATACCAGTGCTGGTATCTAATTTTCATGAAATTTGGTACCAGTACCAACTTTTCTAGAATTTCGTTACCGGTACTTTTTGTATTGGTACAATACAGATCTTATCCCTACTCCATATACAAACGAGGTTGAATGATATTTTTACACAAATTCTTAACTTTCACACTTGTATGTACATATTGTTTAGAGAAGAAAACTATGTTATACAACTTTACCACTTGTATCGGTGCAAACCGATCTCATCTCTACTTCAGAAACAAACAAGGTTGAATGATATTTTTACATTTTAGATTCTAAACTTTCACACTTGGTATGAACATCCTATCAAAATTTTTAACCCCCATCAAAAAAAGATAAACCCAATTTACGTATACACATTAAGCCCATTAAACATAAAAGGTTTAACCCAAAAAGTGAATGGTGATATAAAGAAGCTACATATGCTCATCATAATTCACGTATTCACGATTCGGTTTGTTATTTATATTAAAGTTGCTTAAAATCCGTGTATTACACAGGATTACATAACCAACACTTAAAACCTTTTTTTGAATCATTACATATATATATTAAATTACTACGTTGTAAACACTAAAAAAAATGTTTGACACTTAAAACTCTTTAATAAAAACTTTTTAAATATAAACTTCTTATATTTAGTTGATAATTATACAAATTACAGAAACGTCAAATTTAAAATTTAAACAGAGTAAGCGCGATTTTCCTCTTTG
>WOUH02000001.1:6664122-6678935 GCA_009936405.2 Stevia rebaudiana
TTAATAGTTAACCATTGAGCTGTGAACAATCATTGAGGTCACGACCGGTGTTTCCGCCGCCGGTCAGGGTGTGACACGTTAGCTGCTCATGACCCGTGAAATAACCCACGAACAACCTATTAACCCAACAAAGATGAATGGTATTTTAAATAAAACTAGAAATAAAGGAAAATAACAGTGCAAGTAAGATGAGTGTCAAACTTTAATAAGAGAGTGATCAAGGCACAATAAAACCAACCCCATACCCGAAGTTGGTATTTGATCTGATAAGCAATAGTGAACCGGTCCCAAACCAAACTGAACCGTTTTTTTTCATCTTATAAGCATGTTTCTAATCTGATGCGGTTTTGACTTTAATTAAGTCAACCAAACTGGTTATAAAACCGACCGAATTCACTCAAATGAAACAGATTTATGTTATGGGCTTTTAAAGTAGGCTAATTAAAGTAATAAACTTTTAAGCGGGCCCAATTAGAATAATGAGCGTTTATAAACATGATGATCAGTGTTAAGCCGTCGTTTCTGACTTTCTGTTGCTGACTTGCTGCCGAAACGGAAATGTTGACAGAGCAAAAAGCTGAAAGAGGAAGTAGCAAAAACGGAGAAACAACGCCGGCGACGGCGAAAACCAACGGAAAACGTAAAATTACGAAAGTTGATGCACCGGAGAAAGCTTCGATCGCTCGGTGTTCAAGCTCCAATTCTCACAACCACGAGAGCAATGAAGCAAAATCGACAATGAAATCATTGGAAGAAGAACAAGTGGAATTGTCCGGAGAAGTGATTGTCGTTGATGATTCTGTACAGGTGCTTCCTCCATCTAACGGAATTGAGGTATCGAAAAAGGAGAAGAAAGAAGATACAAATAAGAAGAAGATGAAAGATGAGAGTGAAGAGAATGATAGTCGTTTATTATATCAGATTCCAATGAATCGCGTGAGTCGTATCGTTAAGAGCGAAGATCCTAACGCTCGTGTCACTCAAGAAGCCGTTTACGTCATCAACAAAGCTTCGGTATCGCTAATTTTGCTAAACTGTCACTCGAATCGATTTAGGTTTTCTATTTCGTATGCATTTGAACGATCATTAGGTTTAATATTGTTCATTTGTGTAGTTTATAGCTTAGAGCAGCTTTATAGAAACATAGCGAGCTGATATACGAGATTTAAGCTGATAGTTCAAAAAATACTCGCTCCAAGAACATCAATTGATTACTTATTAGTTTACTGGTTTTAGATAGACTGGTGCAATGAAATCATGATGAACACTAACAGGTTAGTAAGATGCTTAATAAATATATGCAGTAAGTTACAGAAGACTTCCAGTGAATCATTTATATGTTTTGATATCCTGTTATCATATAAAAGATGATTAAGCTCTCTGCTATTTGCATTTTAGAAACTTATGGGGTTCCTTGCCTTTCTTTAGGTCAGATGTATCTATTTTTTGGCATAAATGTTCTGAAAATAAAAGCCTATTATTATAAGAAGATAGTGTTGATTGATGCAAGAAAAGAATATTTGGAGAGACAAAAAAAAAAGAATTGTCTGTAAATTATGTAGAATTCTCTATAATTTGAGATCTGTGAGAGTTCTGAATGTTGTTGAATGACTCAATGATAGCAAAAGGCTGTCTTTTTGGTATAAGCAAAAAACAAATATAACCAAACGTATATCGGTCTTAATGTCCAAATTTTTGGGGGGAAAAAAAATTAATTTTTAGACTAAATATTTATGAAATCAAAATCATAGTTCATTTCCAGAATTATCTAAATTCCTGTGAATTCCATGTGTGTGCAGGAAAAGTTTCTTCAGGTGTTTACTACAGAAGCATATGCTAATGCTTTTCTGGATCACAAAAAACATATTGATTACAAACACCTTTGTAAGTTCTTTGCTTTTGCCAAAATGAATGTAATATAAGTTGGGATTTTTGAATTTACCATAAAGTTTATCTGGTTTAGAAAATCCCAGTTAGTGGTTGTAACTTGTAAGGGCTTGATTGATTGCATGTATTAAACTTGAGTTATGTTTCATCTCTAACGGGTCAAAAACTCACACAATGTATATTTTAAATGAATAAAGCCTCTCAAGTCATTGTAGAAAATATATTATAATTGAAATAATATACTTTCTGATGTAATTTTGACGTGCTAATGATTTTTTTTTTAAGGTTAGAACAATTATTTCTCATGGACAAAACACGTTAGAATGTGGGTTGAGGCTGGTTTGTTATTTATTACTTAATTTATTTATACATATTTAATTATTTTCTTATATATATATTATAATATATATTTTTATATATACAACGTAATACATATTATTTACGTGATTTTTATTATATATATACTTATTATATTCTAATAAAGTTATATAATATTTTTGTAAATAAATGGCTCGTTTCGACTCGTGAGTCTTGTCAAGCTCGGTTAAGCTTTGCTCGATTCGAGCATTTAGCAAGCCGAGATATCGAGCTCCTCATGAGCGGTTCGACTCGACTCATTTACAGGTTTACCCCTCTGGTTGTATACATTTCAATTTGTAGCAAAATTACATTACATTAAATATGATAATTGTGTAATAAAAGTAGCTAATTCGGTAATTTGTGTCATTGAATCAGCATCTGTTGTTAGTAAGCGGAAGAGATTTGACTTTCTTTCAGGTATTTTAAGCAGCATTCATTTTATTTTATTTTGTTGTGTTTGTGTTTATAATATGTTTTATTGCATGTAGATTTTGTTCCTGAAAAAGTTAAAGTAGAAGACGCCTTAAAAGAATCACCACCAGTTGAGAATTGGAATGGGCCTCTGGATTAACTTATGTAAAATTAAATATTAATTATGTATATATTATTATGTGTTGTTATGATTTGATTATATTTAAGTACAGAGTCAAAAGTCTAAAGTCAATTTACCGAATAAACAAGAGACAAGCTTAAACATAACATGACATTGTCATGTTGAATTTTGTGGTGCAACAAACGTGATGAATTCTATTGTAGTAGGCTAGATGAAGATTTAACATCCATTTGGGAAATTAAATCCTTTGAAAATATTTATGAAAAGGGTGATTGATGGTGCAAATTTGATAGGAAAACTCAAATATATTTCTTAAGAGTATTAAGTCAACATACTTAGAATACTAACACAGGGAAGGTTCCCTTTGAAAAAAAAACATGAGGAACAAGGGAATAGTGTACTTTTTATGTGAAATACACAGAAGAAAAAAACATGTTACATACGTTCTTATATAGTTTTTTTTGAGTTTTTGCATATAAACACATTTTTTTTGATAGCATATATAAACACATGTAGAAAAGGTTAATAAAAAACTATTTTGGAATTTTTTTTTTATTTTACCTTTTTAACGTTTTATATTTATTTTAATATTTTTGTTGAATGGCTTCGAGTTTTCTATGTCTATTTCACATTTGAAATGCACTATTCCCTTGTTTCTCATGTTTCTGGTGTACCTCATTGAACCTTCCTATTGACATATACTAAGATCTGTTACACTAGATTGGGGATCAAATTGAAATATTAAAAACTTGAACAAAGGGTTTGTTTTTAACTAGAACCCGAATTAAAACAAAACCAACTTGAATACAAATAAAGGGATACCCGAAAAATCCAACCCGAATATGGCTAATTGTTAAATATATGTTCATGGAACTTCTTTATTGGGCATTGTTGAGACACTGATGTTAAACATCTAAGAAACATGGGTTTTGATTCTTGATCATATAAAGATATGGATGCTTCAAACATTATGGGAAAGTTGGTGAGTCAAGAAGGAAAACATGTTAGTCAAAACATAAATACTTTCATCATTTGGATTGATTAGCATATTTGATCTTTTGGTGTCTTTTGTTGTTGATATAGGTTTATAATTTTGGTTAGGGGAATCTTAAAAAATCCGGGGGCATTAATTAGGTGAGATTTTTTTTTTCTCGCCCCTAGAAAACGTACTCAATATTCATATATAAAAGATGAATAATATGAAGTTAATAGTTATAAAAATTAAAGAAAACCTATGTAATGTAGCAAAATGATATAATATAAATATTAAGCGAATCGTGAGGATTTCCTAACTTTTTTTATAACATGTTTAAAACTTTAACATATTTTTGAGCTAATATGGTTTAAATCACTTTATGAGTTAGTGGATTTATTTACATTTAGGCGTATTTCAAACTTTATAATTCTGTTATCATTTATATTTTTATGGTTTTAAAATTCAAACCAGATCAAATTATAAAGTTTTTATATAAAAAAGTAATACATATATATTTTTTTTGAAAATTATGACCCCTAGTTGTCGCCCAGACGCCCACCATACTCACACTTCCCAAACGGTTCTGCCTTTGGTATGTTTAAATGAACTGGCATACCAATGTTTACCAAAATGTCACATGTTTTAATTTTATTTTTATTACTATAGATGTGCATTTTTTTTTACATAAATTCAATGATAGAACATAGTAAATACTAACGAAAAACCCCCCATCATTTTTATGTGAATATTTCATGTCATAATCAGAATGCATGAATTACCTGACCGGTTAAACCTAAAACCCTAAAACAAATAAAATAAGATAATATGGTTTGTTATTTTTATTTATATCCTTTTTATACCCTCATATCCCAACCCAAGAAACCCGAAACCTGATTAGCAAACCTGAACAATACCCCCAACTTCAACTTATTTCTATCCTAAACTTCTAATTTTTTTTCATCCTGGTATGTATTACAAGTTATACAATCTCTTAATTGTGGATCGGTTATAACCAGAACTTTTATCTTTAATTCTTTTCATCATGGTATCATGGTATGTATACTAGCTTGTAAAAAAGATTATTTATTACCTTAGCTTTGTCAAACCACATTCTTTTACAAGTAAACTCAACGGTAACTCTGGGTTGACATGCAATAATCTTAACATTCTAACAAACCTCCTCACGAAATTTATTATTAATCATTACCAAACTTAACAACAATCTAATTTCTAGTATTTTGGGAGCAAATCTTGTTTTTGATACACGAAAATCTTTAAAATCTTTTTTTGTTTATATATAGATTTTCGATCATCCATTATTTCCTCATATTTCTTCTTCATCTAATTCTTTGTTCTTAAACATCCGATCACCATTCACCACCACCATCATGGTTCTTACCGGCGTTAGCATGAAGAAAAAGACAACCAAAGGCAGGAAAAAGATCGAGATAAAGAAAATCGAAGAAACCAACAGCCGGCAAGTCACCTTCTCCAAACGCCGGACCGGACTTTTCAAGAAAGCGTCGGAACTTTGTGTTTTGACCGGAGCCCAGATCGCCATTCTCGTTAACTCTCCCGGTGGTCGGGTTTTCGCGTTCGGTCACCCAAATGCTGACGTTATAGTCGACCGGTATCTTAAAAGCAACAACAAAGACAGCAACGAAATCACCACCACCACCACCAGTAACAGTAACGCCGGAGTTCAACCACTGCTGCCGATGAAAGAGTTCAACCAACATTACGTGGAGGTGTCACGTGAGTTGGAGGCGGAGAAGAAGCGGCGGGAGACGATTCCGTCGAGTAGCGGCGGCGGTTTACGGTGGTTCGAAGAGGCTACTGATGGTCTAGAGGTGGAGGAACTGGAACAGTATTTGTGGTCAATGGTGGAGTTGAAGAAGAAGGTGTTGACTAGAGCCGATGAACTCATGATGATCAACAAATCTCCGGCGATCTTGGGTGGTCCCAACATGTTTGTAAATGGGTGGAGTGGTTTTTCCGGCGGACAGACGGTGGGTGTTCCGACAAATTCCGGCATTCACGGTGGTTTTGTGTTCCAGCACGGCGGGGAGACGGTGGGTGTTCCGACAAACTCCGGCATTCATGGGGAAGTTTTAGATGTGTTTTCGCGTTAGATGTTCTTTTATCGGTGAGATAGATTTGGTTATTGAAGTATAATAGTTGAACCCTAAGATTCTGACTTAATTTTTTTGAGTTCATGTATTAATTTTTTATGATTTAATCATTCTGTTCTTTGAAATTTTGATATGATGTATAATATTTTATATGCGTGTTATTCGAATCGGTTGCTTAACCAGTTAACCTATAAACTAACAATCTTAAATTCTCTCAATAAAAAAACGGAAGAAAAAACATCGCTACAATATAGTTAGAAGGTGACCAAAAGAACCACGAGGCCCATAACCATTATTCTTACACTTGGCCCAAAACAGAATTTGGAATACATTTTACAAAATCAACACTAAAACCGGTCGAACCGGTCGAAAACTTAGATCTTAAAACGGGTTCATCTGAAGCCCGAGTTAGCGGGTTTTATGGGCGTAATGGTGTCGGAACCGTTGACCGGCGTATCTGAATTCCCGGGCCTCATCCAGATCTTAACATGTCCATCCCGGCTAGCCGTGAGGATTGACTCGCGAGAGAAGATTAGACCAGACAGTGGTTCGAAATGAACCCGGTGAGCCACCAACGGTGCGAGCTTTGGGATGTCTTTTGTACTTGGTGCCGGTTGCAGGGTCCCCACTGGGACCACATTGTCCCAGTGAGTTGACCCGGTCCTACTGTATGTGGGGGACCCGCCAGGTGGACGACGAAGTGGCACTACAAGTTCATCCATTGCAAGGTCCCATAGCAATAGTTGTGTATCCTGCCAAAAAAAAAAAAAAAAAAAAACGGTTTAGTTAGTTTAATATTTAAGTAAACTTGATAAAAGTAACATTTGTTGAGGCTTTGCTATTTAATTAATTAATAATTAGTTTATTTAGGAGATTACCTGACCAACGGAACCAAATCTATATACTGTATTTTCAGATTCATCTTCTGAAGTTGGTGGAGACCAATATGAATCAAAAGCAACTCCACTAATCTGCAAATCAGTTAAAGTAATCCTTCATGCAATATTTAGGTGGGATAATTAGCATGTCAGATCAAAAGTCATAAAGGACAATTTTTTGTACGGTTTGGGTTGACCAACAAGAAATTTAATTTATTATATAACTAGTAGTATACCAAATAGAATTACAACGTTATTTTAAAAAAAAAAAAATCCAACTTTTTTGAATAAAATGATTGCAAGTTTTATGCATTAACAGAACACTTTTAAGAGAAACCACTATTCAGCTATTTTTAATTTATTATTTGACCCGTATGACCCTTGAGAAATAATATATAAAATAATAAAATCCTAATTAACCGAATTTAAAGTAAAGGAATTATAATAAATTACCCATGAGTTGTGACCTTCACCCCATGCTACCACTTTCCTATCTTCCATACTCCAAACTTGAACTAAATCGTCTTCACCACCAGTCAAAATGTATTTTCCATCAGAGCTGAAAATAAAATAAAATTTTATTTTCCGATTTATGCAAACCGAAAAAAATTCAAATAAATAATGAGGGATGGTTTATTGATTTTACCTCCAGGCACAACAAAGAAGGGCACCGTAATAACTTTTGCCACCACATATAAGTTGTTCATTTAAGTAATCAAAAAAACGTAAATAACCTATATGGAAAAAATAAATTAAAGAACTAGAATTGTAGGAAATAAATTATTATTATATATTAAATAGATGCTAAATTAATTACCATCTCTGCCTACGGTCGCTAAATATCTTCCATCGGCTGAAAATGCAATTGCATTTATAGGGCCTTGGCAGATATGCCATCTAGCAATCGGATTACTCTGTTTAAAAAGATATATTTAGTAATTTTTTTAGAAATATAATGACAGGTTAATAATTAAAGTTGGATGCTACTGAATGATTTGTGAAGTAGCTAACACACACTTACATACTGCAATTATCAGAACTAGTGACTTATTTATATAAGTTGGATCAGGTTAAACCACTTTATTGACAAGTAAAGTATTAAATAAAGTATAAAAACTTCTTTTTTACATTATAATCAGGTTTTCCGATGAGACGTTTCAAGCATTCGAGAACACTTTGGACAATAATGATTTTATTACCCATGTGAGACAAGAAAATAAATCAAATTGACCCGATATTATAACTTTTCAAGTTAAAGGTGATTAGGAAAACAAAACAAAAATGACAGGAGAGAAAGTGTTAATTATCCAGAAGTCAATGTAAATTTCATTTAATCGATGTAAAAAATAAACAAATTTGATCATCATAGAAAGCTCATCGGCATATCTGTGAGGCGTAACATAAACCAATTGACAGTACAGAACCTTATTTCTATGAATATAATGTCATACTAATTTAAAAAAGTTAATCGCGCACCTTACTAGAACGTGCATGTGCAACAGAGAATTGGGTTTGATCTTTGATTACAGGGAATGAAGAATCACCAGCTCCGTCTTTGTTCTAAAAGTAAAAAAGTATTTAATTTAATAAATGAAATCCAATTAAACAATCAAACAGCACTTTAAATGATAGGAAAAAACATTTATTTATGATTAAATTGAAAACTTGCCTTTTCATAAACATACAAGTTTCCATCAGCATGAGCTGCAACAAAAGCACTATCGCGTTCAGGTATCCACGCAACACTCGTGCATCGGCTGTCAAGAAAAGACCACTTGAATGATTATTGAAACAAGTATTTATAAATGTGGTCAATTACAAATACATTTACAGCATCAAATGATGGAACAAACATTTGTGTTTATAAGTTCAACTTCAAATGCAAATACCTTATATAAAATAAATAAAAAGATAGGGAGATTGTGTTTCACATAATATCTTACGTGTTGTTAAGGGATCCATCTTTGTTATAATGATGTGCACCAACTAACTTCTTCCCAACATCTTGCAACTGCAATCTCAATGATCCAGAGTACACTACAAACAATATATGCTACAAATAAGTTAAGAATCTAATATCACAATACCCTTTGAAACATGGAATTAGGAAAATGCATTACCATCTCCCGTGTTCAACCCAATTAGAAAGTCATGCCCATCTTTGGAATTGGAATCAAATGCATGACAAATAGGGTTTGAGTTACCAAAACTAATCGATTTTATTGGATCCTGAAAGAAATACATTCTCTTGGTTAAAACTTAATCACTATAAGTAGCATTCGAAACTTGAAAATGTCCCAATTACCTTTTCTTCAGAATTGAGTTCTGAAATGTATAAAGTATCTCCTACATTGAATATCAAGTAAGTTCCTTTACTATCAGAAGTATTTGAACCAGCTGTTGAATTGGCACCATTACTCAACCCTACCGCGTGACCATTTTTACTTGCACCACCATTTGTTTTACTACCATTTCCGCTCACGAATCCAAGCATTCGACTGCCATTGCCACTGTTTCCTAAGAACTTTGATGTCACATATCTCACTCCACTACTTGCAACACTATAGCTTGAGTTTGACTGCAAAACAGGCGAATTTGATGCAGCCTGCACTGGTTGATCCTTGATGTGTGCTAAAGTTATCTAGACAATTATAACAAGAGTTTTTCGTCACTCATATTGCAACAATATTCATGAGTTCATATCAATTTTGCATCAAGCAAGGTAACAGGATTAGCATCAGAAATGAAGAAATGCATAATCCTAATCCTTATTATGTACTCTTGTATGGTTGCTTATTAATAGCTTTATAAGTGAGATTATATCTGGTACGATAGTTAATCAATCAATATCAAACACTAAGCTTAATTTCGATTGCAATTTCACATCCTAATCATGAACGATAGGTAATCAACCTAAATCATATATGAATTCAGACAGTTGAGTGCGAGAGATAATTACCTGAGTGATCGATTTAGCGAGAGCGTACGGAAGAAGAGAAGAAGGATGAGATTTATCGTGATAGAGCTTGTAACGACCTTCGGGAGTTTTGAAGAAGTTTTTGAGACCGAGAGATTGAGCGGCGGTGTTAGAAGAAGAAGCGGAGGGTGCGGCGGTGGTGTTGGTAGAACTGGCTCCGGCGTCGTTATTGATCATGGCGGCGTTGACTGGTGGAGATCGGATGGAGACGGTTCATGACATCGGCGTCGGAGCTGAATATTGGAGTTTGAAACTCCAGTCTCCAGGTCAATCTGCTTGTGCGACTCTTTTCCGCTCTGTTCTTTTAATCTATTTTTGTTGTATTTTAATATTTTATTCTCATTTCTTGTCACCTTGATAACAAAAGTTTGATTATTAATTACTGGTATTGTTTCAACTTTAATAATTTTTTATAATTAATAAGATCATTTTTATTTTAAAAATTTAGTACATATTATGTTCTTTGAATCTTTGTATTAACTAGAGTTAACTTTTTTGGTTAATTAAAAGGTAAAATGATTGAATTGTCTAAGAAATAAAAGTTATATGATTTAGTTTTTAAAAGACACAGGAGAAGAAGAAGATCGTAATATATTGTCTAATTGTGTACAAACTTGTATATTCTTATGTCAAGTAAATAACATATACAAAGTTAGTTACCAAAGTTGAAACAGTCGTATATCATCAAAATAAGGAAAAAATAAAATATTATAAAAAAACTGTAAAAAATTATAAAGTGAAAAGAATAAATAAAATATTATAAGTTAATCAAACTAAAATAACTAAATTATATAATAATATTATAAGCAGTTATATATTTATAAATAAAGTAATTGGATTAGTTAACTAGAGTCTAATTGATATTTTAGAGAAATTAATAAAATAAAAGTATAAAAAGTATAAAAGAAAAGGAATTAGAACATAGATATTCCAACAAGAAATGAAATAAATATAATTATATAACCTGTTATAAGCAGTTATTTATTTTTATAATGAAAAGGTTGATTAAACAAATAATTACAATTTTAAAAAAATCTATAGCATAAAAATAAAATAAAAATATTAAAGAAAAGAAAAAAAGAAGAAATTACAAATTTCATGCTTTAAAAATACTAAATATTACAACTTGTCTTTGGACAATTAAGACATTTCACACTGAAATTAACATAAAACAAGGACATGACATGTGTAAAATTTTAGAAATAAGAACTATGTAATCAATTATTAAAGTTAAATGATAATACTATCAAACTGATATATATATATAGACATATACGTAAAAGACAGAATTAGTAATTTACTTTTTATTTATTTAATTTATATTTTATTTATTTATAAGAGTAGAGGGTCTCATACCCTTCAACCTTGGCCATTAATATTATGGAACGTAATGCCATGTTACATTTAATGGTATATTCCCTACAAACTCTCACCCCATACAATGGTATATTCCCTACTTCGTCACCACACACATTCTCTTCACATACACACAGAACATGCAATTGATTTGTCTTGGGTATATAAAGTCGAAAGCTAACCTCACGGCTTCATCTTCTGCTTATGCGACATATTGCCGCTCGAACCATCTGAAACCAGTGGGATACCTGCCCACCACACAGCTTACCCTAACACTTAAGTTCTTGAATCAGTTTGTGTTTAGAAATAACTTAAGTTCATGAGTAAAGATAATGTGCCATTTAACTAGGCGTGCATTAATAAGTTTGAACTTTAGCGTTACAAATAGTCTTAAAAGGGTTTGAGGTAGAAGGATGAATTATGAACTCTCAGAGTAATATGCTGGATTGTGTTAGCTATATTATTATGTTGTATTATATTATTATATACTATATTCTACTATGTTCCGTTTCCTTTCAAATGAGGTGTCACAGTGTCACACGTGTATTGTCTTTTTCAGATCGAACAAAACTGAATTCCTTCAAATATAAATAATATAAATAAAATATAATACTAGATTGTGACTGAATGAGAGTAATAACGGAAAGTGGTGAAAAACTCGAGTAGGATAAATTGTGGATTCTGATTGAATGAGGAAATAACGATGGCAAAAGTGGAGTGGGGTTACATAATGGTGAGTGGTGACAGACCAAATAGGCCAAAGACACTCATATTATAGCTGTACATGAAGAACCATAAAAAGTTATGTATATTGGGAAATAAAAAAAAGTCTGACCAATAATTTTTCTACATTGACATTTTATCGTCAGGTAGCATCAAAGATGTAATACGTCTATGACATGATATATACGACATCACATGTCTCAATAATGCTTAAAATACCCGTGTGTCTACACACCTACCCGTTTATATATCTGGAGCTTATTACGTATGTGAAGTAGTTACCGTTGGGTCCTTTTGTCGTCCAACCATCCGCCTATCACCAGCAGATCAACACGGCGGCTGCCTGGTCACTTGTCATTGGTTAAAAGAATGGAAATTATAATATATTTATATCTACATTATCTTCGATCTTCATATAACTTTTTTTTTAACGGCGTTGGTAATTGAACCCTGGTATCCAGGAAAACTGTGCTTTAGTTTTAATTTTTTTTTCGATCTTTGATCTTTGAACGGCGGTGGGAATCAACTAATTTAATTAAAGGTTATCTAGTGTACTTAATGAAGTTAAATGTTGAAATTTGTGATTATTAATAAACATAAAGGTTAAAATTTGTAATTTAGTCTTTTTTTTAACAATTACTTGTAATATATATAGATACATAAAAAAAATACTTATAAGAAATGAGTAAGATAGCTCAAAATAATATAATATATAAATTATCATCATACTACATATGTATTATGACTGTAATATGTCATAATTGTAATATCCGCAAATTTCAGGTCAAACTCTGACTCAATTATGCGTGCTTTTATACGTATTATTTCATGTAACGTCGGATATCCGTATAACGCAATCAAAACAACAACATTTAATCAATCAATCCATAAATCAAACACATATAAATCAATATGTGAATTGATGGAATCGTTAACCAACAACACAATGCAAAAATGAAACCTATCGTATGTAACATGCACTTACATATGTAACCTAGCTAAAACTGTGACCGTATTTTTAAACGCAAATATACTTCTAGATATTTACCCGTAAAAATTTATACTCCCACTCTTCCCACATGTTGTGTGGCAATATATATGTATGCATACATATGTGTACGTTAAATGTTCACAAAAATATATATTGTTGTTTATTCTTTATAAATGGTAAATGACACTTGCTAAAATGTAGAGTGACAATGTTTCTTCATATATATATATACATGTCGATACATACAGAGATATGATAAACAAAGTCAACCAACAATTAACTATCCCTATTATATATACATATAGTTAGACGCATACACATGCATACACAAGAAAATACATATTGAATTTTATTATATAATATCTTATGTACATGAAGGAAATCTTATAAATTATTGAGAAGACCATGCTTGAATCTTGTAAAATCTTTGACCACACTTCACCATCCCTAATTATAATACTCACAAGCAACTCACCATACCCACTAAGGATTATAAAATTAAACAACACAGCCATTCTTTTTTCCTCACTTTCTCTACGGCACACACACCCAATTCCCTTTTTCTTCCTTTCCCCTTGACCGAAACACCCATATCACCACATACTTTCTTCTATTTTTGACAAGAACAACATATTCTTGGGTTATTTGGAAGATTTGGAAGGCTTGAAGGGCATTTCATCACCACCTACGTCACCTTGTGGATACATATTTCTCAAGATATTTTGATCTTCTCTTATTTGTGGGTATAAAACACTAACTCTCCTCTTACGCTTATTAATTTACACACACAAAAGTAAACATACACGCCTTCCACTTTAGTTAACAAACTTGAAAGGGTTATGAAAAACTCTATATTATTGAAATACTATTTGTAAGTAATCATGTTTCTTTTTATGGGAAAAACCTTCCTTAAAACTCAGGCACGTGTGTTTTAAATTAGATACCATATGTGTATAAATGTTATTGTGGTTAAACCCACACTTAAAGCAAACTCACGAACAAAGACAAAAAATTATAAACTTGAAGTTATAAAATGTTTGGTGACAGTAAAAAGGAGACTAAAGAATATGGTTATTAAATCAACAAAGTAATAACAAAATTATAAAAAAATGAGTAAATACTAGTTAACTAGTTGAAAAACATAAAAACTAGTTAATTTTTACAAGTTAAAAAATGGTAAATATGTCAAAATGGATAATATAGCTAGACTTGGAATTTGACTACGAAATTCTCGTATGTTGTAAAGAATATATAAACTAGAAAACCGGTAAAATTTTAGCTCATTTGGACTTGTAGATATTTTTGTATAAATTATTTTTTACATAAAAATGGTAAAATGAGCACATTTGGTAAATATACATAGACACCAAACTAGTGCACGAAATATTTATATGTTATAACCTATATAAAAACTGGAAGGACCGGAAGTTTTTATAACATTTGGATTTGTATATTATTTACTAGAATTTATTTAGTAAACATATATAAGAACCGATTTTGTAACCGACGGGCACTTAAAGTTTTCCAAAAGTTCACAAAACTTTACAGAAGCCTTAGAATACATATAAGAACATCCTGTAAACATTTCATAACTTTTGGACATGTGTAACTATGTTTTCTAAAACGAGACCATTTAATAAATAGAAAATGGAAAATTAGGGAAGACGATTTTATAAAACTCAACAAAAATTACATGAGGCTTAGAAACTATAAAATAGACTTCCCTAAAAATTTCAGAAGGTTTTGAAGGGTTTAAGACTTTCTTTCCAGTTTTTCTTATTAAATAATATATTTAATATGGAAAAAACTTGTACTTTGAGAAAAGTCACCAATTTTTTACACTAATTTTTATTTGATGAAAAACACTTAGAAAATAAATTTCGGACCATTTGGAATTAAATTACTATGATTTGTATTTTTAGTTAATAAATAATATTATAAAAATACAAAAGTTACCAAATATCCTAAAACGAACTTAAG
>WOUH02000001.1:6679035-6689400 GCA_009936405.2 Stevia rebaudiana
CCAACGTTTTGTTTTTTCTAGGATCGGTTTCGCAATTCAAAAGGGGGTTGCGGCGCAGCTTGTTGCTCGTTTACCCGTCTCGTTATTGTAAATCGTGAACTTGCTCTATAAGGAAGTTCAAATTAATGAAAAAAAAAGAAAAAAAAATAATAAAAAAATAAGATGTTACACGTGTATTGTCTTTTCAGACCCAAATTTCCTTAGAATTACATTTTTACAAATACAAAAATAAATAAAAATTATTATTATAAATCAGAGAATGTGATTGAATGAGAGAAATAACTGAAAGTAGTAAAAAGTTTGAGTAAGATAAATTTAAGATTGTGATTGGATAACAGAAAGTGGTGAAAAGTTGAGTGGGGTTAGATCGATAATGGTGACAGACCAAATAGTACATACCGCAGTAACAGTTGTACATGCAGAACCATAAAAAGCTTCCATAAAAGACATGCAAATGCAAACACTTCCTTTGTTTCACTCTCTTTTGTCTTCTCCTTCTCACCTGACAATTCACAAGACTCTCTAAATAATTTCTTCTTTCGTTTTGTATTTATTTTTAAATTACAATATTTACATATAATCATATATAACTTACTAACAATCTTCAGTCAATCTCATTTTATATTTTTCAAAGTTTATAAATTAAAATGACATTTCTTTATTTTTGGGTTATTGTAGTAAGGAAGGGGGTATTTGATGAAAACTAGTTTAAAGATAAAATTATATAGATGTTTATACATTGCTTTAAAT
This sequence comes from Stevia rebaudiana, assembly GCA_009936405.2. NCBI lineage: Eukaryota > Viridiplantae > Streptophyta > Magnoliopsida > Asterales > Asteraceae > Stevia > Stevia rebaudiana. Next base: position 6,679,786 of record WOUH02000001.1, read on the forward strand.
TTAACATGCCAAATGACTTGAAGTGGTTTTTTTCTTTCTAGTCACATAGCTAATAAAATCATAGTCAATTATTAAACAAAAAACTTTTATTAAAGTTTTATTAAACAAGTAAAAAAGCTTAGCTTACATATTTCGTTCTAACAAATCTTTTATAACGAAGATTCTCATACTTTTTTATGACTCAATTATTAAAGTTATTTGTACAATCAACAGTAAATCAAAACTACCACATGACATATATATATATATATATATATATATATGGTGACGTTGCATCTTAATATCTATATTTCATGAAGTTTTAAAATGTTTTGAAAAATTTATATAATATATTAAAATACATGCTTATTTCAAAATCAGTAATTAATATATAAAACTAAAAGAAAAGTTTTTACACCTCTCGCACCCCACTCTTAATTTGATTTTATCGTACTGAATTTTATTTGAAGAATTATACAATGTGCATGTGATATTTATTAGACACATGTGAATGTACGTTGTGTATTTGTGCGTGTGCATGTAAGCATACACATAAAATCCTAATATAACGTCAAAATGTAAAAAAGTAAATCTTTTAAACATCTAAAAATCCGCATTCAATCTATTAAATTCAGTAATATATACAATACAAGGATTACAAAAAGTTGTTTATAGTGTTCCAAAACGTATATATTAATAGTTCTCCAATTAACGCATAATATTTAGTTCTTTGAATATATAATATCTAGCATATTATATTCTGATAAATACGTGTGTTGCCGTGTTGGTCATCACAAAAAACATTCTTTTTTGCACGAAAAGTATGTTAAAACTTAAAACCATAGAAACCTGCATTTTTCCGTGACAGAAACCTGTCACTACATATAAACCATCCAAAAAACAGTCACTAAAAGCCTGCAAAACATCATTAAACCACAATGTCACTAAACATGTACGTACGTTCTTTCAAAGGATCGATTTTCCAATTCTCTTATTCATGATTCCGGTTGAATTGGTTAAAACCCATTGACGAAGATGCATACTTGTTTAATTCTTGTTGCAAATTAAACGACACACTTCTCTCATTTCTAGCAACGCCCAAAAAGTCTCTCGTTAAATCACCGTCGCCATATTCACCGCCAGCTGGTCCTTTGCTTGGTGGCGGTCTGGCGGGACTGGCGGCGGATAAGTTGGAGAGACTTGTGCTCATGAGTCCAAATCCGGTATCGTTTCCAACTGCAATTCCTGAATTTGTGCTTCTTGTTGACCCCATTTGAGCAGCCTTTTGTAGAAGTGCGGTCGCGGACATGTTACCGACCGGTGACGGAGACACCGGTGGTAGAGTTGAGCACATGAGGCTGTTTTGAGATGTAGAATCAGCTGTTACAAAGTATATATATTAGATAGAGTGTTTGTTAATTATGACAATTTTTTTAAAAATTAGTTAGAGTTAATTACTCCAATACCGTTGAAGTTATACATGGAGTTCAAGTGCATTTCTTTTTGGGCTTGTTCTTCATCTTTCAAAGACATCCCATGTGGTAATCCATTGTATCTTCCCAACAAATTCACCATTTCAGGTGGTAGCATTCCGCCATTGTTGTAGTGCGAGCTCGATGACCCGAAAAATGTTGAATTGTTTGGGTTTTCAAGGTTGGGAGTGTTGTCATTGTGGTCTAACCAAATCGGTAATCTTGGTTTTGTTCCATTGACATCAAGATTGCTCTCTAAAGCACCACCAAACATAGCTTGAAACTGTCCATCACCGCCACCGCCACCACCACTGCCGCCACCACTACCGCGGTTCATCATCATTAGCTCATTTCGAAAGGCCAAATTCCCCATGTTTGGAACCATCGGAAGTGATGCCATTCTTGAATTTTCTTCCATTAAAGCATCACAAAATGCTCTATGTGTTATGAAGCTATCCTTCCTGTTTTCACATACATATAAGCAAACGCATACACATACATATCAAATTAATTAGAATATAATATATCGGTCATATAAACAAAACAAACATACCAAGTAAAATCATATTTATAAACAAAGTAAAATCATATTCATAAACAAAGTAGGGTCTGATGAAAGACTACCTTACCTTTATCACAGAAGATAGAATGACTGTTTCAGTCAAACCCGACTAAATGAATATATGATTGAATAACACCATGAACATACCTTGAAAAGAGGGTTCCACAATCACATTTGTACTCTCTAGTACCACAAATCTTGCTATGAGCTTTCCAATCCGATTGAACCGCGTACTTTTTTGAACACTTTTCGCATTTCCATTTCTTTTCGCCATGTTTCCGGCTAAAATGCTTCTTAACTCCAGTGAGATCTCCGAGAGCTCGAGAGGGGTCATGATGAACACAAGTTTTTTCGGGGCATATGTAAACCTTCTTCTTTATCACCTCATTCTTGTTTCTTTGCTTGAGTTTCCATGGCAAGTTGTGTCCTCTTCTATGAAGCTGCAAATTCTGGTCTCTTTGAAAACCCTTATTGCATATCTCGCATACGAATCGATTCGTAGCCATTAACGATGCAGGTGATAACGCGATAACCTCAGCTTCTGGATCTGTAAAACAAGTAACAAAAACTATAAACGTACTGATTGTAAAAGTGTTTAAGTTGATTAAACAAGAAGATGGGTATTGTTTTACCTGGATTTCCAGCTTGATTACGCTTTCGTTTGCCAGAAATGGAAGAATTAGGGTTAGGGTTTGAGATCGGATCGTTGATGAAGGAGGTGAGGGAAGAAGGTGGTGATGAAAACCCATCACCAGACATCATCTTTCTAGAACTTTAATGCAACGAAAAAAGACTTTTAGCAAAGGATGAACAACAAAAGAGCTTCTAATCAATATATACACACATGAACATGCTACATGAACTGATGAACAGACGAAGATGATGATAATTTTGCAAGTTGAGTGGTCTTAGATTGATTATTGGATGATGAAAACTATAGTTGAAGGTACGTAATTGAAGAATAAGATATATATGAATTGAACTTGCAAGTGATACAAGTAAATATGAAGATTAAAAGATGAATATGATGGATTACGAAGCTCAAATATTGTTCAAATTAAGATGAAAAAACACCAGAAAATTAAGAGAGAAACTCCATGGATTTTTGTTTTGAGTTTTGAATCAACTTGTGAGACAGATTGTTCGTCTTTTTCCGTTTGTTTGATTCATATATATCGCTGATAAAAAAACACACACATGATAGCTACTTCAAAACGGAATATTTCTGTTTCTCTCTCATATACACACAGCCTTATCTTGCACGGTTTCCATGTACACTAGGGCAGCCATGGACTCAATTTGACCACATCTTTCTATCTCAAAATATCGGATTTTGGAATTTTTAAATATGCTTCTATTTCAATTTAATTTATGAAATAAAGTAATTAGTTGGTTTGAACCAAAGGCTTATATAGCCCAAGTACCACAGAATTATCGATGCCAGAAGGTTTGTAATTAGGGAAAACTTGAACATCGAGAGCTCGGTAAATTCGACATAAATAAAAAAAAATTCAATGTTTAATAGAAATGTTATTTTATATCCATTTTTTATTTTTTGTAGCCAAAATGAGAGAAATCAAACGGGTGACATCGTGTCTAGTTCTAAGAAACAAGAACTAGAAAGGACCATATGTGTAGAAATCTCAAACACACGACCCATGGGCTTGTGGATTAGCCCGTATACCCATGAACTCCTTCTTTCTTACCCATCTCGACCCGTGTAACCCACCTTTAACCCAAACACCTAAAAGGCTAAAACGCGTTCCAGCTCACCTCGTGAGCTGGAAATCACATAGAACATTCCTTTTGTTATTCTAAATCAAATGGTATAATACATTTCATGATTTCAATCCGTAATCTACGCAATCAATTACACGAAAAATCATAAATCTAAATTACAAAAATAAAATGCGCTTCCAAACCCACCATCCGTGTATAAAACGAACACAAGAGCGTGGGGTTTTCTTTTTCGAACACCCCACACTAAAAAATCGATCTCAGACCATAATGATCACGACGAAGCAACAACACACCGGAAAACCACCATCACGACCGCCGCCAACCTTGGCGGAATCATCCACCACTGCCGCACCTGTAATCGGTTCTAATCTCCTTCTCTACTTATCGTCAATCCAAGGTAAAACCACCAATCCATTCGTTTTGATTTTGTCTTTAAAAGCCCTCAGTCAATTTCACATTTTAACATACAGATCATTTGATTTAATTGAATTTTGAATCTGAGTTCATAAAGAAACCCATATCCGATTTAGAATATATATGTTAAGTACTAAAGGATGCTTGCTATTTCTGAAATACAACCTAGCCCAATGGTTAGTAACCATGCACCATAACCACCAGGTCGCATGTTCAAGACCTTACGCACGCATAAAACCTTTTTCCTCCAGTTTTTGTCAAATAATAAATTATTGACAAAATTACATAAAACATCCTTTAGTTAATTTTTATACATAACTACAGGAAACGTCCTTTAGGTTTATAAATAAAGAATATTAATATTAACACAATAAAAATATTAATATTAATATCTTTTAACAAATTACAGGAAACGTCATTTAAGTTTTATAAAGTTACATGTTTCATCATTTATGATTTAGAGGCACTTTGGTCATTTTAAAAAATTTAACTCAAAAGGTAATATATGTTACCATAAAGGACGTAAGCTGCAACAACTTGTTAAGATAATGGATGAGATCGTGACTTTTTAAACACAAATGATGAAACCTGCAATTATGTATATAATTAAAGGATGTTTTGTGTAATTTTATCTAAATTATTTAATTAATTTAAATACATTAAATTTGATTAAATCATAACTAATTTATTTTAACTCTAATTTTAACCCATTTTATATCAAAATATTTCTAATTTAATTCTCTATCTTATAAAATAAAATAATTAATAATCTTGTTACACCTTAAACTGTTTAGTTAGATAACTACTTATATAAATCAGTTTTTGTCTTATAAATCATAATTAAACACAAAACACAAATAATTACATCTATATTACATAAGCGTTGTACAATATTATGTACTAAAATTCTTAAATAATCGTATGATCAAACCAATCGTGACGTAAATACTTCAATCTAATATTTGTCACCTTACTTGTATTAGATAGGATTATACATATCTTCACCTACTTAGATTGATTTTAATGTTGGAATTACACAACCATTCGAGTTGTTATAATTTGGATCACTTATGCAAACAATGAGTTTTTCTATCCCATTTTACTCTTTCATTTTGGATTGTTACATATGTTTATATATAAATCATTGATTCAAGTTATTCAATTTCCATTGCGATTTTTATATGTTTATCGAATTATGTGTTTGATCGTTATGTGCATTGCTTGTTATATGAACATATTTGCTCATGCATCCATTGAACCTATGATCGTGTTTATTCTTCCATGGTTTGATGAAGTCTATTTAAGGTATTAATTCTCTCATCATGTTTACATACCGCAAATGAAAGAGATTTAATTATCTCTAGTAGTTTAATGATTACCTTCAACTTGCATTAATATCACTATTCATTAAGCACTGAATCGCAAATTTTTCATTTACATATATATATATATATATAATGTGAAAGACTCACCAACAATTCATTTAGTTGAAACTCTTTATCCTACATTTGTAACATGTTAAGTTGATATTTGAATGACAATCTAGGATTCATGGACCTAGGTTTAATAAATTGTATTTGAACATTTGTTTGATCATCTGAAATTGAAATGTTATTTGAAAGATGCATTTGCTTTGAATGAGGGGAATAAATTTTTGCATGTTTAAATATCGCAACGCTTAGAGGCACGTGAGATGACATATCGTATGATGCTCCAACGATTTCGCGATTAGGGGGGCGTGACATTTATGACTTTTTTGACTGTTTGGTTTAACTGTCAATTTTATGACGTTCTTTTTAATAGGTGTTTTAACTAAACATTTTCATGGTGTATTTCCACTAGATTGTTTCATGAACTTATGAAAAAACAACATAATTTTTTTTAATTTAATGAAAACTTGAAAAAATGTCATAAAACGACTAAGATCATGAATACATAGTTCATGTTGTTTTATTTTCTTTGGAAAAAAAAATATATCAATACTATATTGTTGGAAAATAAAAAAACGTTTGATTTTATGGTTTAATTTAAAAAAAATATCAATGTATAAAAAAATTATGAACGTTTTAAAAAAATGTGAAATTGACATGTGACTTGCATGTACATCGCTCTTTATATGTTTTGACTTATATACCATTTACACTATATACACGTGTCATTAATTTGTGCCTTCTTATACTTTATACACTTTTATCTCTTTCTAAAATATCGTTACTCTATATATAGAGGATGTATAACAAGAAACCCCTATCACTCAAAAAATTCGAAAACCATGTAAAATACATTTAAAAAAAATGATGTTTTTGTTAAAAATATTTTTTAGTAAAATACAAATATGTTACATATGTAACATTTCTGAACACACATCAGTTACATATGGAAAGGTTTTTTTAATTTTTTTTGCAGATTTAAATAAAAATAAATTCTACAACGCTTTTTAAAATTTTTTTTTGTGATAAAAAAGTGACACAAATGGGTGTAAAACCTACCTTTTTTTTTGTAAAAAAATAATAATGATTTTTTATATGAGTTTCTTAAGTTTCTCATTGAAATTTGTGTTTCCATTTTATCCATATCCTATATATATATATATATATATGATTTGAAACTTTAGGGACAATTTTTGTTTAGAGCGGACTAAAACTTTTAATTATTGCAAATTAATAGATGAAAAGTATAATTTACTCTTTTAAATCAATAAGAAAAAAACTTAATTAGACAATAACAAATTTAAATGATTTGAAATTTAAATCTTTTTAAAAGTTAAGATAAAATAAAAAATAAAAATAATTTGTGATGTTGTTATGTGATATTATTTACTAACAAATTATTTGTGTAGATATGAATTGAAGCTATTATGAATAGTGTTTTTGGTTGGTTTGTCAACAAATGTGCTTTTTTGGCCTTTTTGTGGGATTACTTTTATTTTGAGTTTAGCTTTTATACCCAACCGAGTGACAGTCACATTTATGACATAGTTTTACGTCGGAGTAACAGTCGTTGTAAAATACCATTTTCCCGTGTTTTTTTGTCTTTATTTGGTTGCCTTTTACTTTGGTGGACTGACAATCACGTTTACGACGGGTTATGCTTTAGGATTTTATGTCGGAGTAATAGTCGTTATGATGACATATATGTGATCCCATTCCATATTAGGGTGAGCATTACTCAAACCTTAGGATTCATTCCATAATGTTTGTGAGATCAAGAGATAATCTAAAAACCCCTAGTATTTCCCGAATCTGAGTAGTTGCTTTTCACAATAGTTGATCCCTACTTTGCTCATTTGTGTTAGTTGATTCTTACTTATCTTATTGAAATCTTTCTCTTTTTTTTCATGACGGTGGAATTCAAACATTGATATTCACGAAAACTGTGTACTGATATTATCACTAGACACTAGCTCGTATCCTTAAAATCTATCTTATAAAAGCTCTTAAAAAACTTTCCAAAACATAACCTTTTTAAATCAATTTCTCTTTCTTTAGTCTTAGTTAATAGTTACCTTCTAGAGCGCCTACTATCAGAATTCATGTGTTGCCCTAGGTTTGATATTCATACTTGCCGTTGGTATATCGCACTTGCTTGGTAGACTTACATGTAGTTTGTGATTTCGTTTAGGTTATTTTTACTAGATAATGTTTGACCGTAGATTATTTATATTCCTTCTTAAAGCACATTAAATATTTACTTGCATTTAAAAGTGAAAATTTTAATATAGAAGAACAGAAATAGATGAAAGCAATGTTAACAATGATAAAGATTCATGCACATGTGAAAGAAATACAAGAAAAGAAAGGACGAAAGAATTCAAACAAAATATATAAAGATGTTTGCACGCACGGATAGGATTATAGGAAAAAAATTATTCTTCATCTCTATAATTAATGAAAAATATGAAGATGAAAATGAGGGAAAAATAACAATGTTTTTTAAAATAATTGTAAATGAATAAATATATAACGTTATATTAATTAAAAAATATATCAATAGAAATAAGGAAGATACTATAGATACTTTAACAGAAGAACGAAGAGTTCTGAAGAAAAAAAGAAAGAAAGAAAGAGTATAATAAGAATTGAATATGAAGTAAAAAAATGACACAATACTACACTTTAATTAAGCAACCTAGCAAAACCAGCACCGTACATTGTGTACTAGCTAGGTGCGCATGCAAAACAATCAAAAGATTATATCCATCTATTTCTAAATCAGCTACAACCATTACTAAACAATAAATTAACTATTGAACAAAACTGAAATCGACCCTCATTGTGTGTTTGTCACATTCAGGGGCTATAAGAGTATATAAGAGGTGCGACTGTACAGAGCCTTGGTTATTTTCTAGGTTTTAAATTTTGATTTTTATATATATTTTATAAAAATAATTATAATTATAATAAAATGATATATGATTTACTATAAAACCATTTAACCATTATTTCTAACTCAATTACGAATAACATTGCAGTATAAGGATGAGAATAGAGTTATAGGGTTCTAACTCATTTAACCATTATTTCTAACTCAGTTTCTCTGGGTCACAACCTCATGTTAGTTGTGAGACCGGTCAGTAAGAAAGCATAATGGTGACGTGCACCAATTAAGAATGGCATGAAGATCTATTTACTCATAACCTATTAAAGTGTTAAACCCAATTTTTTATATATAATTTTATTATATATAAGACTTTATTTTTATAATCGCAAATATACACGGTTTATAGTTGCTTAAATTATTAGTAAGATTCGTCGATAACGCGTTAGTTATTGACTTCGGTTAATTATGGTTAGCGATACATATTTTGGTGTAGTGATCTGCATACAACAATGAAATGTCAAATTTAAACTCTTGGATTTTGTTACTACATACATAGATATACAAGATTATAACACTTTTCTATATATAAAAACTATATACATAGGATTTGGTGCGGTTGGTTGGTTAAAGTGAATAGTAACTCTTGCAAGTAAAAAAGTTCCACATCTAAATTTCATTGTTAGTTTTTTATATTTTGCCATGATATGTAACGTTTTAACAAGGTTTCAAATATATCTTTGTTACAAACTTATTTTTATTAACGTTCGAGCATAAATTTTTAATAATGTAAAAGTCATCAAATATTCAAATAATAATGTAAAAGTCATCAAAGTAGACTCGTACAAGCCGTAATGCATGGTTTCCTCTTTTTTACTTGAAAAGTATAATCTTACATTGAATTTCGAACCAGTGGCGGATCCAGAAATTTTTTTCGCTGGGTTCACTTTTTCGGTCTATGTTAGTTTACATGGAAGTGTTTTTACTGGGTCGGGTCAAAAAAAGTTTTTATCGGGTCGGGTCCTCGAAAAACTCACTTCCGATGATTTGATTCGGTTTATATTGGTTTTGAATGTTATTCCATTTGAGTTACTATGATTTAAAAATTGACTTCAATTTAAATACTTTCAT
>WOUH02000001.1:6698511-6717189 GCA_009936405.2 Stevia rebaudiana
TGTTTATCTTTGATCTAACCCATATTCTTCATTTTTTTGCAAAAGCGCAAATCATTTTTTGCTAAACCCGGCAACTCGACCCGACTCGGGTTTACGACCCGAATATTCTAGCATTTGGTGTGTGAGAGATCTTACTAGTTAAAAACGTGAACCCATTAGAAAAAATTCCTGGATCCGCCACTGCCTTGATCCATCTACAATTATAGTTAAGCAAACCTAAGTATACATATATAGCTACTTTGTTTTAAGACAAACATAAATTTAGAATAGCCATAAAAAAGATAACATATACCAAAAGTAGGATATATTTCAAAAAAATAACTAGAACCGTAAACAAAGACAAAACATAACAGAATATGGGTCTTCGATGAGAGAAAAGTTACGAAGTAATGTAATTCATTTCAAACACAAATTAGTGAATTACGTTAAGCATATAAGCAAAGTAAGTTGATATCCAATTTTCTTAACCCTTAGTTTTTAATTGCAGTAACTTTATAAAAATGTAATCAACTTTCAGTTTTAGTTCAATTAAGTTATTTAATTTTTTTTTCCAATTAGGATACTTTCTTTTATTCCAATTAGGCCACTTAACTTTAAATACGTGTTCCAATCCTACACATTCTACCTCCAACATTAAGTTATCATGTCATTTGAAAATTTATTTATTTTTATCTTTCTAAAAATTATAGTGGTTTATTATATAAATCAAAAATAAAAAATAGAAAACTAGGGTGCACGGAATACATTGGCTGACAACATTGGCCTGGTCGAGAGCAATAGTGGCATCAAGGGGTGGAGTTTAAACATTATTTCTTTTTTTATTTATGTTTTGGCCGGTATAAGTTAAGTTTCACTCAAGACATAGCAGGTATATGTTTTAACTTGAATATAACTTAGAACCGAGCCGAATAACATATTTTTCTTTCCTTACAGTTTTCCGAGGTTACATGTTTTGATAGTATGGTTTGTGTAGATTAACATTTGTGTTTTTTAACACTTATTTTAGGACACAACTTTCGTGTGAGTTTCATCTTTCAATTATAACTTTGGTGTGATTTGCAAGTTTTAAAAACGGATGAGATAATATTTACACTTTTTCTACGTACTTAACTATGTAATATAACTTTTGCAATGGTCTTTGCAGCCTTATAGTTTTCTTACATTTTGTAGGCTAATAATTAAGTTGTGAGTGTGAATGATTATTCACACTACCATGTAGCATCGGGCTTCTAGTCTAGCACTATTGTGACAAATGAGAGAAGTTATACCTCATTGAGGCTAGAGGTTCGAACCTGAGTAGATGATAGGGCTTATGAATTTATTCAGTTACTTATCTGGTGGTGATGACTAGATCTACCCTTAGATGTGTGTCTGATTGAGCTTTAATTCAATCGTTAAACTCGAAAGGCTTAAAAAAAAATTATACCGTCATGTAAATGAAGTCTATTTTCAATCTATTTTGTTATTTACTTTTAATATTAAAAATAATTTTTGAATTTCTATTAAATTAATGATTTTTTAATATTGTGACTAATTTTGAACATTTTAGTTTGAGTAAATGGTCATTTTCGTCCCAGTGGTTTACCAAAATTGACACTTCAGTCTAATTTTAAAAGTTCGTGCCCAATCAGTACATGTCGTTACAGAATGCTGCCATTTTAGTCCATTTTTTAATTGCCGTTACGCTCCCGTTCAAAATCAGGGGAGCAGATATGATAATTTAGGTTTGAAGAAGAAGAAGAAGAAGAAGATGATGATGATATGTATTTATTATCAGTATATAGTCATTTTGTCTAAGGGGTAGATAAGTAATTTTGCCCCTGATTTTGAATGGGAGTTTAACGATAGTTAAACAAAGGCTAAAATGGCACCATTCGCAACCATAGGTACTGATTGGGCACGAACATCTAAAATTGGATTGAAATGTCAATTTTGGTAAACCACTTGAAAGAAAACGACCATTTACTCTTTTAGTTTTTTCTTCATAACTTTTAAGGCACACCGTTTTATAATAATTCAAAATGTTTATTGTGACGAGCTTATTTTTATACTAGCTTAAAACCCGAGTATTACATTAGGTTACATAATCAACATTAAAAACTTTATCATTGCATCATTGCATATATATATATAGGGGATATGTATTATGTGAACCACTACTTAGAGTGTTAACCAAATAACTAAATATGGGTCATTCATTTTCAAATCTGGATTAAGATGTGTGGTTTACATTAAACTTGAATTATATTTATTTTGATAATAAAACTTATGGCTTAAAATAATTGAAAGGTATAAATTTGATTATTTATTTATTTTTTAATTAAAATCCTTTCTTTCTCTTTCTTCATTTTCTTTTTTTAACAATTTTTTTTAAATCAGTTTTTTAGTCTATTTTTTTTTAAATCTGGTTTTTTAAAATCGTTCAGATTTTTAGAAGTTGAAGTTTTTTTTAAGCTCACTTTTTTTAAAAAGCCACATTTTTTTAAAGTTCAATTTTTAAAAAGTTCATCATTTTAAAAGTTTAGTTTTCTTTAAAAGACCATTTAAAAAAAAAAGGTTGAGTTACAAAGCTAGTTCTTATCAAAATTTCAATTTTTTTAAATTTAATTTTTAAACACATGTGTACACGATACAACATATGTGTACATGACATAACACATGTGTATACGACATAACAATGTGTACACGACATAACATATGTGTACACGACACAAGTGTACACGATATAACACATGTGTTAAAATTATAAATGTGAAACTGGATACATATACAAAATGCGGTTTTCCTCTCTGAGATTTTTGTGGTACTTAAAAAGTTTTAATCCACCCTTAACAGTTTTCATCTCTAACGTTTCAAGTCTTAACAGTTTTTGTCATTAAACCATTAACAAAGACTGTTAAGACTTGACACGTTAGGGACGAAAATTGTTAAGACCTGAAACGTTAAGGCAAAAACTATTAAGACTTGAAACATTAAGGAGAAAAGTAGTTATGACTTGAAACGTTAGTGTTGAAAAATATTAAGACTTGAAACGTTATAGACGAAAACTTTTAAGACCGGAAACGTTGGGGACTTTAAAGACTTGAAACGTTAGGGACAAAAACTGTTAAGAGTTGAAAATTTAAGGGTGAACTGAAACTGTTAAATATTGCAAGCATCATGGGTAAAACGTGCATTAGACTATTTTAAATTAGATAATAACAAATATATATGAATTTAAAATTTCAATATATTTTATAATGATAAAATAAAAATATAAAAAAACTAAAAAATTGTAGTATTATCAGGTAACATTATTTGGAATCAGTTATTAGAGTTGAATGAATCATCCTTGAGATTTGATGACTTCGTTTTTTTTTTTATATAAAGCTCTAAATATAACCCACGTTTTCAACTCGTGGGTTATGTTATGGGAGGTTGGATTCGCTAAAAACGGTATTTTGCCTAAGAACAATAGGAACAGATCTTGGCCTTACAATTTCTTAATCAATGGTTATGGTTCAAGTAAATTCAAATGTAAGAAAACACCGAAGGAAATAGTAATGATGGAAACTCACTTGTTGATTTTTAAAATTTTTTCCCTCACCATACTTCAAACATTCATAACTTTTTCATACGACATTATTTTTTAATAAAAATTCAACCATAAAAACGAACATTTTTTTCTCTATAATTTGAGTACCATTGTGAAAAAGTTATTAATGTTTAAATGAAGATGGATAGTTCAAAAAAGTCAACAAATGATTTTTTACATGAATGCCATTTCATTTGTTTTTTTAACCTTAAGCAAATAGATAGCCAAAATTTGTTCACATTTTTTTTAGGCAAGATATTCTTCCTATTTGATCGTTCCTTAATGTTATGGTTTTACTTTTATCTTTGTTTTTTCTTTCATTTATTTTATCTTTTACTATTAGTGATAGGGGTTTGTTAACGTACAAAGAAGAAAAAACGTGAGAAGCGTAGGAAGACAGCAAGACACGTCACGTGTCATTTTCGAAAGGGTTGGAACGCAAAAAATAACGTGCACCCAATTTACATATATTTTGACGGACCAAAGTGGGTAAAAAATACGTACCAAAGTTAACTGGGTAAAAATGACGTTTCAAATACAAAAAATAAAGACCACGTCAAAAATATCAAAAAAAGTTAACTGGTGTAATTTTTTTAAAAAAATATTGTAGTATGTAAAATTTATTTAATTTATAAAAAAAATGTGAAAGTTGATATATTTCAAATTTGTTGGTTATTCTTTTTGTTTACCTTTTTTTTTTTCAATTCAGATGGACTTATTTGTTGTTTGTGTGGATCATTTAATCTTAATCATTAATTTATAATATCAAAGGCTAAGAATCCTCGTATCTTTCTTAGGATTTTTCTCCTGTATACTCTAACGTCTCCGTTGGTAATAAACAACAATGTGAAAAGTCAGGTTCTTCTTCGTTGCATTTGCTAGTTTTTAGACAATTTCCCATTCAGTTTACCCTTGAGTATCACTGTCAGTTATATCATATATAAAGATTAATAAAAAATGAACCACAAGGAATCTCAAATCCAAGCCTAATAAGTAATAACATAACCCATCTTAAAACACAAAAATGCAAGTAATTCGTTTAAGTGTATAACAACATACAACAAAACACTACAAAACTTTTCATATTAAAAATCACACGGGCACCCGCTTATACAAGTTCTTCGGCAATCGAGGTGTTGGGACCGCTTGAAGCGGGGATCGCATATAAGTCACCATCCCCGGGTTCTCAGTCAACTCCACCTCTTCGGGCTTCACCCCGGCTGGTGGGGTCCACTCAAAATGGTGCAAAAGATGACCCAACATAGACGTGACCAAATTAATAGCAAGTTGTGCACCGGGGCAAACCCGTCTCCCGGCCCCAAATGGCAATAGCCGAAAGTCGTGACCCTTAACATCTACATCCTCCTCAAAGAAACGTTCGGGCCTAAACTCATCAGGGTTTTTCCATATGGTTGGATCGCGTGCTATGGCCCACACATTCACATGGACTATACCGCCTTTTGGGACATCATATCCACCGAGCTTGATGTTCGAGTTCGCCTTGTGTGGGAGCATTAGTGGCGTCGGTGGGTGCAACCGTAGGGCTTCTTTGGCTATCGATTGGAGGTAAGGTAGTTTTGGGATGTCAGTTTCTGACATAATCCGGTCGGTCCCGATGACCCGATCCAGCTCTTCTTGGGCCTTTTGTTGGACCCGTGGGTTCTTAACCAGTTCGGCCATAGCCCATTCCACTGAGATTGAAGTCGTGTCCATTCCCGCGGTGATCATGTCCTGGTCAAACCGTTAATATATAGTTTAGTCAAACGGGTTAAAAAGTAGATTAAATTAAAAGGAAACGGGTCAAAATGAAGGGTGAAACGGTTTGGGTAATGCTTAAAACGGACGGGTCAAAACAAGTCAGGACCAGACAAGTTAAGTTGACCTAAAAATACTTGGTGAAAAATATTTTTTTAAACAATGATCATGTTATTGGTAACAACTATAATACAATAATTGTTTAAAATTTATGAGTAAAACGATTTTATGGGACACACTTGCTTTCACTCTTAGACACACTAGTTATATAACAAATTTTATTTTAGCTTATTTTATTATTTGACTTGTTCACAACATGTTGCATAACTAAAATCAACTCATTCATAAATTTTTTTTTAACCACAAACAACACATCTATACGTACTCCTAAATTACACAACACCCACCTATAGGAAACTTTCTACCTCCGGTTATTTTGGGTAGGAGTCTATTGTAGTAAATATTTAACACATAAATGTCGTAAATAATTTCCTCAAACAATTAAATTATTTTATCATTTCTTGTGTATTACACGAGTTTTTGATTGAGTTTTTGATTTACTGTAATTATTATACTTATTATTAAGTAGGCGTAACGGTAGATTATATTTAGGTATTTTCTAGATTTTTCTTCTTAAAAGTGATTTTATTTATATATTTAAATATTAAAAAATGAATCAATTTTTAAGCACTTAAATTTATTATCGAATGAATAAAACATAATTAAAAAGAACTTAAACTATAACTTTTGAAGAACTTAAATTTATTATCGAACGAATAAAACAAAACTAAAAAAAACTTAAACTATAAGACATAAAACAATCGTATTTCATGAAAAAAATAACAATGAATAATTTGTTTTGTTTTTTCAAGAAGATGTTTTTCATTATAGCCTAAATTATTATTAGAAGTTTATCACTATTTTAATATTGAAACTGTACGTTAGGATGTTTTCTGTTAAAGATGACTGAAACTGTTAAACCTTATAAATCATAGAAATGAAAACTACAGTTTACACCATTTTAAAATAAAATTTATTTAATTTACTTAAAATCCTATCAATTACTAGTTGTTGTCATGTATTATTTGGATAAATCCTTCATTAGAGTTATATCATAAAAATTATGAGAATTTGAGTTAAAAGTGTTGTAGTTCAACCTGACCCAATCTGTTACATAATCACTGTTTTTTAACATGTTACCAACCCAACCTAAGATAGCCCACCAAATTAAAAAAGAAAAGATAACTATAACATACCCAAAGAAGACCGATAATCGTGTCTTCACTTAAATCATATTTATGTTGAAGCGTATGTAACGCATCGATGAAATGTTCTTGGGCCCCACCGGTTTTCTTTCGTGCAAGATCATGTTCCGCCATAATAGCTTTTGTGAGTCGATCTCTTCGTTGTTCATGTTTTAACAAAATATCATTTTCGCCTGCGAAGAACCACCGTAACCATGGAATATTTTCAGCCATGAAAACTTTTCCCCCGATTTTAATCCCGTTCGATACGATGCCTTTGAATTCTTTTCCTTGATCATCCATTCCACCTTCGGAGTTCACAAACCGCTTTCCGAATGTTAACCTTGTAATGTTGTTGAATGCAACCGATCCCAAATAACCCCTCATTAGCAACCCTTTTTCCCGGTTTTCTGCATGTCAAAATTGTCGTTTAATTATTTATTATAATGATATAATCATATTCATATTCATATTCATATATACCTTTAAAACCTTGCATGATATCATATTTGTATTTTGAAACCCAAAAAAACTGATATTACATATACTCAATCAAAACGCACACTAAAAGTTTTCATATTTGTTCGTTTCATTAAATTGAACTATGACCATTTTACTCTTGTGTTTTTCCTTATACTTCATACTCTAACTTCCTTGTGTAGGTCAAGAGACGGTATAAATGTCTAGTTTTATGTTCTTTTTTGTTATATATGAAATTAGCCCTCCAAAAAAGGTTATCGGGTCAATTCAACTAAAATAATATCATATTTGCTCAATGAAACAAATTAATATCAGATTTACATATTCAAAATGCTTGAAATTTTATATTAACCTTTTTTATTAAACAAAAACTAAACTATAACCATTATACCCAGCTCTTTCTCCATATACTAATTAAAACATAAAAAACATTACAAACTCTATACTTCATAACTTTGAAAATCGGTATATCTTATGATCTTTTCTCGAGTAAACGTGAAATTAGCATAAAGAAAAAGTTAACACGAACCCAACTCGTCACGTTATATATTGCAAGTAATGGATGGATAAAGATCAGGATTTTTTAGTGTCATCATCTAAATTTTCTAAGATAAAATAGGTATAATACGCACCCTAAAAATTCAAACCATACAATCGTTTGATTGAGAAGTATAGTTAACGCCAAAATATACATTAAATATGGATAAAGATTAGGTGGCTCTCATTGTTTGAAATTGATGTGTAACGAAATGAAACCCCATGAATAAATTCACGCCATATAATGTAAGTATCAAGTATACCGAACCCGACCAATTGATGTTGGTTGGGTCGAAGGTTAGGTATAGGGACACCAAGTTTTAATTGAAGTCAACTTTATGTGTATAATAATTCATGTCACGTGGAGTATATATTATCCTAAAAGATATATTCCATAATATGATTATACGAATCTATAGACTATAGCAGTATTAATGGCGTCACAGAGCTATCGGTATTATTTTAACACAAGAAAAAAAAATAACTATGAGTGCCATCTAAACATGATATCATCAAACGGTAAATCTCACATGTAATTGAAGTATTGTATTATGTTGGTTCCATTTAGAAACAAAATACATGTTAAAAATTAAAACAAAAGATTTTTTTAAAGTATGTGACATTTACCTAAACCTAATAAATTAAGTAACTACTTGAGTCACATGTCAACTTTTCTTTCAACCTTTAATAATAATTTTAACAACTGCAAATCAAAATGAACAGAGATCTAAACATGAAAAAAAAAACAACGTACCAGGATCAATAGAATGAGTGAAAACAGATTCAACCATTGCAGAAACTTCATCTTCTCTAATCGGTCTCAAAGCTTCAAGTCTTTTAGGCGAAAACAGTTCCAGATTACATACTTTCCTCACCTTCACATAATGCGGTCCGTAATCCGCCCAAATCAAATCTTTCCCGCCTCTGCTAAACGACATCGTTGCACGGTTCCGATGCCGATCTGCCAGTTGCTGATCGTTTTCCTTCAACACCTCTTTAGCCAGCTCCGAGCTGTTAACGATCACATTCAGCTTCGAATCTAGGTATACGGAGAAGATCGGACCGTAGGTTCGCGCCCAATCGGCGTAACACCTGAATTTGACCGGTTTTACGTCGTATAAGTTTCCGACGATCGGAAGAGGGCGGGGGCCTGGAGGGAGTTTGAATCGCAGGCGTGTGTAGAGGGATTGGAGGAGGTAGAAGACGATGGGGATGACGACGGCGACGGCGGCGGCGGCAGCGAGCAGAAGCGGCGGAGCCATGACGATTGCCGGTGGTTTACGAAATCAATAATAAGTGTGTGTTTGTATGAGAGGGGTTACTGGTTAGGTGTTTATATGATGGTAGTTCGGTTGATTATATAATGAAAGGGTAGATAGGTAAATTCCTTATATGGGTAGGTAGATGTTTGCAATTTGCATTTTGCATTTTGCACACTACCTATGCCTAAAACATGGTTTTAGAAACGAAAGCTGAAATGTGACTTTAATGGTTAAATGAGTTGGTATTGTGGGTTGGGTTCAAATAAGGAGCAGGATTGGGATAAGGAGGGTAAGGAGAGTTTTGGTAACGACACATGACGGGATGAAATTTTTGAAGGAGGGGTACATTGGAAATTGTGTCCGGCTCACCAAAAAAAAAAAAAAAAATTTAATTTCAAATTTTTTTTAAATTTAAAAAAAAAAAAATTTAAATTAACGCACAGAAAAAATAAATTTTTTTTTAAGTTTTAAAAAAAATTAATTTTTTTAAAAAATGAACTGACCCAATGCATCATTTTGTTTTTGATATGCATCATTGTATTTTTTATATGCATCATTGTGTATTTGAAATGCATCATTGTGTTTTTGATATGCATCATTGTGTTATACGATGTGTATGTTTTGTACGTTTTTGTGTCCTGATTTGTGTTTTACGACTATCATTGTGTTATACGATTGTGACTGTCATTGTATTATACGACTGTCATTGTGTTATACGATTGTGACTGTCATTGTGTTATACGACTGTCATTGTGTTATACGACTGTCATTGTGTAATACGATTGTAACGATATTACCCTTCATGCCTTTTCAAAGTTCCGAATAATTACAAAAATGTCATCGCGTTAATCCCGGCTGTTGATCTTAAAATCTAATGAATAGGATGACTCCTTACCCTCCTTACCCTAAACCTCCTTATTACTATAACCCTACCCATATTTGGAATAAGGTTTGTCTTGTTGTTTGAAAGCGGGTATTGTTACCTAAAGTCGTCTTATTAGTAAACGGAAATATAATCGTGATAATTTTGTGGATTTATTAGTTGTTTTAATCAGGTTATGTTAACCGCCTGTATCACTACTCGTAAGTCGTATCTATGAAAAATAATATCTTATATCATGTGAGGTAAGCAACTAATTTAATGATTAAAACATATAATTAAAAGAAATAAATACTTTTTACAATATTTTCTCAATGGCATTGCAGGATACATAAAAGAAGAAAACAATTAAATTAGTGGCAACATGTTTGCCTTTACAAGATTGTTATATACTTGTCCTTTTATCAAATGAAAATTCTTTCGGAACTTGTATTTTCACCTCATATGTGGGAACTACTACCATTTGTGATGAGCTCGGATGATTGGCATCGTTATTATGGTCCATCGATTCAAGTTCTATCTGGTGGTGATGACTCGTCGTCATATCAGTGTCGTGATGTTGGTGATAAGATGGTGATGGTGAATCTGTGTCCCAATTATCAGTATCAAAGTTTGACATTCTTGGAGATGTTTGCAAACTATCATTGTCGTTTTTGTAGTTACGCAAAAGGTGAACTGGTGACATGCCATGGGATGGGGTCCCCGGCCTACTCGACATTGGGCTCACTTGACCTGACTTTTTGTTTCTTTTCACCTGAATCCGCGCCGTCTTGTGCCATGATCTCAAAGCTGTAGCAACTGTATCATTGAATACCGTTGGCTTCATAGTCGATCCCATCTATATATTTATGCAAAAAAAAATTTATTAAGTTAACAATAATGTATTAATTATAAGTTCAAATCTAGAATTATGTAGCATTTAAAATTAGATTATTTATTACCTGTGTGACGAGAGCATAGAGGGGAAGAGTGACATAACTACATAAGATCTGAACAACCACCGTAGCCAAAGAAAAAAGTGCAACATGATTAATCTCTATTAAGTATTAATCATTAATATTCTTATAAAATATACTTGTAAGTAGAATTTAACTAAAAATTATGTCTCACCCTGTTGTGATGCTGATGACAACGTCTTCAGTGTGATCATGGAAACAAGATTTCAATCCAAATTGATACTGATTTACATAAAAATTAAGTTTTAGACACTTAAAACAGTATGAAAACAAATAGTAAATTTGTTGATCCCTGTAACTACAACCCAAGTTGAGTAGGTAAGTAATATATTTATAACTCGATACTTCTTATTTTTATATTAAATTATTTATACAGTATAAATGATACTGTACGTATATCATATGTATTGCGGTTAAAAAAATATATGTTCATATATATTGTTTAGTTTTTCATGATATTTGTTTATAAGATAATAATTCTACGTATTTATATATTATGTTATAAATAATAATATTATATGAATATAAGTATTACACTACTTTAGATTGTTTACTGTAGATGAGCTACAGATGATTTGTTTGAACCCCTAGCTACATGCATTTTTGTTAATATGTTACAATTAGAATATCCGAATCTTACCCAAGTCCATGCAAAAAAAGCCACCTGAAATGCGTTCTGCAACATTCATAACATGAAATCATTTAGTACAACGAAATGAATTGATCATATATTTAATGTACACGGTATAAGTTTTAATGCATCCTGTACAAATTACCTGGAAGAGGACAAAGTTGAGGAGATAGAGGATGAGACGAGGGCGGTTGAACCAAAAGAGATCGTCACCGGGTTGAACCACAGGTACACCTTGGACGACCTCTCCTCTTTCTTGAATAGTTAATCCCATTTTCGTAATTATCACTTGTAGTTTCGTCCCAATCAATAAAACTATCTGCAGAACATTATCTTATGAATTAAATAAATAAAGAAAGATAAATTTATCATTTAATTTAATATTTATTAATCATTTAAAAGGAAGATAATATACTAACCACCAATGGTATGAATGGTAGCCAAAAATGAGCAAACCAACCTGTTTAGAGAAAAGTCAAAATGGAATTAGTCACTACTTTGACCAAGAAGTAATACATTGAACGCTCCACTTATTTGAAAAAGACATCAAAGATTAATTAATGAGAATTTTAATTAATAAATATTTATATGTTGTTTTAATAAAAAATTAATATTTTGTAGGACTAAATGTTTACTCAAACTACATGTTTCGCCCTGAGGGGACACATACTAAATAACCAAAAAACATTTTACCACGGATCAAATTTTACCACGTCATTTGTTACTTAAATTATTTAAAATTAGCTAAATCACTACACAACCCAAAACTATCGATCCACTCCAATCAAAACCCTCCTTTGCCTTCTCCCTCCTTCTCTCACCTCAAGTTGGTTTGCCTGAAATTTTACCCAAGGAAAAAACTCGAGCTACCAAAAACCATTTGAATCCGGCGTCCCTTCCTCTTAACATATGTATGTTTGCTAATATGAGACTAGGCTACTTGGATCTTGCCTTTAAATATATATGTTTAAGGTTCAAATTCTGATAAAGACTAAAGTTATTTGAGGATATTTTAGTAGTAGCATTATGAGTCCAATAATTTTTCGTTAAAAAAGAAAAAAAAATTATTTTTGTCGAATCTGCTTTTTTCTATTTGACCTGTTAAGACTTATTCACATGTCTCACCATGATAAACGGTTCACCCCCGCTAAAGAACTAAGTATGACCAAACCTTCAACATCCAGGAAGAAACCTACAACTGGGAAAACCCTGTCTCAACTTGGATTGCTCCATTTGAGACTTGTACCGCAGACCTTACATAAAGAAAGTCAAGGGGGAGCTAGATTGAACCAAAACTCTTTGTGTTAGGTGTTCGAAAACCCAAATTCTAGTAATGTTAATAATTTTGAATTATGAATTATATTGGTCCCCTAATCTTGTTAACTAATATGATTAGTTTCCTTTTAATAAGATAGACAGAAAATAGATACTTTTCAAAGTACATGAGAATTCGTGGGATATAGTGGGAAAACACAATAATTTCATTTTTGGTTTTAATTTTACATACACGTAAACGTCTAAATAACATATTTTATTGTGATATTTTTTATATTTCACCCAACTGGTTAGTTCTTAAGAAAGTCGGAAATACTATTGCCAGAAAATATAACATAAAATAAGTAATTTGTAAACCATTGTATATTTTAACGTACCGTGGGTGTTAAAGAGCAGGAAAGCAACGGCGAAGAACCAAATAGGCGGACTGTTAAAAAATAAATTATATAGATAAGTTCAATATACTTAAGGACTAGATCACTTAAACTTTAAATATCTTTAAACATGTTACCTTATACCCACAACAGTCTTGAAATCTTCTTCAAGTGATCTTTTAATGTATTTTTGAAAGTCAAATCTCGACTGGCTTTGCTGGCCTAAATGTGCCTTGACTCGATACAAAAAACAAATTAGCTTGGAAATTAATACGATGAATTTGTGATACGATAATATTAAATTGTCACGATATGATCTCATATGAAAATTTACCATAATGAATCCGTGTCTAAGTGTGAGATAATCAACTTTAGGGACCGACCGAACAAACTGTCTGAAAAAACAAACCTGAAATTGTAAATACAAAAGCATTTAGATATATTATATGACTTGTCATGTAGATAATACTTGAAATATATGTACATGTGTGATATCTCGATTTAAAATTTTAAGGCTTAGCTATGAAAATTTGATTTGACGTCTACCAAAATGAAATAAATATACATGATTACTTTAGTTACAAGCATATATATTTGGTATCTTTAATCATTAGAAACAAAATTACTCCCTCAAATCCAAATTATAAAAGGTAATATCTACTGAAATTAAAAGTTTAATATAAAAAGTGTTTTTGCATGTGAAGCTACAAAGTAGGTCATGCTATTAGAAGAAATATCACCGGTTGCTAACAACATATATTGTGTGTCTTTTTTTTCTTTTGGATGCAAAGGGTTTGTTATGCGAGTGATTATACCATAAAGGTATTTTTACCTGATGATAATATTCTACATGATGTATTTTATGTAAGAATGTATCCAACACACGCAAGTGTTTATAAATCCTTATTGAGTGGTTGATAATTCAACATTCAACACGCGCGCACTTCGTACACTTTCTACACTAAAAGTTTTGTGTACAAGAACCGGGCCCAATACGCCCTGTTTGTACTTAATTTGTGTCCTATGAACTATGATATCTTTATTTATACCTTACGAGTTTGGAATAATCAATCACAAAGAAAATGATGTTGTTATAAAAGTCCTTTTAGGGATAGAAGGTCATCAACGAAGTTGACGTTTGTTACTTGCATGTCCATATCGTAGCATAAATGATCACGGATTCTTGGTGATAATACAACATGGCAAGAAATTTAATATACAAAATTGCGCTACGTACATCAAACGTTGACAAACAATATTATGATAAAAAAGTAATTATTATATATAACGTAGTATTTAGAACAAAGTTCTATATTAATTATTAATCGTGCACATATTTAAAACAAACGAGAAAAACGATTTTAGTTTTTTAAAAGATCGAGGGACTTACGATCCACAATAGAATGGGAGATTTGCTCCAAAAGTTCAAGTGTCTTCTTCCAAAGGAAGTGTCTCTTGCAAATCTGAACCTCTCTGGATCTAGAAGTATGTATATATATAAATCATCAAATCTATTATAATGTTGTTATCCAACACAACAAATAATAAACAAAATGTCGTCATTTGATTATGGTTAATTTCCCAAAAGTTCAATATATTTCACATATATACAGAGAGGTTAGATGTGTATATTGTGCGTATAATACATTACTTTGTTTACGTTAATAAATAATAAAAAAATTCCATACGTACCGTGAGAGAATTGATAATCTATAGTTCTCGTTTCATTCTCCCAATGCTTCCATTTTCTCATCTGTACATTCCATATAATTAATATCATAAACCACCATCAAATCTTCAATTTCCATGAGTGTGTAATAAGTATTACAACTAGAAAATGATATTACAACGGTTTAATCCGTCACATGAATAATAAGTTATATATATAGTAGGGTAGTAAAAGAAAGTAATTATAAATCGTTTAATTAACAGAAATTACCTTAGCTTGTCCTAAGAGCATAGTAACAACACTGTAAATAACATGAAATAGTGCAAGAGCGAAGATGAGTATATGGAGTTGATGAACCCCGTCATATGACATGAATGATACGTTTCCCTGTAAAATTCAATTTTCAACAGTTTAAACTTACATTCTAAGTAAAAGAAAACATTTAAATTGTCAACTTGCATGTGTTCTAAAACGTTGTTACTTATAATTATTGTAGCATGTAGAAAGAACACATGCATAATGGTATTTGAACACAAGTTGATCAAGAACAATTGCTTAGATCGAAAAATCTTACATCACAAGCAAACTCATATGTTTTAGAAATTATATATGTATATTTTAGTAAATATAAAATTTTAATTTGATTAAATATTAAATTAATAGTTTTAAGTTTTAATTATGTTTACATATGTATTATTAATCAATATTTTTATAACCAGACGGTCATTATGTTTTGAATTTAATCATTTAAGATACCTCTTTTTCGCACTTCTCTTCACCACTACTGCTGCTGGCCAAAACCCGCCGCGCGGTGTCACTCATATTTGACCAAGTGAGAAGCTTCCGGCGACTATCTCCGCTATCTTCCGAAGTACCCTCTTCATCCCGGCTGCATGGATGCCAACTCGCAGCTGCACCCTTTGATATACAAATCTTTGTAATCGGTGATGTCCCCGCGGTTAAAAGCAATGATATGAACCCCAACAACATAAGCTCTACAAGATTAAAACCACAAACCGATAAGTAACCGAAACCACTACTCATTAAATCATTAATAAGGTTTATGGTTTCAGTATAGTTCATGATCATTACCTTCTTTTATTTTCTCCAGAGATTCATACAAAGCTCTCTTTCGTTTCTTCTTGAGCCACTGCACATATTCAAACCCATAAATTAACCGTGTTTTTAGAACCAAACCGAACATTAAACCAATCGCCTTACTGGTTCGCTGATCAGACTAGTCGAGATTTACAGACCACATGACCTCATATCATAAATATAAATATACTAAGAAATAAATTTTATATGTATCTAGCTAACTTAAAACAAAATACTAAAATAGTTTATGAAAGAATTTACAATTTTATAAACTTAATCTAAAATATATTTTCTGGAGTACTAAATGATTCGGTAAATGAGATTTTGAAAGTATTTATCAAAAACGAAATTAGATAAAATCTTCAAGAAAATTAAAAAACATTTGTTTTAAGAGTGATATTTTTTTGGTACATACATGCCCGATCATATGGATGATTTGTTCGATAAAGATTGAGATGACGATGAACACAAAAACAACGGTTGCAACCGCCCACGTTGGCGTTTGCTCTAAAGATCCACTTCCTCCGGCCATCGGAATCTTTTCTTGCCGATCAAGTTTATATGTAGCAAAACTATTGTAAGAAGTTAAATCAAACTTGGGAGATAATTATCTTTGTTGTTTGTGTATTCAACTGTTTAATTGTCAATTTGGGTGTTTCAGTTGTATTTATAGGAATTTTGAGTTCGAAAATGCGACGAAAGAAAGTCAAAGGCCAAAGGGTGACTTTTTCTTTCAGACGAATCAGACGCGTGCATGAAGTAGAACGTTATTGGCTGCTTTGTTTGACTAAAACTTTATTGGGGCGTCGTTCTGCTCATTGATAGCTTATAAAATACATTTTCCTTTTATGAAAATATTGAAAAAACATGTAGTTACTAGTTACAGAAATGGAATGCCCCCTTATCATCATTTTATCAATTTTTATCATAATTTTTTTCGGTTTAGCAATGGTTCGTTCTATGAAATACAAAAAATACCGAACCAAAATAAAAAAGCCGAAAAAATCAAGCCGAAATGACCGAACCCAAATAGAACCGACGGGTTTTATATAAGTTTTCTAAAAAACCGACGGGTTTGATCTATGTTTTGCCTAAAATAAAATAAAATAAAAAATAAAAATAAACAAACAAACAGGTGTAACTTTAACTTAGTTGTAAGCAAAAATAATATAGCTTTTATTTGCATCTCACATTGATACATAAATGAAAAATTGAAGATTAATCTATCTATAAAAGAAGAATGTACCATATCTTTCCATCTCACAATAAAGTAGGAAAGAAATATCAAAGAGCCTCCTTTTATACAATGGCGAAGCTTAGTATAGGTGGAGCGGGGCGACCGCCCCTGCTCCGTTTTTCACCAGAAGTGTATATTTTTTACCCGATAGTTCAAAAATTTTAATACGTATAATCTCGCTCCTGCTTGAAAAAAAATATAAGTTTATATTTGTCCCTCCTCAAAAAAATTTTATATTTATCAAACAAATATGGATGACAAAGACACCCGAGTGACTAAAAAACCGAGAGTTACGATCTAAGTATGCTATTTGGGTCTTTGAGACTTCGGCTTATAATTAATTACCCACTTGCATTTTATAAATAGTTGGCCCATTAGCAATTGACTCATCACTCATGGCTATTACATTAATCGATCAAATAATAAATTTAGAGCAAAAAAAAACGATTCAAAATAACGGTTCAAAACCTAAATCCCTGATTTTTTTTTCCTTTAATTGTTCTATAACAACGGGCCGTTTTCCGGCGGTCAACCAATCAAATTTCGGCCTTTGACTATTTATAATCCGGCGTTACGCCATTTATAATTCAATATTTATATGAAATAAATATTCTCATTGTATTCTAAAACGTATTTCGAATCATTTGAGTGTAATCAAAATTTCGATACGAGCGACGGTTTAAAAGTTATGCGTAAAACGATACAACGCTCCATAGGCTTGAAATCCCAACACCTCCTTTCAAAGTGCAACCAATGGGATTAGATAGGAAATGAAAAATCGTGAACGTAGGAAACGCGAAAACAAGTTAACCAGTCTGATTAAAGCACGAGACGACGTGTCGGGACACGTGGCACCTCGGGAAACGTGCCAAGACACATGGCAGCTCCACAAGAAGTCTGGCACTCGACTGGACACGTGGCGAAACGAGGTGGCGAGTCAGCACGACACGTGGCTGAGCCACGCTGACAACCGGCCTACACCCGTAGCGCGGATCACCACCTCCCGGCGGCGCGTGACGCGTGGGTTCCCCATAGTCGGCTATAAATAGCTGACTTCGAGCCTAGTCCATCTACTCACTCATCTCGTTCTAAAAACACACACTCGTCTGATTTTCGGTTCTTATCACGAAGACGCTCGGGTTCCATTCGGATCAATCGGTTATCGCTAGGATCATCAGTTATCGTGAAGATTCACGGAGGTTACACTCAAGGATAGTGAATCATCTTACTACTCTCCCTCGTCTATATTCTCTATCTCCTCGTCTCGATTATCAAGTGAGTTCATGGCACCTTTTGTCACTTACTTGTTTTACAATACAGGGGGGAGATTACATATACTCATTACTTACTATCTGTTATTACATAGTTGTAACATCTATACACCACTTAATCTAAGTCCCCTACTTCTGGACCGTTAACACTGGGTGGCAGGGTAATAATGGGTAGTACTACTGGGCCTGATAAACCTCATGCGGTAGAACTGGAGGTTTACGAGCATGAATTATTAGTTCTCTTTATATGACTGGCAATCATATGTGGGGCAAAATCTATTACGCCTCGGTGCCGGACAATTATGGTAATAACAAGTAACGGAAACTGTTTGATCCACAGTTTTGCTAAATAGTATTATAACTAACTAACAAAGGTTTTACTGAATATCAAAACCTGTGAACTCACCAGCGTAAGCTGATCTTTTCCAAATCATA
>WOUH02000001.1:6725558-6741647 GCA_009936405.2 Stevia rebaudiana
TTTTTAAAATTAATGAAATAGTTTGCGTTTTATTGTATGTTTTCTTTTTGTAAGATATTCAAGATAAATAAAGTTTCTTTTTTGTGTAATTTGTTACGATATAAACCGTTTAAAAAAAAAAAAAAATTCTACAGAACCGGTTCGAACCGGTTTTTGGAGAGGAACCGGTTCCGGTTCCTAACCAAACCGGTTAGGGCGGTTCCGGTTTTTCAGAGGGTGGAACCGGTTCCGGTTTGGAACCGGTTTGTAGGTGGAACCGGTGGCCGAGAAACCTTTGCCGAGTGGAACCGGTTTGGAACCGGTTCCGGTTCACAAAAAAAAACCGTTTCGTACACCTCTAATCGTCGCATAGCCAAGGGTTCAACCCTAAGGCTTCAAAAATCCAATGAACCCTTATATGTGTGTGATTTTTATATTTTATACTTTTAAAATGGAGAGAGGTTGAGAAAGTTAGGGGTAATAGTAAGATGACATGACATGACAGGATTTCAAAATTTAAGGTTACAAGGTTACAGAATATGATACCGTCCACCTTTATATATAAAACACGAGTGATTATATTTCCTTCAAATCTTTTATCTACTTTTATAATATACATTTGTTTCGTATCAATCTATTTAAGATTTTGTTTACATTCTGATACAATAAACAAAATGTTTACGACTTGTCTGGAGAGAAAAGTTTGTGCAACCAAATGAGTTGTTCAAAAAGAAAAAGGGAATAAACCAACATTTCTTAAAAAAAAAGTACGTGAGAGTTTCTATCAAAGAGGTTTTCATATTATTCTTTTCCTATATATATGTGTGTGCGCGCATCGATCGTGCTTAACTACCATATTTCTGGACGAAGTAGTTCCATGTCGTCAACTTAAAGACGGTAAGGAATCTTGTGTATGTATAGCGATCAGAAACAACATGCGTACTAAGCAGATAGACTTTATCCATAGTAAAACGTGTTGAAATCTTTTAAACATTATAAAGGTTTGACGGAGTCTCTAGATGATTTTTAGATCAACATTGTAACTACGATCATATTGAACTCAAAGAAAGCAAATTTTGATTAAAAAACAATAAGCAAATCCATAATTCATATTATCAAATTGTGGACGGAGTAATATCAACCTGTGTCAGTGTATTTTCAAAGTACTCTCTTTGAAGGTTTAACGGAGGGCCAAGTAATATCAACTTCAGAATTCTCTCTTAAAAGATTCGTGAGTCTCTAGATAATCTTTTAAATCATCTATATAAAGTAGGATTACATGACCCCTAACAGAAAAGTTTTGATAAACAAGTATCATCTTACATAGAGATGGATCTTATGATCAGACCTAATATATAAAGTGGGGTCAAAACCGACCAAAAACCGTTCAAAACCAACAAAAAAAAACCGGTTAGGAACCGGAACCGGTTCCTCTCTACCCGGTTTTGACTTTTGTTGACCGGAACCGGTTCCTAAAAAACCCGGAATGAGCACCTCTATTACCACTCATTGTAGCACCCAGTGCCTTGTTACGCCATGTTGCGGTGCACTCATATAGTTTATATATGTGTGAGCCCTCGAAAGCAAAAGTAAAATTGCACGAATTTTGACGTTATTTACTTATTTTAGTAAAAAAAAAGGTTAAAAGTTACGATAAATGGTTAATCAGGCATCAAGAGCAAAGTATCTCATTGGAAGCAGCATCTCTATTCCTACGAGGTAGAGGTTAGTCCGTCTACATCTTAACCTTCTCAGACCTACTTTTAAGTGGAATACACTGAGTACGACGATAATGACGACGATGACTCATTGTAACTATTAGTTTTCACCAATTAAAATGTCAAATATTCATTGTTTGTGTGACCCAACTGAAGCCAAAAATTCAGATGTCGAGCCTAACTGTCTAAGTCACCCGAGAAAACAAAATAACCAAGTCACCACAGAAAATGACTAAACGGAAAACAACATGATTACAATTTATGATTCATAATTTAAAACGTATTTCAACGCCCAACAAATAACATAACATAATACAAATAAACATAAAAACGTCAGAATTTTAAAAATAACCGACACCCAAATATCACAATAGCTGCACACATGAAGCTTTTATTCAAAACATAGACACAACTCATCTAACCAAATTAAATTCTTCCAGCAGGCATAGATAGAGCATAAAATAATAATAAAAAACTAACCTCGATTTCAGAAAATGATGTCATCATCTTTCTTAGTACCAGATAGTATGCTATATGCAGCATTCATGGAGATTCCTCTTTGTAAAGAAAGATTCTCTGCAACTTGTTCTTCAGCAAACTGTTTAGAAGCTTTCATCTGTTTTTCAATCTCTCTTTTTTTAAAAGCTTGAATCTTTTTCAACCTGAAGAAATCTTCTCTCTCAAGTTCATCAAGTTCACCTTTGATATAACTTATAGTGTTTTCTAACCTCGGTTTGACCACACTTTCTAAAGCGTTGACCCTGCGGTTAGTGGTTTTGATCGCTTCATCAAGAGTCAAGAATGATGTTTGAAGCGATGCAAGCTCCACAAGAACCTCAATTGCTTTCACATACGCGGTTTTACACCCTTGGACTTGTTGACCGCCTCGTGCTAACCCGGTCAACTCGTTTTTGGTCTCGGCTTCGGTGAAGTACTCGAATTTTGGGAGTCTTACACCCGCGACGTTTTCGGTGCGGGACCTGACTTTCAAAGACGCGGTTTTGACGTTTTCTATGACGGTGTATTTGATGTTGTCACCAGCTACGTATTTCGCTTCGGTTAAAGCGAACGAGGAGGATTTCATGATGTTTCCCATTGATTCTTTTGTTGCGACGATTTTTTTCAAAATTGCGCGAAATTGAACAGTTAAAGCGTCGCTTTTTTTCTTTAGAAGCGCGTGGCCTCTTGTTGCGCCAACGAGACGCGCCTTGATGACTCCGAGAACGGTAACGGTGGGGACCACATTCAAACGCTGGCCCTGGCCAGACATCTTGTTCAATATATGTAAATCTGCGAATGTAAACAACCGAAAAGCACAAATTAAGAAAATAATAAAACTTCCAAAATCTGTTTTATAATGTAAAACCATAATTCGTGTGTTATGTGAAGGTAAGTTTGAGTAGAGAATTTTAAATGTTGTAGAATTAAAAGTTAAATAAAAGTTTTCAGTTAATCTTGTTCAAGCTCAAATGTGTTTTATAACCTCTAAGAA
Organism: Stevia rebaudiana; assembly: GCA_009936405.2. NCBI lineage: Eukaryota > Viridiplantae > Streptophyta > Magnoliopsida > Asterales > Asteraceae > Stevia > Stevia rebaudiana. The sequence continues at coordinate 6,728,748 of WOUH02000001.1, forward strand.
TAAACTGAGTCAAAAGATTAATATAAGTCAGAACTGAGAAAGAATAACTTTTAATGACAAAAGTTATTAAATGACAAAAGTGCTCTAGTTTTAACAAATTTAAATAAACATACTATTATAATTGAATTGTGAAATGCCAACTGTACACTTCTTTGTTTTTAAGATGAGAAATATGCATTGCAATGAAGGGTAAAAATAGTGGTTTATATAAAAAATGATCAGTTATTACTGTTTATCTAATTTCATAAAGTTAAGGCATTATTGTTATTTTACAACTTTCAAGCCTAAATTTGAACAAAATTGGTATATACAAAACAAATACATACTTGGGTGGCTGATAAACTTTTTTACAAATCAGTTGCCTTACTGAAAAATGTGAACACTTTATGAGTTTAGTTGCAACTTGCAGCTAGTGTGAATTTGATTATCCAAAATAGTTTATTTCAAAACGGAATTCAAACAACATTGAGATGACTTTAACAGAAATAAAATAAAAATGTGTATATTAAGATAATATTGGTAATCACTTCCATAAACCATCTTGTGATCCAAGTCCAACATTAAAAATTTCTGCTTACTTCAAAGACTTAAAATTTGTAGACAAGTTGAAGGAACTTCTATTTAATTGTTTCAAATTTGGGCAACATCAGTTCAAAATTGGAACTAAATGAATAACAATTAACACTATACAACTCAGATCTTAATCCTCTAAAAGACAACAATTGCTTATTTCTCTTTCAACTAACACTAATCAAGGATATCAAGCTTCTAGAGATATAAATAACAAAACAATTCTTTTTACCAGCAAAATAAAAGCTACAGCATGGAATGACTATGCTAAACTAGATTTGTTTCATCACAAGAGAAGCTAGATTGATTACGATCGTCATCAGCCCTTAGTCAAAATACCAATATGAAGTTTCACATGAGATCAAAGTTTGTTTGGATTAGATTCAAATTATTATTCCTTCGATAACATAAAATTCATTTTACCAAACAAAAATACGCAATGAAAATTCGCAATTACTAAGATCTATATTCCCAATTCGTGCCCTTTGCGCTAAACAAATGCAGTTAGGGCTAGCATAAGTAAATTTCAATCTTATTACGCTATATACAAAATATGATAACTAAGATCAAATCGAAGACGAATAGTTAGAAATTATGATCCGGAAGAGTTAGATCAGATATTATTTAGGGTTGAATCAGACGACAACAATATAAAGCGGGCAAATTCAGATCTGTAATAAGAAGTTGGATAGAGAAGATGTATGATTACTTGGTGATGAAGATGATGATGATCAGCTACTGCTGCTAGCGCTTGATAATGGCGATGAAGATGACCATACGCCGATGATCGCCAGAAAGAAATCGTTCTTTGTAAAGGGTAATCTAATTTTTTAATTATTTTGTTTTGTAAATAATGATTCACGATGATGATATGTCATATGTAAATAACCTCCAAATTATAAATATTATAGGGCTGATATGTCATATGTAAATAACCTCCAAATTATAAATATTATAGGGCCTCGTATTTTACAAGATAAATAATATGTATTTGGGCCTAACAAATGCAGTTAAGTGAGTTTTTTACGAGCAGCGGCTGCAGACGATTTCGTATTTCACACTTTAAAGTCGGCATTTTTTCTTAGATTTGAGATGATTTAGTAGTTCTTCAGTTTGAGGTTTATAAAATTAAATCTTTGATGGTATTCTCAAAATCCAAATTATTTGAATCTGCTTCTTAGGATTTAGGTAACTGTTTCTTAATTGCATTTAGTATCAAGATTTTTTTTAATTTTATTTTGTTATTTTACTCAATCGGTCTCTCTCAAAGTAAAATGTCTAAGTTGGTTTTGTAAGTTCAAATCCTTGTATGTGCTTTCTTATTGTTGTGTTTATAAGGATTTAGATAACTTTGGCACTTGATTTGCATATTTTCTTTAGGATTTAGTTTAAGTAGTTTGTTGATTACATGTCAAATCAAAAAGAGGACCCATAAAAAGATAAGCAAACTGATATTTTGGTAACCAAAAACGGAATTTATGAATTATGGTTTATTTAAATAAGTTTAGGCTAGGTTTAAGTTAACCAAAAACATGTTTAACTTGGTCTTGTTTGAGGTGACTGGAGGTGTTAATAAGTTGACCCATGTACCTACTTATGTACAAGTACAACAAGTTAGCAATCTAATCTGCAATCTCATGGAGAGGGACACCGTTATGTACACACTCAGATACCATTGGGCTACAAGCTCTTTGACATAAAGTTTTTTTTGTCGTAAATTAGATCAACTTGGTTACTTATGAAAAAAATTAAAAGCTAAAAATAAATGTTCAAACATAGCTTTTAATATACGTTTGTATTTTTTTGTTAGGAAATTTTTATTTTAGAGTATTAATATAAAAATAATTTAAATTTCAGGTAACAAGTTGGCTTGATATAACCATGAGAACTCGTGCCGTGTTAAGTTCCATTTGTTTGACAAATTATCTAGGTTCGTATGGATTCGGCCTGCAAACATGACTCATTTTGAATGACGACCCACTCCTAAATCTACATCACTTATCCACAATAAACTTGGAAACATCAACATCTTACATGATACAATAGACATCATTACAACACCTTAGTAGGATATGGTAGACACCGCTCTCTTAAAAGCTTAATTCAGTTCACTTCGCTAAGTTAGAAAATTATCTGATAATATATACGTATATACCTAGTATATATCAAAATTAAAATAATAATAATTTAGACTTGTTAAAAGCTTTACTATTTTTTCTTCTAATGATGTTATTCTCATATCCGAATGGTTAAACTTAGGGTCGTAAACGAACTGAATGTTCAACTAACAGTTTGTGAATTGTTCGACGGAAAGTTCATTTGCGTTCGTTCGTTATATAAATGAACGAACGTGTTCTATAAATGTACGAACATGAACTGATGTCACGTTCGTTCATTTATGTTCGTAAACTTTCAGTAAGGTGTTTGTTTACATTTTGTTTATTTATGTCATTCATTAAATGCGTTTTATATCTTTAAATTTTATTGTTTAGTTGACTACCTTAATTTTTATGTTTATGATTATGTTTCAAGTTGACCAAGACCTTTTATGTTTATTATTTTTATACAAATGTTTAACTTTATATTTAGTTAATGCGATTAATATGTTTAATGTTTAAGATTAAGGTTAGATCATTATTTTATAAATAGTATATGTTCGTTTATGTTCTTGAACCGTCCGTGAACAAGTATAATTCCTTAATGAACGAACAAGAGCAAAAGAAATTTGTTCGGTTAGCGTTCATGAACCATTTGTGAACAAGTTGAATGCTTAAGTGTTTAATGAATGAACATGAACAAAGACTAATTTCGTTCTGTTCGTTTACAGCCCTAGTTAAACTTGAATTGTAATTAAACTCGTTTTAGATAATGAATGTCATTTTTAAATAAGTTACTATAATTAAGAAAAAATCACTAATATTCGTTAATTTAATTTTTAATGCCTTTTATAGCTTGATTGATTTCAAGTAGTTTGGTTTCAGTTAAACGTTTTCCTAAAACTCTAAAAGAGTTAACATTAAAAAAGTAACAAGTGAAAATTGGATCGAAACATGAGATATCTAGCTAGAGAGCAATTAAGAACTAAATAACCCACATCCGATTGTCGACAGATTGTAAAACAATTACGTGTGTTTCTTCTATTAGTTAACATAATACGTCTCGAGTTAAATACATGGATACATTTACAGGCAATTACCTTCCTCTCACTATAAATCGGAAAAAAAAAAAGAAATGTGTATCTATAATTAATTATCTAACTGAAACACTATTAGTATGTAACAAATCACCATATAGAAAAACAAGAATCTATATCAGACCTTTTGAGGGGTATTAGAATCTGATATATAATCAAAACTAATAAGCTCACCAGACCCACAACATTTGTTCATCAGACTTTCAGCACTTGGATTTGATGCCAAAAATGCTGGTCAAATGGTCAACAATTGTCTTAGCCAGAATCTGTGTTGATCGATAGATATAATCTTGGTCGAACGGAACGCTTTTGACGAGGGAACGAGAAAGGACTATCGGATCGTTCCCGACTTATTTTATCATTTCTACCGTCACTCATTCCAAGAAGCAATGAGGCTGCAAATGTACAAAATATGGTATCAGAATATTATTATAAACTTACAATAACCATCTAAATCTTTAAATAAAATGATTTCGGAGGTTTTTATCATTCAATGCATTAAAAGAATAATAATGACTTTGATGACGTGTCACTCTGTTATAGGTTAATACCAGTATCTGCTAACGCGTCCAGTGCACCATCCTTTGATGGCGGTTGCTGTAGCGGATCTAACCCGCTGATTGAAGTGGCGGCGATGGTGGTGGCAGGCTCAGATGGAACTCCACTGCCACCACCACTGCCGCCACCACCTAGCCTGAGTGATATCCAATCATCACCCCTGAAACCATCGGACATAGCTGGTGGTTGATGTGACAACTCAACTTGTTGTGTCGTCGTTTCTGGCGGTCTTGTAGGAAGAAACAGCTGCAGTGATGGATCATCACCACCAAAAGCCAAAGGAATATCAACCAAATGGTTGTTTATATTCATCGACGACTGGCGGTGTGAAGAATCATCGGTTACAAGTGCAGCAGAATCGATGCAAGGAGCTAACGAATAGTCACCAACACCCATTGATGTAGAACCGAGTTGACCGTGATGTAAGTCAACTAATCCATCTGTCGGGTCCGGATCCGAACCAATGAAATGAAATTCGGGCACACACGGATTACTAGAATTTAAAGACCAAAAAGGACCACCGAAATCATCAACATTTGTGTTGAAAAGACCGAGTTCAGGTTGCGGGTCGGGAATCCCAAGTGGAATATTAGAAAAAGGAACCCTTTCTGGATTATTAATATTGTTATTTTCATAAATTTGTCCAGAAGAAATTAGGTTTTCATTTTCTTCTTCTGAATCACTGAGAACAATAACTTCTGCATTCCCCCCTACCGAACGATCAATGTTGAGAGAGAGCGAATCAACGTCGAACCCGTTAGGGGTAGAATAGTCAAATCGCGCACCACCATCTTGGTTGACACTGGTAGTGTCACTGCTGCTCATAGGAATAGAGTTATGACCGTTGTTGATAAACTTTTCAGGCAGCTTACTACAAGACGAAAGTGAAAGATTATCGGGTTTTCTTTCTTCGCGAATAATTCCATTTTTGTTTTTATTAATTCCAAGTAACAACCCTATATTGTGACCTTCAGAACCATCTTCATGTTTGACCTGTTTTAGGGCTTCTAATTTCGGTTTATTTTTCACTTCAACCGCGGGACAAAGGGTACCATCGGGAAAATGCCAGAGTCCGAGATCCCCGAGAATCTTTCGGTCATCATCTGGTTTTGCCCGCCAAGAACCGTCGGTTTTCACCTCAATATCGGTCACATCCTCTCCACAGTTAAGCATCTTAAAAAAATTAATTATAAAAAAAGTTAAACAAATCAGTCGGCGTAGTGTTAATAAAGAAAACAAAATCATCAAAATCAAAGATATATTCGCGGGTGCTACCTTAGATGTGATAAGGGTGAAATAAGGGTCGATGATGACATTTTCTAGAGAGTAGTTCTTGAGGCAAATCGGGCATTGCCACTGCAAACAAATAATAGGATTAATAAAAATTAATGATTAGTAGATAAGGGGGTTTTGGAGTACAGAAAAGCTACTATGAAATTATGAAATGACTTGCCTTACGAGATCTTTGATTCATTTCCACAAACACTTCAAGATCAAAACAACCCATGTGAACACACGGTTTGAATCTTCCAGCGATTTTCATTCTTGAACCGCTCATCTGTCACATAAAAGACAAAACTAAGTTGCAGGACTGCATGAGTCAACGTCACGTCAGGGCTACGAGGCGTTTGGGTCAAAAAAGGCGAGGCGCGCATCGTGTACGCGAAGCGGACAACAAAATAAGCTTTATTTACAACCAGAATTGTGCATCTCATTTGTTTTATATTTTAACCTTTTTATCAAGTATAGTTTCATAACTTCATCCATTTGGTTGTTTTTACATATAAGCCTCCTACAAACCCTAATTTTGACCAAATTTGACTTAGAAGTACATGAGTAACCATTCAGTACTGCAGCCATAATAGAACCATTGTAAAAAGAAAGCAATGTACTTTACAAAACAAATATCAAATTGAAATCAAAATCTTCAACTGTTTGCCACTGATTTACTACAAACAATAAAAATAAATGCAAATAAAATAATGTGTTACTTACAGGGCATCGTAGACTAACGGATATATTGTCGGAAACAACCTCCAGATCGCTATCACTGTCAGCATTGTCTGTGGCGGCACAACCACCAACACACCGGCGAATACGTGCAAGTGCATCTTCAAATCGCTCACCGTCAGCCTCTTTGGGTATAAGGTTGAGAATCTAATGAGGGTAGAATAGACAAAAGTCACAAAGCAAAAAAACAATATCTAGATTAATTAACTAAAAGTAGTTAAGCTTTTAACCTTATACCTATAAGTGGGATTTAACTAGGTATGAATGTATGATTGTGTTATAGTTAAGCTTTCACAATTATCCCACCACAAAAACACAATTAAATTGAAAATGAAAGCGTTATCAGCAATCATCGACATATATTATCAATTAAACATAGCAAAATATATCTTGGTAATGTTTCTTCAATCTAATTACAGTCTAATTTGATAAATGAATAACCTTGCCATATGTTCTTTCTCCAGTCCGGAACTATTATTATTACCACTATCAATCTATCATTATTTGAATGGTATATTGTTGGGTATGTTTGTTTGTATCAATCTATCGTTATTGATAAGCATATAACACTCTAAACAAAAACAAAAACCAAAAAAAAACAAAAAAACAAAAAAAAACTTCAAGCTTGTATCACATTGAAACACCATCACTACTATCAAAAGAAAAGAATAAAAATACTCAAGAACCACTATACACCACAAAAAATAGGAACATTCTGAAAAGAACTTTAAAATAAAAAATTTATCACTAATGATCTAAAATTTGAAGAACTTTACTTCCCTTGAAATCAACATTTAAATAGGTAACCACATGAACGTAATACTAAAGATAGCACCTTTAACAAACCAACAATCTGATTGGAAGGAGACTCCCACCTGTTGAACTGTACGCCTTTTTACAATCCGAACTCCCATACAAAACACGCGTGAGTCACAGGCTGTTAGGGTAATTTTATTAACTCCGTCTCGAGTGCATGGTGTAATCTAACAAAAAAAAAGAAAAAAAAAATTAAGATAAGAATTTTTCATATAGAAAACTTCAGAATTGCATTGACAAAGAATTAGAACATATTTCATAATCAACTGGTGATTGTAAAAGTTAAACTTACAATAGGACCATCATCACGACCATTGGCTCCCAACAATTGAGAACCAGGTCTATTAATTACACGCATTGGCACACCTGTTAGGTAACAGAGACACCGGAACAATAAGTATGAATTTTCTCAAAATCATTGTTTCATCGAGTAAATGAAATTAGATTAAACGTAAAAAACAAACCGTTGATTTGTAGCTCTGCAAATTGTGGCCATTGCATCCTAAAATAAACCTTGTCATTTAGAAGCATACACCAGGCCTGCATATATAACCAACCACATTTTGTACGCACATTAAAACAAGAAATCATCTATTTTACCAACAGTAAGCAAAAGAAAAATATTAATATGACTAACCTGCACGTCATACTCTGGTTTTATCAACAAATCCCTGTGTGCTCTTGTAAGTTGAAAAGTTTTTTCAACACTTTGCATTGGATTTGCACTGAAACATATTACAAATGTTAATCAGTCAATAGCTTAGATACGCATTGAAGCTCTTCCACAAAATGAATCACAGCTAGTTAATACAAAACATGTCAAATCATTCAAAAAAGAGAAATATATATATATATCGGGGAGGGATCATGCGAAAACTCCTAAATATGGAGAAAACTTAGAAAACTTCTCAAATGAATGAAAATTTTTAAATTTTTACTTTTCATTACTTTAATTTATAAGATTATAAATACAATAAACAAAAAAAAGATGGAAAAAAATATGAAGCTCACGAAGTTACGTATATGTAACAAAAAGTTACGTATGTAACTAATGAAGCTCCATACTAGCGGTTTATGCAATATGCATATATAGGGTTACATTCTATTAAGAAACAACATTATGTTGAGACCTGTAAGAACCATATAACACTTGTACATAGTGCATTAATGATTTATTATGAGAGAAAATGAGTGGGGTTGGCAGTTAATTAACCGTCTTATGTATTAAAACATGTGGCTATAAATGGTTCTTAACAAAAATTAGTTCTTAATGGAACATCTCCCTATATATATATATATGCCCCTACATCAGCATACTGTCAGAAAAGGTAGAAGAGAACATAGAATGAAACTCACCCGTCTGTTGGCGCGTTTGAAATAACCAACTTCACTGGAAATAGTGGATGTTCTACTGTAACCAAGAACCTGAATATTTAAAAACATGCTACAGCTAAGATATCGTTATCAAGCAGGCAGTTAAAAGAGAAAAACAGAGCAAAAAGGAAGCATCATCATGAAACATAATCAGATTGCAATTGGAATTTAGATTTTTAGCATAGTTTTATAATAAGTTTTTAAATGGCTTAATGTTAGCTTGTTTTAACTTTTAACTTCAGTACCAAAAAGAAATATAAGTGAATAGATCATGCATACTAATTATTGTGATACCACAGGACGGTTAGACTATGATATGAAAAAGGGGGCATGTGATATACAGGTCCAAGTGGATCTCAAATACCCATCCAGCATAATGAATTATCCTAACTGCAGATACCATCAAATTTCTTTCTAGATAAACCTAAAAAGGAAAATCATGATAAATTCAACACGCGTAGAAACATGAAATCGAAGGAATGATTACTTACGGGTCTGCACGAGTAAGCCTGCAAAGTTCACAATAAAATTTCGGTGGTGGTACTGTTAAAAAACCCTCCATAGGGTTAAGAACACAAGCAATATGCTGCCAAACGTTACATCTTGAATCTTCACACTGAGGATAACAAATGTAAAAAGAATTTATAAGTTAAAACCACCTTAAACCATACATCATCCTAGAAAGAGTTGCTAAAAACCTTAATTGTTGAGTCAGCTTTCAATGAACTGCCACATGGGCAGCGAACCTTTTCCACCGGAAGAGGCACTTCAATTTCCTCTTTATGTTTTGAATTATTATTACTATCTGAAACACCGCGTCCTTTTGATGCCAACTCAGGTACTCCGGAATCCTGCAGTTTTCTTGTGGCGAGGAAAAGGCGGTTTGTCAAAATGAAATGAACACCCGACATAATAAGCAAGATCATATGATACCCACTAGTTTTGTATTAAATTAATTTCATGGAAAAACGGTATAAGATATGCAAACCTGTATATGTCATCAACTAACTTAGCAACTTCTTCCTTGCCAAGAGAATTTTTCTTGGTCCACATTCCTGAAACTGTTCAACATGAAATAAAAATGCAAGATTCATTATTCGCTATATGTAATTAGTAAACAAAACAAAACTGGAAACTAGAAAAAAGTCATCGCAGATAGGGGAGGATTAGAAAATAAACTTTTACCACGTTCATCGGAGAGAATAGCTAATATGCGGTCAATGAGATCCTACAGGACAAAAATAAAAGAAATTAATAATAGGATTTATTTGGACAATAATATATAAATTCAAGACAGCATGTTTGAGAAATGAGAGCATGTTAAAAAGTGTAAACAAATCAAAGAGCAAGTATGTAAATGATCCACGTGTGAAATTTTTGTTTTTCTGTCAGACGATATTAGTTTTTTTAGTCTACGAAAAAGGTGAACTTACCATGGACAAAATGAAAGAAAAAATGCATGAAGACTAGGTGGAAATGGTTAAAAATGAAAAAGGAACATGCAACATTTGCCAAACTTTCAAAGCCTGAAAAAATAGACCTTCAATCCCAGGTAAGGATTAACCCATTGCCTGTGGAGCCAAAACTCTGGATTAACAGAGAATTTCAAGTGGGCTTTTGGGCCAAAAAACATTAAACCATGTTTGAAATCAACAATCATTCATCACACAATAACCTAGTAGCCTACACATCTTAGTGGTGTCAGACTGATACAATTTTTAAATGCATTTTGCAAAATCCTATGTCGCTTACTATAAATATGATATTGAAACAGTTAATGGAACAACAAACAACAAACAGAGAAATCCCAATATAACCTGCTTCTTTCCTTGCTTGGAAAGATTTAGTTGAGTGAGGATGCCTTTCAGCTCTCTTATCCGAAAATGCACCAGTTTTTCCTACACAAAGAATGGATGAACATCAAACTATTGCAAACGGAACCAATTAGCCTTTAGTGTACAGTCTAAACTTGCATAATTTTCCCAAACAAATATACCCAGTAAATCCCAATTTTTTTATAGATCCGGCTCCAAAACCTTTTTATTGTGGACAGATAGTATTCGAGACAGCATACAATGAAGCCAAAAAGTTAAAAATATTGCAACTGGCAGTGTGTCTGAAGACAGATAACATAGGGTCCCAGATGACAACAAATAAGCTAGTCTATATGAAAGAGTAATACTTGTAAGCAGATTCTTTATCTTCTTTTGTAAAAATCTCATGAAAGCAGCAACATATGATTAAATATAATTATATCAATTTCAAATGTTAGCTTTAAAATCTAGAGAGGAAAGTTATTAACTGTACATGCTATGAGCAGCCAAAAGCAATAGCCTCACCAAAAAAATAAAAAAAAATCAAAGACCATGTTATACAAATCGACACACCAAATCATGCAGCTTAACATAATAAAACCTCAAACCTGCTTATACAAGTTACTTTACCCAACATTTTACCAGAGTATTATATCCATATTAGCTTGAAAGTTAGAAGTGTTAACATCTATGGATGAGTGACAGTCGGATGTCAGTTTTACTTCAAGATATAGACTGGAAACTAGGTATTGACTAGCATATTAAACATTTAAACCAAACCATTTACATAAGGTATTAAAACTTCTATTGCTAATTGAAGTAGTAAATCAAGTCATGATTATCCTGCACACCGCTAATAAACACTAAAGTGAGGTAATGAACCATACAATCTATTGTCATACTCCACAATTCACCTATGTCCTCAATTCAGCTCATAAACATAACATATATCCTTGATCTTAGAGAATTGAAGAGTGAGTTTCAATTGCAGTATTGCACGATAAGCAAATAAAACACATTTTACAGTAATTATTTCAAACACCATAAGATCACCTAAAAATTACACAAAATTGGAACCATACCTTGCAACTCGCAACCAAATCCATCTTTAACAGTAAAAGATTTAGCAGCAACAAAGGCAGTTTCAACCGATCATCTGCTTCCAGTAAATAACCGACTGATCCAAATCATCCAATCAAAAGCGTTCAATCACACATCACAGTCAAAATTTCAACCTGCTAACAAATTAACAATATCAGATGAATCATGTATGATATTGAATTTCGTTTAATGCAAGTTCACATAGATTAATTCACTTACATGATCACACAATTGAGCAAAATTTAGATTAGAAAACGATGAAATCGGTCGTTTTTGGAGTATTTTAGGAAGTCAGGAGCAATACGCCGCCGACGTGTTTCTCTCTCATCGATTATTTCTCTTTTTTGACCGAAAAACAGAGCCGGAAGCAATAATCTGCCTTAACGAGATTAAACGGACGTAAAGGATGGTTTGCAATTTGGTTTAATCCACACCAATAAATCCGGGCTCGGATTATATGCTCTTACGTGCATTTTACGATCCTGGGTAATTTCAGATTTTCGTTTAAATGTACTAAAAAGGTAAAAAACATTTGTACCAATACTTCATCTTGTATTTTAGGTGCTAAAGTGCTGGTAAAACAGTAAAAAGGAGGGAGAGAGATGAAGAGGTGAAATTATAGATTTTGGGTATAGAACGTGTCATCTAGTATTTTCGGTCTCATTAAATTTTTTAAAGATTCACTTTTACTCTTAAAATCTACATGTTATCTAATCACTTTAACCATAACAATTACCTAGGCCGGTAGGTGGAGGAAAAAGGCGAAACATTCTTTATACTTTGATGAAAAGTAATACCAGGATGTCAAGAGGCTAAACAATTAGATTATCTCTACAAGACTATCCACGTCATATGGGGCGTTTTGCCCTCCGATGACGCCCAACGACGCCCTAAACACCGCCCAACCCCCGCGTTAGGTGGGCGTTATGGATGACGCCGTCGTCCCCATGCAGCCGTTGTGGAGAAAAAAAGATACGTTGGGGAGATAAAAAAATGACCGTTGGGTCATTTAAAAAAAAAAAAAACTTTTTTTTAATTTTTTATATAAATACCACTCATCTCAAACTCAATTCTCGCCCTCACTCTTTCTACTCTCTCTATTTTTATAAAATTTCTCTCCACAATGGATCCTAATCAAAACACTCATACAAACCGAAACCGAAACCGTAACCAACGCCCAGTCAACCCGAACCTCGTACGAGACCCCTCGTTTTTCTTCAACGCAAACAACGCTTACCGTCCTCTACCACCGTCTCAACAATACATTCAACAACCAATATATACGTTCGGTGGTGATTTCGGTGGTAGCGGTCATGATTTTGGCGACTACGGGTATAGTCAACAAGGTTTTAGTGAGTTCCAAGTTTTTGACGATAGTCAAGAGGAGGCGGTTCCCGAAACACAACCCTCACCCCAACGAGCGAAACCACGCAAACACAAAAAGAAACAAGGCGAGGTTTCGGG
>WOUH02000001.1:6741747-6754988 GCA_009936405.2 Stevia rebaudiana
CGGATCGAGTTTTTTCGATTTCGGATTCGATTCGGATTTCGGTTTTTTTCGAGTTTCGATTTTTTTGAACACCCCTAACTTACAATGTGTTTATCTCCTCAAACAAGTTGATTTGTCTAATTGGAATTTCGTGAACACGGGTTAACTCATTGTGGACACGTCTAATCAAGTTGTACATCGGTGGTAAAAGAGTTATAGATTCATGTTTCATTTGGATACAGAATAAACATCCAACAATATAAAAACCTTGTTGGGTGTACCATTTTGGACCTCAAGTTGTCAAACCATATTTCTGGTCACTGTTTCTTTCACAACTTACTTATTTTCCCCACCATTCTTTTACACATAAATCATTCACTTTAATCGATCAATATCTAATTGTTTTTCACACACACCAAAATCATCATTCATTATTCATCTCGGTATCTCGAATTTTCTTATTTCATCCTCACTTGGGCAAAAAGTTCCAATTCATTCACACTAGAATCAAGTTTTTAAGGTGTATTTCATCATATTTGTGTGTTTTGAATGATGAAGGGGGGCATATGTGTTGCGGGTTCATCCATTGTTGATTCACAAGCTTTCCCGTGTGCGTGTCTTGTTGTACTCGCGTCAACTCATATGAATCAGACGAATAAAAGGCATTTGAATTTGCAACAAACACGAGTCACTAAAAAGCTTAGTTCATCTTTCATGGATTCCAGGTTTCAAGCCAAGGCAGTTACTTACAAGAAGGAGATGAGGATTAATAAAGGGTTTGTGATTGTTAATAATCTTGGTGGACAATATGATGATGACTGTTTTAGTGATGTTAAAGGAGTAAGAATTTAACTCAATTTTCTTTGAAGAATTTTTGTTGATAAAGATTTTTTGTTGATTTGTTGTTAGAAGGAAATGTTCATTTAATAACTTTTTTTTGTTCTTTAAATATTTCTTATTACTTTATGCGTTATCATTTTTTAAAACAAATTGCATCATAAAATCATAAATTTTTGTATTTTTAATTTGCTTATAATATTAATATATTAAACATAAAAAGTTGCGTCGTAACTTGTCCGATATTACAAATTTACAAGTGATTGTAATTCACATGTTATAATATTTTGAATTAATATCCGCATTTTTTAAAATGATTTAATAATCTTTTTTTAGTTTTTCCTCTATTTATGTATACTGCATAGATGGGGCATCACGTATTACACATATGCAGTATGACGGTATGATGGTAACTCATAAATTGTGATTCTTTAGATTAGTTTATGCGTTTCTAAAGCGATTTTATATGTTTTTTTTCATTTATTTTATGTATGTTGTATTTATGTAATATCAAACAATTTACGACGCGTTAAATTTTTCTTAATATAACAATATTATTGTCAAATTGAATATTGAAATATTTGTGATCTTATGGTACAATTTTTTGCAAATATAATAACGTATAAGAGAGTTTTATATTTTCAAATTATTTTTTAGTTATCACACAAAAAAGAGTTATCTCAAGAACCTTGTATCTAGGCTGGTAAATGCTTAAATTGGTTGCCGGTTTTAGTATTATCCTTAGGGTGCAAAACAAGTAGAGTGCTTTTCTTTTCTTACTCGAGATTATCTTGCTACAAAGCTGAAATAGTATAAATTTTAAACAAACTCAAACCCAAACTTTAGTAAGCTTGAAGTCTAAATGGGCATAACACTCGTGAGCCTTATAAGAAAGCTTGCTTAAAACCAGTTTATTTTTTATTTCTTTTAACGACAGAGGATTTCACGTGTTAACATATCCTGTTTGGGGTCATATCCAGGGTCGACTCCTCGACTCCGTGAGACCATACCCTCATGATGCGCAGGAACCAGATGAAATCCGTAAACCCTTGCCACTTGTCGGGTTTGAACCCAGGATTAAAAACCGGTTTATCTAGTAAATGAACGTAAACTTGAGCTTTAGTATGTCACAGGCTTAAACAAATGCAATAATATTCTATAATTTATAAAAGCAAGGGCAATTACTTATTACTTATATGCCCTGTAAACTTTATTAATTACATATATACTCTTACAAACATACATCTAAAAATAACCCGTAATTTAAGTTTTTAGGCGAATTGGGAAAATATATAATTTAAGTTTTTGGTTATGTGTATATGTAATTAGGTTTTAAAATAAGGGGATAAATTCAAAAAGAAATCCTGATTTTTTGAAATTTACTTGTGACTTTGTGATTCAATATGAAGCTTAACACATAAACTCGAAAAGCAGAGGCTCGGGTAGAGTTTATAATGAATAGGCTCATCTTGGTTACACTTGTTTGTGCTATTTTTATATATAAATTGTAAGATCAAATGTATGTTTCTTGCAGCAAATCTTTAATCTTTTCACCCTCATAGCAGTAACAACTGTTAAGAATCAACTTTATGAGAAGAATCCAACACAATATCGATGGTTCTACGAGTATGTATATCATGTTTTCAGGGATTCTGTCCTTGTAATAGCATGATGTTATTCCATTTATGCTTTTGACACCATTTTTATGCATTTTTTTAACAGTTTTGTGCAAACAAACAAGCCCACTGATGGAAAAAGATTCCTTCACAATCTCCAAAAGGTACGTAATGTTTTCAAGATTGGATTTTATAACATGTTAATTACTATTACTGGGTCGCTTTAATTAGGTTATTTTTGAGCTCTTGCTAATCAAATGAAAAAGTCTTGCTAAAAATAATACATGTCTAAGTGGTTTGAGCACGTCAAAATACTTTATAGTTTGTTGTAATGATATTTTACTCGATAGCTATATATGGGAGTATAAGCAAGCCGAGCCAAGCCGGCCTAAAGTCGTCTTGTTAAACTTGAGAGAGCTCGTGCTTAAACTCAGCTTGTCGAAAGGTTCGAGCTCATGCTTGACATATTTATTATTTATTTGTTAATTATTTTATTTGTATAATTATAATTATATACTTTCTTTCAAGATACTATTTTTTATTTGGTTATGTTATTTTTATAATAATTATCAAGTAAATTTATACTTAATATTAAATGAAACTATTTAAATATTATGTGAAACTATTTAAATATGTGAAAGTTTGGGATTAAAGCTTATGCTCATTTAAAGTGATCTCAAGTACCTCGCACAAGTGGCTCGACTTGTTTACATTCGTATAGGGGTGTTATCGAGCCGAGCTAGGGCAAGCTCAAGCTCAGCTTGCTCTTTTTTCGAGCCGAGCCAGCTCGGCTTGTTTTTTTCTTCGAGCTGAAAATTTGAGCTCAAGCTCGGCTTGTAGCAGTTCGAGCTGCAAGCCGAGCCGAGCTGGGCATGGTTCGGGCTCGAGCTCGCAATTTTTCGAGCCGAGCCGGCTCGGCTCGTTTTGAAGTGAGCTTTTTTCGAGCTGAGCTTTATTCGAACTATTTTCGACCGAGCCACGAGCCACTAAAACATGGTCGAAAAATGTTTATGGCTCAACTCAATCTAACCTTGAATGTTTTGACATGCATGTCGATTATACTATAAAAAACATAAAAGATCATTTAAGGTCTGTATCAATAAATATGGTTTTGATTTTGAAAGGAGAACCATGAACTCGCAGAAAGAGTAATGGTGACACGACTTCACCTCTTCGCAAAATGGGTAAAGGTACAAAATCCATAACATTCTTCCATTTTGCTTTTAGATTTGCAGTTTTAGCTTACCAACTTGAACATTTACAAAATTTTGTGGGTGGTTTTTTCGGTTAGGAATTGGACCATACTAAAATGTACCAAGATCTTTCGGATCAAAACTTGGAGTTGATGCGTGAACGACTCTTGGAGACTGTGAAATGGCCAACTGATGATACGAATTCAGAGTAGGTTGGATAAGAAGTTATTTGATGGTGGATTTTGATGCATAGAATCTAGATAGATACATATGTACCAATAAACATGCATGTTTATTGTTTATCGATCGACATCATTAAAGAAAGCTAGCTTTTTTTGTAAAGAATTTAAGATCGATGAATCAATGATGTTATACAAGATATCGTCTTTCTCTTATACAAGTTTTCATCGAACACGTTGCCTACAATATCAAACATGCCATAATTTGAAAACAAAAATCAATTAATCAAATCTGTAAAAATAGAGCTTAGAATCATCTGATCTAAACATGCACAGTGAAATAGAAAAAATAAGTATTATAATTTATGTAATATGTTCATACACTGAATCCCCATGATTGATTCTTGCTAGCTAAAAATTGGTATGGACAAAAGAAGTTTCAGTATTTGATCAAACGGGTAATACATTGGTGAAACGTCATTCATGTCCGCAAATGCAAAAAGTGTTGGTGACTCGGCCCGCCCATAATTCCTATGGAACCCCACCGCTCAAAGGTCTATTGTGGTAAAATCGATGGCTTACCTAGAAGTGCTTCATATGAAACTCAAACCGATGAAATTCACGTTGAAGAAACCATTGGGTTCACATTCCCATTATGTAATTAGCTACAAGTGTAAATTGAAGACATATCCTACTAACTTGACCAACCAACAAGCATATGTTAAATATCCATTCACTCCACGAATGTAAAACTAATGAACTGAAATTAACACTATGTCATTAAATTGAAGAGATGTCCTACTAACTTGACCAAATAAAACAAATGAACTGAAATTTGATTTGGTCATTCCATCGTAAGTAAAACTAGTTTTATGTTGTTAAGAACATTCACATTAGAGTCTTTAAAATAATGAATTGAGTTCTTTATTTTATAGAGATTGGTTTAAAGTGGTTGTGAGTAGAGAGATATAAGAGCATTCACATCAATATCTCCATCTTTATCTATATAATTCACTAAAAATCACTACATTTTCTTTCTTCAATTCAATTAAATAATAATAATTTTTTATACCTTTATCACTACTTTTCTCTCTCCTATTCAATTAAATAATACTTGTTTCTCTTTACTATTCAATTAAATAATACTTTTTATACATTTATCACTATATCTTTCTCTCTTCAATTTACTTTGATGAACAGTGTTTCTCTATATTTACTAGTTTTATCAATTTCTCTATATCTTCATACTCACAACCACTATTATACTATCTCTATAATATAAAGATTTCACTCACATAAAATTATAGAGAACCAAATGTGAATGCTCTAAGGAAACTGATGAAACCAGTAACTATAGAGAAACAATGTTCATTAAAGTAAATTGAAAAGAGAAACAGTAATGATAAAGGTTTTAAAATCAATTATTTAATTGAATAAGAGAGAGAATAGTAGTGATAAAGGTAAAAAGTATTATTATTTAATTGAATAGGAGAGAGAAAATGTACTGATTTAATTGAAAGGTTTTCTTTTAATACTTTTTTTGTTCTTTAATGTTATTGTTTCGATTGATGACATTTTCGGACTTTATGGCGTATAAGTGGTTGCTTTTGTCACAAGGTAATTAAACAGAGGGTTGGTTTACAACGTTTATTAAGGTTTAATTTTATTTATATTCGGTTTACGTGTAGGAGCCTTGTCCTCTGGTGAGTAGCGGTTGTGTGATTTTTTTTGTTATTTTATATTTATCATATGTTTTAAGTTTTTTAGCGGTGTATACGTTATTATGACACGTGTTTACGGTCTTTTTTTATATTTTAAGGTTTTACTTTAAAGTATCATGTAGTGTTTTGTATGTGGTCTTGAATCTTATGATTTTGTTGCAATGCGGAGTGAAATCTACTGCTTACATTAATTTAGTAATTTGTTTTCTTATTTGAACTTTTAGCTAGTGGTTAAATAGAATATCGCGTAAATACGCACCTAATTAAATTTACTTTAAAATATTTTTTATAATCTAAAAGAGTACAAGTGTACACCGAACTCACTCTCATGGCTGAAAATGTTCTACTATTGAAAGAGACGATCTCTAACCTCAACCATAAATTTAAGAATCTCCAAACTTCTTTTATTCTCTCTTCGTCTTCTTTAAAACTGTTACAGGTCTTTGTTTTTTCAACTACCAAAATTCTCCCTTCAAATTACCACCGTCAACTCAAACTTAATTTAAAGTACGTAATCAATCTCATGCTTATTGATTTTAATTAGTTTGCTCTTCAATTTCCCATATCTGCTTTCAGTTTCATATTTCACTTTCTTCATCCCTGTTTTCAAATTTTTGTTTCACTCTTACTAGCTGTGTTTTTATTTTCATTATTCGAATCCAATGCTTCTTTGTTCTAATCTTGCTATAAGAATTCATACACACACGCATATATATGGAATTTTTTTTCAAAATGGTATTTTGAGATAAAAAAAAGTAGAAAATAGTTGTTCAGATTAAAAAAAAAAATAGTAATATAGCAATTCGAAATTATTGTTTCTTAAGAAAATTTTTAGTGGTCATTTGAGCTTAATACTAAAATCGTAATTCTGAATTACGGTTTCAGGTATACAGATCTAACCGAAAGTACACTAAAAGTTTAAGTAAGGTTTAAACAGGTATATCTCACAGGATTTCATTTTTCGGGTTTTGTAATCCGGTTTGGTTGTTGGATTGACGTTGCAGGAACTAGAGAATATATTAATTTACAATTTTGCCATCCAATCAAGCGGTGATGGCTCAGAAAGATGATAGATGTCCATGTGGGATCTCCATTTTCTTTAAAGATGCTAGGTACCATTCCATATGCCATAAATAAATCTTAATAATTATTTTACTATATTTTTTTTATGTTGTATTTGTTTATATTTCCATGACTCTAAGAACGTATGATATGGGGTTATTTGATGACCTCTACTATTATACACATAGTCTAAGCTAATTTATCCATGCATCCACTAAAAAGTTTATGCAAGTTTGGTAAGGACACTTATAAATATATTAAAAAGTTTATAAAAGACAAGACTCGTTTAAAGTCCAAAAATCATCAACCATACGGAGGTTTGTGGCTCCAAGTACGCCTAAATATATGACATGGGAAGGGATAAAGGAGGCAGGCCGTTCATTGTTCATAAGATATGTCAAAAGGGTAGAGTTAATATCTAAATACTTTTTATCAAGTTTTGGATTTTAAATTTCATTAAATCTACCTTTAATAAAGCATTATAAAAATGACACGTGTTATTTTCTTAATTTTTCAGAAGTTTTATTATTTAAATTAATTTAATTACTATTTTGAATTTTTTGTTATATTTTTATATTATCTTAAAATATATAATAGATTTAAATATTTTATTATCTAATTAAGTATTTTTTTATATATTTAAAAAAGTATACCGCACTTTTATCTATTATGTTTGTAATACTTAACAGTTTCAATCTTATGACACGGTCTCTAACGTTTCAAGTCTTAAAACTTTTCATCTCTAACCATATGGTTAACTATTTTCAAGTCGATGACAAAGCAACCTTAATAACATAACCATCAAATATTTACACTTGATTACTACTTGATTTGGCTTAAAATGGTAATTAGAAAACTAAAGCAAAATCAAATGAACATCAAATGTAAATATTTTATGATTATATTACTAAGATTGTACGTATTTGTCAACAAAATCATATATATAACAAATTTCATTTATTAAGAGTTTCTATATGAATTATAGCAACGAATAAAGCATAGTTTGAATTATTAAATTATTATTTCTTAAATATAACTTAAAATATCATAAATAACTTAATATTCTAGTTTTAATATATCATATTTATTATAAAACAAAAGAAAAATAATAGAAGTACCCTTATTTACAACCACATACCCCCTTTTCACCATCACACTTACTTTAAAAGCACTTCATGTCTCCATTCGAAGCGATTTCCACGTGGCATACACGAGTCACATTTTCGTTAAACAAAATGCCTCGTGTGTCTTTTTCCTGTGAACACAAGTTGTTCTATTTTTGGTCATGTATCTTCTTACGTTCCTCTCCTATTTCTTTGGGTTTACGAAGAATATGCTTTCCAATATAATAGTAAACGAGTTTTATACACTGCACGAATAATTATAAAAATATTGACCTTTTGAATGTTCACTGATTTCAACTAACTAGGAATTATGGCTGGTATGACACATAATTATCTAGTAATTTGACAAAAGATTTAAGTATGTAAAACTATTTCTAGTTACTAAAATACAAATTTCTTCAGCAAAATAGTTATGGTTCGTAAATATTTAATTATGTTTTGTTCGTTATTTTGAAAAGTTTAACAAGATTACGTGAAATTGCAGGTCAGCGTTAAAAATGGATGATCTTGGTGTGGAAATAGCAAAAATAGCATTACCAGCAGCACTTGCTTTAACAGCTGATCCTATTGCCTCTCTTGTTGACACAGCTTTCATTGGTCAAATCGGTAATTTTATTTTCTTCATTTTATATCGTTTCTATCTTTGAAATTAACGGTAGTGATGGCAATTTGATGGATATTTATTGATAAATAATCGGTTACTAACACAACTATCACATAGTTGGAAACTATGTACACTATTACTAACTTTTACTTACTAATTAACTATCACATATGAATGAGTAACTTTTACTTCAACAGAATCGACCCGTCTAAATAAAATTTAACCACCCTAGATGATTGAGAAATTAACCAAATTCTCATACTTGGAATGCATTGATCCATCAAAATTTTTGGTCAATCTTTCTCAAAATGTCGTAAATTCTATTATAGATATTGACGCGACTTTTTGTCACTAATATTTGTCACAAAATGATTTCCATCTCAAAAATATCACAAATTGGATTAGTGATCATTTTGCGAATGTTCAATTAAAAAAACCATACCGACATATCAAGATTGTTTTGAATGTCGTAAATGCTCATAATGGATCCAATTTGTCAATTATAAAAAAACCCACATAATATGTAACAAAAATAGATTATCATCATCATCACTTATATCTCAAATAAAGGTAGGGTCTGAGGAGGGTAATATGAGGACAAGCCTTACCTCTACCCCGTAGGAATAGAGAGGCTGCTCCCAGTGAGACCCCCGGCTCATGATGCCTGACTAACCGTCAACCCAACGCTTGTAACGTTATTTTCACAAAAATAAGTAAAATAATGTTAAAACTAGTGCAATTTTACTTTTGCCTCTCGAGGATCCACACACATATATATATATTATATGCGTGCTCCGCAAACAGGGCTTTGGTGGATAAAAAGGTAATGGAAGAAAAAACAGTTACATGTTTTAGTCTTTGTGGATTTATAGCATGGATAGCAAGGAGGTCCATCACAGTTGTTATGTGTGCGCTTGTTAATCTTTTGAAGGGATCACCAAATCTTGAAATCTCGTTTAATCGATATACTTGGTCAGATAAGGATGGAATGTTGTGCTTGCAATACACTACAAAGTAAAATCATAAGGATGAAAGATCATAACATGTAAAGTCCACTTAAAGTGTTATCGATGCTATTGCTCATTGTATAATAGGAAACCATAATAAGATGAGTAGATAATAGTTTTGAATTCATAATTTATCAACTAAAACATAAACCAAGCATTTAGGTAATTAGAGGAGGTGGAAATTCAACTCATATACATGTGAATGGGCCCGGTTTGGGTTGTGCATTATCTCAAACGGGTCAAGTGAAAAACTTTAACAAAAAGAGGACATGTTGAATTGGTTTACACTTCCTCAAAGTATATTTTTTAAGCATACAACTTACTAAAGCGTTTTAACCAAAAGCATAATTATCATCACCGTAGAAAAGCTGGCATACGAGTACTTGTGCAAATACATGACCATTTTTGACCCATTATCTTTTTTTGTTTTGAACAGCAAATAGCACGGGGCCACCCAGTCTCACCCTGACAAAAAGATCAGCATTCCACCCAGTGAAATCGCTGAAAGCGTGGCGACCCCGTCCCACCATCCAGGAGGAAACCCAATTTTTTAGAAAACCCCCTAGCTCTCCTAAAAGCATTTTTTTTTTGCTCCGAATGAGACTCAAACCTGACACATCCACTTAGGAAGTACCCAAGGTAGCAATGGGACAAATGCCTCTTGGTATAAATAATATACCAGACAATAATATAAAAATTTTCTAAAGAACAAATAATCTGAATTAGCTAAAAAAAAAAAAGATAAACTTACAGTCTTTGCGTTTGTCTCTATCGATGAACGATTCTGTTATTGCTTCTTTTACACGAGTAGGAAAAACAACATTCAAACACCTTGCACCCATCCTGCACTTTCTTTTCCCCTTCCAGCCTGAATTGTGTGTGAATAAATTTTATTAACAGAAACAATACCTTTATTTAATTTCACAAAAGTATTTCCTTGAACTACTTTTTTTCCATTCCATTCACCAACAATCTTTTCATTAAACTCCTCAGAATTCAAATTATTCGCTTCATCATCACTAAAATCGCCTTCAAGAACCACTATTTCAACTTCCATTGCAGCCTCGACACCCGTGGTTACAATTTGGCCCGATATTTCGTCTATCAAAGCTACCATAAATGGTTTTTGATCTTTTCCTTCAATAATTTTTCCTGTTTTAACAGTTGTAGAGATCCCGTTTAAGAACTTGAGTTGCAAAGATTGCGGTCCCAAATTACAATCCATGTTATGAAGATTCCTGGTAACATATAATGTATTTGTAAGAAACAAGATTTACTGTTTTTTATATTTGATGGTTGTATTCCTTACCATGACATGCCAGCGAACAAATCCAAATCGTATTTCTCTCTTATCGCGATAAGAAAGTTTTCGTGTTTTCTGCTGATCTGGAATACCCGAAGAAACACTAAGCATTATTACAGCAGATAACTGGCGGGCCCAGAAATATTTTTCAAGGACAACGAAATTTTTTTATGCTCGTTTGAGTATCGCTATATTATATCTTTTGTTCTCTTGTTGTCGGGCCGGTTTCAGTCGAATCGGGGTCGGTCATGTATAAAAACAATGAAACAAAAATTTGATATATAAAAGCATAATAGGTTAGTGGTGGGCTTGGTTTAACTTATAAAGTCAATAATAAAGTTGTTTAATATAGGGTAATGGTGACTTAGTTAACTTATGAAGATTAATAATGAACTTAGGATTAATTTGAATTGTGTTTATATTATTAGTTGGTTTTTGTTGGGTTATTCCCGATCATTCTATAAGATCCCGTTAGTTTGTTAAAGATTAGTTAGAAAGTTCTGTTAGTGCAGTTAGTGCCCAACGTGTAATTATTAATTAGTTTGGGCTAATGATGTAATTAGTTAATAAAGAAACCGATACATCGCATCATTTAGGGAAACATCGTGATGAATCAGGCGGGTATAAATACCCATCGCCGGTCACCATTTGTAACAACACAACAATCAGATTATTAATCAAAGTTCCGTTTTTTGTTAATCGTTTGCGTATGTATCTTGTTTTTGTGTTCAATCGATCCTGATTAGGCCATCCCTTTTTTTAGCTTAGGGGCCGTTTTTTTAGCTTTTGATATGACTCTTAATGGTTCAGCCCTCTTACTAGTTCAACACTTAATGGTTCAGACTGTTTGTGTCGCGAGCAGATGTCTGAATGATTCAGACATTTATCTCTGAATAGTTAAGCATTATACTGAGTCTGAATGGTTAAGACATCTTATCTGAATTGGTCAGATATTTGCCTCTGAACGGTTAATCATTATATTGGCTTTTAATGGTTCAGATCTCTTACTAGTTCAGCACTTAATGATTCAGACCTTTTACTGGGTCAGCACCTACACGTTTAGAAGTTGCCAAACATCCCCTTGGGTTTTATTACTAACTTTCAAAATAAAAAGTGGATTAGAGTTGGATTGGGGGCAATTACAAAATTTTATAGGTGACAGTCGGGAATTTAACAAATATATATATCACTGAAAAAAAAATCTAAGAAGCATATATTGAGTCTTTTATTAAGTGGGAACATATAAATAGATATGAATCGGTTAAAGAAAATGATTGAATGATGAAATAGCTGCAAGATAAACTCAATATTTCATCTAACAACTCACATACACAAATTGTGTGCTATTGGATTGATTGTAATTAATATGGTAAAAGATGTTACACAGATAAATAAATTTAATAATAGTAACAGAAGCACAATAATCAACCAGAATCATACACATAAATAAGAGATACTTTGACTCACATCTGCACAAATCATAGGGTATATAGTTTCCTTGTATATGTTGTGGATCATTATCTTGGTTTCCACCCTATGAACATGATTTATGAACAGATTATGAAATTTCATGTAAGTAAATAACTATCGTAAGATTAAAAAGAAATATATACTCTGTTGAATCAGAAACCCTTGATTCAAGATTTTCATCATGCTCAAACGTTCCTTGGTACAGGCGGATCATATCTTGCTTCAAGCTCATCCTATGAAAACAATGTACGAAGATATCAACAGATTACGCAGGTTCATGTAACGAATTTCAGAGCAATCTGTAACAGATTGTATAGAATCAAGAAGAAAACCAAATTGACTTACGTTTTTCGAGCATTAACCCTAGCGATTTCATCAGTGGAGGTTGAATTTCGTATTGATCGAGTATTGTGATGATCATCTTCCAACTGCTGGTTAGTCACCGCCATTTTCGTTCAGTTGAAGCTCTAAGTGGTGTTCGTGTTGAAGCTTATGTGTTGCTTGTAGCTTCTGACTTTTAACGACAAACAGAAATGGGCCCACCAAAACGCGTTAATCTCAGACGCCATCACCACACCAATTTTGGGAAAAAAGTGTGGGTTCGGTTCGTTATAAGCAATTATTTGTTCCAAACTTCCAATTGCTTCGGCTTTATTTCGATGATTGAGTGCAAAATAGTTTTAATTTAAGTAATTGTAATTTTTGCCTCTTAGGGGATGGTTACGATACAAACCATGTTTTTCGTAAAAACTATGAGAACCAAAGTGATATTATAAATAATAAAGTGCTATCATAATATCTTCGTATTTTTTTTTTAAATATGAAATCCAAAGTGTTAGTATAAATAACAATGTGCTAAACAATGTGCTATTGTAATATTTTCACAATAATATGTTTGTATATAGAACATTATTTTTGATAATAGAACTTTGTTATTTATAAATGTTATTTTGTCAAAATTATGAGATTCAAAGTGATAATATGAATAACAAGCTTTTATATTAACATTTTTACAATGTTATGATGTTGTATAACCTTATTTTTGTATTAGCACTTTGTTATTAATAATACTTCTAGGATTATAACTTGAATTTTTTGGAGAAATATTTTATACTATATAGGGCAATTTTACTTTTGTAATCAAAT
>WOUH02000001.1:6776708-6809532 GCA_009936405.2 Stevia rebaudiana
TTTTGCCTCTTGAGGGTCCACACATATATATATATATATATATATATATATATATATATATGTATATATTATATGCGCGCACCGCTGACGGGGCGTGATAAATATCCTCAAGCACATAATAAAATAAAAGTCACCAAATACTGTTATCTTTAATTAATATCCTTAAGCAAACATGTTGATCTATTTTAGTCGTTCGGAAACGTGTTGATCTATTCTAATATGAAACGTGTTTAACTCAAACCCAATCCTATTTAATCTCGCGTCATATGATATTGTGTATACACCCTACCTCCCCTTGAGAAATTGTTAGCCATACTCGAATTCATAGGAAACGTAACAATAATCATAACACATGGAGCATAAATATAAAAAAGGTTGAAAAGTAAACCAAAAAGTACAAAAGAAATAAAAATCACTCAATTGGTATGTTTTTATTTTAGCAACATTTTTTGATCTCATTAAAGTGACTCCCAATTATTTTAGGAAAAAAAAAAAAAAGTGTTTAGAAATGTCCGGTAACACATTTTCAAACGCATCGACTTTTCATGACTCTTGTCAGATTACTCAATGTTGTATTAAATTCGGACCAACACTTACTTTCTTCGATTGCTTCTAATTGGCTCTGATCAATGCCCCTGTTTGATCCTTGTCCGGAATTATCAAGAAAAAGTCAGGTTACCCATCAATCTTTGAGCATCATTTCGTTTCTCTTAATTTTGTTTTTTGTGTCCGAACACTGATCCGATGAGCTCAATAATCTTCGATTTGATCTTGTTCGTCTCTCTAAGGGTTGCAAGTCCATGTCGTTAGGGTTTTCTTGAATCTCTTCAGCTAGAGAAACTTCAATTATGCTATTAATCTAGTTCGAATTGATTGTATGTTTACTTAAAGATTTCGTTAATTTGATAAGTGATCAATGATTTGGCTGTAGCTGTAGCTGTAGCGATTTTGTTTCGAGATTAGTATATCCAAATTGGGGGCGTCTTCAATCTTCATCACTGCAGATCAATGAATCTAATGAATCGAATTGATGATGAACCGTCTCTAGGGTTTATGGAAACCAAAATCCTAAACCCGAATTCCTCCTATTTAACCTTCGGGAAAGGGGAATTTGATTCAAACCACTTGAATGATCACACCGTGAGCGATGAAGATGAACCAAGTTTCACGGAAGATGGAAACCTCGAAACCTGCAACAGACCAAAGGGTAGAAAGGGTAATTCATCTTCATCTCCATGGCAGCGAATGAAATGGTCTGATAGCAGAGTTAGGCTTCTGATTCAAGTTGTAGCTTGTGTTGGTGATGATGATGGTGCCATTGATGGTGGTGGTTCAACTTCAAGCAGAAAATGTTTACAGAAAAAAGGAAAATGGAAAACAGTTTCAAAGATCATGGTATCTAAAGGATGTCAGGTTTCACCTCAACAGTGTGAAGATAAGTTTAATGATTTAAACAAACGATACAAGAGATTAAACGATATTCTTGGAAGAGGGGTTTCGTGCAAAGTGGTGGAAAACCCGTCTTTGATGGATTCTATACCGCGATTATCATCTAAAATGAAAGAAGATGTGAAGAAAATCTTGAATTCAAAACATTTGTTTTATCCTGAAATGTGTGCATATCATAATGGTCAAAGGATTCCAAATTGTACTGAGCTTGATATTTTGCCGGCGCGTGAATCACCGGTTGTTGGTCAATGCGGGTCAAAGGGGAACACGGGTCATACTTCTGATGAAGGTGAGGATAATGCTGAAAGTGATGATGACAATGATGATGATCATGATGATCATGATGGTGAAGGTGAACCTGTAACGGGTCGTAATCGTAATACTTTTCTTGATGAGATGAATGACTTCTTTGAAGATCCAAACAATTCAAAACTCCAAAAGAAAGAATGGGTCAAGAAACGAATGCTGCAATTACATGAACAACGAGTCGGGATTGAAACTGAAGGTTTTGAAATGGAAAAAAGGCGGTTTAAATGGGAAAGATTTTGTGACAGAAAAGACCGAGAGCTTGAGGTTTCAAGATTGGAGAACGAGCGGATGATGCTGGAGAACGAACGTATGGCGTTACAGTTAAAGCATACGAATAGGGTTGTTGACTCTAATTAGATCTTGGATCTTTGATTTTGAGTTATGATGATATATGCATGAGTTATGAAATGCCTAAAGTTTACATCTTTTTGTGATTTGATAACATAATATTGGTCTATGTATAGAGCTTTCACATGAATGGGTTGAGTAACGGGTTAAAAATGATTATGAAAATGAAATAGTTACGATAGTAATGTAAGGTTACTCCCCCTTGCGATTTACCTAGAAACACAAGTTTTTAATAAAAAAAAAAACTTTAAAGAATATTTTAATTGCGGTTGCCATCAAGCTTTCATCTCACTTACTGTATGTGATCTTTTATCGATGTAGGTTTTAACTAGGGTAACGAAAGAACGTCGTTATCAAGAAACAGTGCTGTAAAAACCGGTCTAGGCGGCCTCGATTTTGGCCTGGGCGGCTGTCTAAGCGTTAGCCGGCCAGAAATCGGTCAAAATCCCAAAAAATCAGTCAAAATTGGTTAAAAATGTTAAAATTGGTCACAATCTTCAAGTATTAATAAAAATATAATTATTTTTATATATTTTATATAAATTTTGTATATATATGTTAATATATATACAATTCTGAAAAAATTATATATAGAATTTCAATCTTTCTAGTTCCGATTAATTTCGATTAATCCTTAGGTGGTACCTCACACCTAGCTATCACCTTCTCCAACCTTGTGAAAAAGTGACAACAAATTTGAAATTCTCATTTGGCTTTCACATAGTTCACAAAATACTTGTATAATCTTTACTTATTTCTATTTAAAATGAATTTATTATTGTTTTACCTGTGTTTCCAGAACCGCAACGGTCCAGTCAATCGGATCATGAACTGTAGGTTACCGATAATCCAACTGGTGGTTGGACCAGATTTCAATCTTTTTATAACTTTTTCGCAGAAAAATCTCATTTTTTTTAATCTAATTTGGTATCAACAATCCATATTTTAGTCACTTAAGTATTCGTATTTTATTAAGGTTAAAATTCCATATAAAACCATATTTATTTCATTATTTGTTTTAAATTAAATATAACAAAATTTCATTTTTATATTATTTATGATGTCATTTGGTTTTAAAAACAGTTAAACCAATCCAGCTAACTCAACCAGTTGACCCGTAACACAACGAGTTCATTATCCGGTCGAGTCGTAAAAACATTAGATTTAAGAGGAAGGATCCACTGGAACTCTAATTTGTCTAAAAACATAAAAACAAAAATACAATATGAAAATTAGAATACAATAAAAAAAAAAGATTTTTGAAAGAATCCACTAAAATAAAAGAAAATTCATCCTCTTGAGTTTTTACTTTTTTTACTATACTATATTATTATTTTACCAAACCAACAACAAAGTTGCAGAACATATCTGTAATCAATTGAGCAAAAGCAAAGCGAAACTAACATTGACGACGGAGAAGAAGATGGAAGCACAGGGTGGACAACAACAATGGATGATGAGCGCACAGCCGCAACCACAGTATGCGTACGGAGCACCGCCGCCGCCTCCGACGCTACCCTACCACCAGCCGACGACTCACGAAGAAATCCGTACGCTGTGGATCGGCGATTTACCCTACTGGGCCGACGAATCCTACCTTCATTCATGGTTCGCCCCGACTAACGAGGTTCATAATTCACAAACCTATATCCCTCAAACACACACACACACACATGCAATGAGTTTCTGATTGGGTTCATGTCTCTTACGGCGTTTAGGGTTTAGTAGTGACAGAAATTAGCTATGGAAACATGATACTGAACCTGTCATAACTCTAAACATGAAATTTGTTACAAAGAAGAGGTCACACTTTTGATTTTTCGAACTAGTTTTAAACTTCGATTTTGATTTTATTTGTTTGGGAAAAGTCGATGACTAGGATGCATTTCATAATTAGCATTGTAAATTGAGGATTGTTGTGTATTTGTGTTTTAAAACCATATCAGTTCTCATATTGAAACAATTCATCAAATGTCCTGTTTTTAAACCATATCAGCTTTGTTACTTTTATTTCAAAAGTAAGTTTAATCGGTGCAGAAAGCTGTTCATTGCTGATCATGGTTCTATAATACTGAATACATTTACAGATGTAAGGTGATAATTATTTTGTGTATTTGTAACCAAAGACCATATCAGTTCTTCATTTTGAAAGAATTCAGTCTGAAATCAAATATCATGTTTTGAGAACTGCAAATTTGAAACTTGCAGAAATCTGCAAATTCTTGATTTTAACATTTATAATACATTTACAGGTGCTTTCAATAAAGGTAATTCGTAACAAAGCAACAGGGCTTCCAGAAGGTTATGGATTTGTAGAATTTGCTTCACATTCTACTGCAGAAACCGTTCTTCAATCATACAACGGGACACAAGTTCCCGGAACCGAGTTAACATTTAGGTTAAATTGGGCATCATCAGGAGTTGGAGAAAAACGACTTGATGCGGGTCCAGATCATTCTATTTTTGTTGGTGATTTAGCACCTGATGTTACTGATCATTTGTTGTTGGAGACTTTTAGGACTCAATATCCATCTGTTAGAGGCGCGAAAGTTGTTACTGATGCAAACACGGGTCGATCAAAGGGATACGGTTTTGTTAAATTTGCAGATGAGATGGAAAGAAACCGAGCAATGAGTGAAATGAACGGGATTTATTGTTCAACAAGACCTATGCGAATCAGTGCAGCAACACCAAAGAAGCCTACAGCGTTTCCACAGCAATATGTTGCAACAAAAGGTATTTTATTTTCGTCTAAATGAGTTTTATTGTTGGTTAGAATAATATTTTACAGAAGAAAGAGGATGTGTTGTCTAGATACACATGAAATTGAAGTAAATGTGTGTTTGACAGTTTTAGTAGTATACAAAATCTGTTATTTCTGTTAACATTGGGGATTTTCTTGTTAGATTCTAGATCCATGATGTGCTAACTGCTAAATTAGTTGCTTTTATAACTTGTTGATGAACACTGGCTATTTAAAGTCACAGAAATTGATGTTATTTATCAGATTAATTAAGTTTCAAATAATTACTTTGAATAACCAGCTTCATACATAGGCGGAACTAAACCAATCTATTTTAAAGCATTGTTAATAATGCTAGTAAAAATAATAATAAATTTGTTGGAAATATATATGATTAGTTTTTGTGTGTATACAAAAAAATAATAAAAAAAATACTTTGATATTAGATGGAATTTGCTTTTTTTGGCCATTTTATGTACTAGCGTCTAAAATGATTATAATGCACTGCTGACCATTTGACTTTAATTATACAATATCGCATAATCAAATTCTAAAACCGCATTCAAACACCTTAATGGATGCAAATTTCTGCGAATTTGTGTTGAAGATAATGACTAACACACTCTTATTGTTGTGTTCTTTTTGCAGGGTTATATCCTGGTGCAGTTCCTGTTGACACTGATTTAACTAACACCACAGTAAGTCGCGTATATATATAATTATAATTTTGCATCCATTCGTGCTCCTTATTTGCATTTATATTTATTATTGCAGGTTTATATTGGCAATCTTGACTCTGCTGTTACAGAAGAAGAATTGAGACAGATTTTCTTGCAGTTTGGTGAAATTGTTTATGTCAAGATCCCTGTTGCAAAGGGATGTGGGTTTGTTCAGTTTACAGCAAGGTCAGTTTTCAATGTCAGAATAACTGTTTTTTCTTTAACGGGTCAAATTAAAATTTTATTTTAAAGGATACGGGTCAATGGGTCTAAAGTTGACCAATGTATAATAAGATGGTATTTGTTTTGTTTTTCATATTGGTGAATATATGTTATGCAGGACATCTGCTGAAGAAGCAATTCAAAGGATGCAAGGAACTCAGATCGGTCAACTTGTTGTCCACCTTTCTTGGGGCAAAAGCAAGCAGGTAGTTTTTTATTTTTTTTTAATTTTTTAAATTTTCTTAAACTAAGATTATACATTATGCTATGTTCATCAAGTAGTAGAAGACTCATTACAGTTTACAAAACTTCACATCTTAAAGCCTAAGGGGTGAATATGTAATTTTACCAAAATTATTATCTGGGTAATATATGTAGGACCCATCTGGAGTGTGGGCCCCACAAACCGATCCAACTCAATGGAGCAGTGCATACTATGGTTATGGACAAGGTTATGATGCTTATGCTTATGGAGCAACTCAAGATCCATCATTATTTGCATACGGAGCATATGGTGGTTATGTTCAGTATCCTCAACAGGCAAGCCGGTTTTCATATTATTATTTTATATCATTTTGCAGCTTTTTACGTTTAATATCTTAAAAACTACTATATGCTCTTATTTTTCATGAAAAATCACTTAACCAAAGTATAGGGACTCGAATAGACAGAACATATATTGGTTTTTTATGGTATTAAACATCTTTTAGTTAAAAACTTTAATATTATAACTTAACGGATCTGTATTGGGTTCTTTGATTATATGGTTGATATGATATTAATTAATTTGGTTAATTTTCAGGGTGAAGCAGAACAAGAACTGGTAGCAGTTGCAAGTGTTGCACCACCACCTGTGGAACATAGAGAGGAAATATATGATTCATTGACCACACCAGATGTTGACAAGTAAGTTTTTTTCCTTTCTTATCTTTTTAATATTATTAGTATTATTATTGGAATAATATAATAGTATATGTAATGTTATTTTACACCCAAATTATTATAAATAAAACAGGACTAAATAATTACTCAAATTTAAGTCTTTTTTTTTTCCCGTGAATATTGTAGGTTAAATTCTGCTTATCTTTCTACACACGCGAGTGCAATCTTGGGTCGTCCTATGTGGCAGAAAACATCATCTCCCTCACTACACGCGTAGCTACAATGTTGTAATATCGAGCTAGTTCACAAGCAGACGATGGGTAACTCATTTTTTTAGAATACCGAACTATTTCATGTGGATTTTATAAAAAATAACAAAATCGAGTTATATTGCATGATTAAACCTAATTTTATGTTTGGTTAGAGTTGGGAAGAGTATCGAAAACCATCTGGTCAAAAGCTAAGCTAATGGACCAGCCAAGTACGAACCGGTTGGTTATTTTGTGGTTAGACTCGACCTGACAAAGTTGTGATAGCGCGTAAAACATTGTTTTGGAAACTAGACGGTTAAACTAAGCATAAATGAATCGATGGTTGGATTTAATCTAACTAGAAGAGAATTAAAAAAAAGTATTATAATTTGCATAAGTACAAGCAAATAACTATGATATTTATAACTATTTACATAATTGGCCCATCAAGGCATTAAGTATGACACTCTTGTTGTCTTACTCTCCTCATATGAGTATGTTCTGGAGTGTATATTTTATAATTAATTTTTTAATGTATTGTAGCGTCAATGTGCTAATCAATGATAAAGACTAATCATTTTTAAATCATACAAGTTTTGGACCATCAAGCATTGGTATCAATGATCAAATCATGCTAGAATATTGCTCAAACTCATTTAATAATATAAGCATTTAATTTTAATTATTGTTTGGAATTCAACAAACACTTAAAATGTTAAGTTGACTTAAGTAAAATAATTATGTAACTTTATTATTGTTTACTGATTTTTTCCCTTTAATTTTACCTTCTAAGTCATGTTAAACAAAAAATAAAATTAATAACGGAATAATAATAAAATTTTCATTTAGGTCATTTAATTATTAAAATTTGACATTTATAATTTTTTTTACTAGCAATGAAACAATGGAAAAAACTTAATGACTCTTGAAAGATATGAAAAACTACTTTACTATTACGTGACATATCAAAATTTCTTTTTTAAATTAACCAATGCTGTTTATTTTCTTTTTGTGCAAAGACTTTTAAAATATATTTCACTAAGTAAAAAATCAAAATAATCAACTTTATTTTTCTTTTCGTTTCTTTTAACGGCAAGTCGGCAACCAATTAAACAAAAAATCGTGTTGATTGCCCAACAACTGAAAATGATCAATAATTAATTTCTTTAAGTTTTGATATCAATTAATAATTGATACTTAAACTTGGTTCCAAACTTGATTAGACACTTTGGCTGATAGGCTAACATCTAATGGTCAATTAGGTAATCAGGATTTGTAATTCATAATAAATAAATTAAAATGAGTTTATAATCGGACATAAGTGAACAAGTTACTAGCGAAAGTTCATGAACCTAGAACAGCAACACATGTGTATTTATGTTCGTTTGTTTTTAAATAAACAAACTTTTCTCCTAATGATTCACGAACGTTTGTTTTTAAATAAACAAACTTTTCTCCTAATGATTCACGAACGGTTCACTAAATGTTTGATTCATTTAACACTCCTTTACTAGCGGCAACATTGACAACCACCTCCTTCCTTCCTTATCCCAATCAACCACCAACCAACCCCCCTCCTATTGTATTTGAACGTCATTGATATTGTTATGGACAATTTTGTAAAGTTTATACACAATGAATGTTTCTATTGTAATTTGAGTTAAGAAATAATTTTTATACTTTATATGTGTATAGAAATCCCTAACAATTGTCTTTCATTAGATGAAAAACATAAAATTTTGAAGTAATTGCTGTGGTGTATAAGCACTTTTCATTATGATTGTATAACTTATGTGAGTGATGTTGGACTAAACTTGCAATTAGATAATAGTTAAGAGTTTATTAATTGTCTTTGTTTGTCTATTTAAGTTGATAGATTTAATTTAAAGTTTGAATTAGAGTATGATATGGTTAGAGTTTATTTACTTGATAGTCAAGGTCTAGTTTTAGTATAAATATGAGTTAAATCTCACTATATTTTTGTACCCAAATCATTATTAAATAAAGTTGAGTTGATCCTATTTTCTATAAGTGATACATTTCTCAGGTTTGATTTTTCAATATTAAATTACATGGATGAGTCGTAAGGTTTATATATTAGATTTCATATAATTCAATCTTAATCCTTCTCATTATGGGTTGATTAAAACCCATACGTTTCTTAAATTGCCTTTAAATGGCTTCTATTTTTCATTTGTTATCAATGCTTAGAAGCATCAACCTATTTTAAAAGAAGAAAAGACGTCAATATTTGGCGAGATGTTCAAAGTTGTTCCACATTACCTTTTTATTTTAATTTTAATTTTTCATCTGTTGCTAAATACCTTAAATTACCAAACCTAACAATGCATAATAATATTGTTATTGAAAAAGATGAACCAATATTGAATGGTGTTAGGTCTGGCAATGGTTAGACTTTACAGTATTTGTCAATTTCGTGAGAGGGAAAATAGACTGATAAACAAGAAACAAAGAGAGGTTAAGGGTTGCATTTATCTTATTTTTTTGTTTTTAATAAAACTGGTAACATTATTAATTTAGATCAGATTAACAAGCTTTTATAAAGTTTATTAGTAAGATAGACTAAACGTGTTATATTATACTAAAAGTTAGAATTAAATACTTTTTTTTTTAAGTTTGGACAAAATCTAATATATGATCATAGACGTGAGAATGACCATCAAATAATTTATGCCTTTCTTTATTGTAAGAGACATAAGATTAATATGAAAAAGAAACAACACTAAATACTTTAAGCTACAAATCCTCATCAAAGTAGGATTAAAGGCTTATGAATTGGGAAAGAGACTCGAAAGGCATAGGTACATAATAATTGGTAATGTGGGGCTTGTATTTATGATCCACAAGAATATGTTTATCTTGCTTTCTTATCACACCTATGTCATATACCGGAAACTTGAAAATTGTGAATTATGGTTGATGAAAGTAACTAGATAAAAGTGGGTTTTGAGGATTATTTGTTGTGTTTTGACAACTATACCATACTTTAAAATAAGAAAATACAGAAAAGTAACATGTACAGTATTATCTATATTTGAATTCTTTACGATCCTTAGTTTTAAAATATAACCCTTCTACTAATTGTTAATATAATAAAACAAAATGTTTTTTTTATTTGTATGATAACTTGAGTTACTACACATGTAATCAGTCGATACTATTTCTTCCGTTGTTATTAATTCAAGACTATCGTATATGACCGTATTAGAGGAACCACGATCAGAAATGAAGAATAAAGGAGACTGAAAATCAAACAGAACCAGTAGGTTCCCATTAGCTTGGACCGAAGACCGGACCACATACTATACGATCGGTTAATCCATATTCAAACAATCAAATTAGCGTAAATATATAATAAAATATTGTGTCATAACTCATTTTAGTTCTTAAATATGGAGTGTGCCTGTTTAAACTATCTCCACAATCGAATCAGACCAACCAAATTACAAATTAATTATATCAATTCTAATTTCTATACCAATTATCTCTAGCCTACGTGGCACAACCACCTACCTTTTCAACAACTGCGTATACCTCATGGTCTAATTATTATTGAATATATATATATGACAAAAATAATTAAATAGCATAGAATGCGTTTTATAAAAACTAATAATAATTAAATACTTATACATGCATATAAAATGTATATCACACGATATTAATTACCAGTCAGACTTAAGTGACTTAAGTTGACACCTCCTTAAAAAAAAAAAAAAAACTCAAGCTAACATCTGTGAATGATTTACATCAGTAAGCAAGACAGCCGTACACAAGAGTAACATAACATTGTAAAAAAGTATCATAAAAGATATGATTATGATTTATAAAAACACTAGTATATATAAAGAAGATAATGGTACCCATTTTCAAAGCAGTAGTGCACTGTAAAAGTGATTTCTTTTCTGACCATTTCCATCTTCATGCTGACCAACTAACCTCACTCGTCGGGACCAATAAAACGACACCCAAATTCATCACTTTCCGATCAAATTATTCCCCAATTTTATATTTCAATTCATTTGTCTTCATATCTGTTTCATCCTCTCACCCATCTCAATCTGCAGATAACGACATCACACCCGTGAATTTCCCCTGTTTTCTTCTTACTTGTTCATGTTCAATCTTCATCCACAATTTCCGTTTTTCTTAACTTAGCCGACATTATTCCTCTCATGATCAACGATTCACACTTCTATAGTTCTATTTTAGTCATTACTTTCACATAAATCTTTTCCATTTTTGTGATTTGATTGTAAAAAGTTTTTCCGGTGATCGCCGGATTTCCGCCGGCAGTTAACAGCTTCTTGCCGTTCACGATACTCCATAAATTTTCACAATTACTTGTCGTATTCATCAATAGTTATCCTGCAAGTCGTTATTAATTTGATTTTTCAATTCAATTTTAACAGGGTGTTCGCCATTTCTGTTTTTGAGTAACCATAACTGTTCATAATTCTTCATCTTGTTGAAGATGAAGATCAAAATCAAGATGCTAGCTTTTGTGATTTGGGTTCTGTGTTTCAATCAAGCTGTTAGTAAAGAATGTACCAACACTCCAACTGAACTCTCATCACACACCTTTCGATACCAGTTACTGAATTCAAACAACAAAACATTGAAACAACAAGTGTTGTTACATCACCATGATCATTTAACTCCAACCGATGATTCAGCATGGGCCAGTTTACTCCACAGAAAAGTGTTGAAACAAGAAGATGAATTCGGTTGGATGATGATCTATCGACAGATGAAGAATCCAACACGAAAGTCTACTGTTTCGGGAAGTTTCTTGAATGAAGTTAGTTTGGGTGATGTGAGATTGGATCCGGATTCGATCCATGGTCAAGCCCAACAAACCAATTTGGAATACTTGTTGATGTTGGATATTGATAGTTTGGTTTGGAGCTTTAGAAAAACCGCGGGTCTGGCGACTCCTGGAACCGCTTACGGCGGTTGGGAGTCGACGGATCAAGAGCTTCGCGGTCATTTTGTAGGTTCGTGTCCTCTAATTCTATCATGACGTTTGAAATGTATTATGGCTATATGATTGATTGATAGTACTTGAATTAATAATAGATGTATAGAGTTAATATCATTTTAAAATTGAGAAATATTTTCACAACTAATCAATCACACATTTTTTAACTTTGTATCTTTATATATATTTACTTATGTTTATGTACATAAATAAAATATCAAAATAAGTTTTTCGTACGTTACGTCTTTATTTGTTTAACTACACATGTGTAACACATGAGTCACATATATGTGTAGCATAAACAAAATTTATTCGTTAATTTTTTAAATTTTAAAAGAGGCAAATAAATATTATTTTTTTGTCTTTTCGTTATAACTCATAAAAAAATGTGTAGTTGATAGAAGTTCTCGCGGTTTCAAAAACTTTACGAGTTCTGAAATGATCATGATCCTATATGTATATTCGCATATAAATTTTTGTGTACTCATATATTATAAACATCTACACACTTGTAGATTGAGTATAAGTCTTTGATAGTTTGATATACATATATATGTGTATAAAACTGAAAAGAAAGAATAATCATTTAATTTTTACAGTCTTACCTTTTCTTATAATTTTTAATAATAAATGAATGATTTAGATTTGTTCCGTATGATCAGGGCATTACTTGAGTGCTACAGCTCATATGTGGGCTAGCACCGGTAACGATAATCTAAAAGAAAAGATGACCGCGGTTGTAACCATACTCGGTGATTGTCAAGAACATATGACCAATGGCTACCTTTCGGCGTTTCCATCTGAATTTTTTGATCGATTTGAAGCTATTAAACCCGTTTGGGCTCCATATTACACCATTCACAAGGTTAAAATGTTAATGTTTTTAAAGATTCTTTTTTTCTAAAATTATTTTGTTTAAAAACTAATTCATAGTTTTTTGTAAAGATCAGATAATGGCAGGTTTAGTTGATCAATATGTTTTAGCTGGAAACAATCAAGCTCTAAAAATAGTGACTCAAATGGCAGATTATTTCTACAAACGCGTGCAAAATGTGATCAAACAGTATACTATTGAACGACATTGGCGTTCTTTAAATGAAGAAACGGGTGGAATGAATGATGTCATGTATCGGCTCTACACCATAACAGTATGTTGTTAATCTGTTCGCCTTTTTGGTTAATATTTGGATCCGTTTGGGTTAACTCAAATTGTACAACGGGTTGAAATAGGTCATGTTGTGACATTGATTATTTGTTAACCGACTTCTAAATGTTTCTAGGGAGATAATAAACATTTGTTGCTGGCTCATTTGTTTGACAAACCTTGTTTTCTTGGGCTGCTGGCTATAAAGGTAACTTATATATAATTGTGACTTTTTTATAGAAGAATATCATACAATTAGTAACATGTGTAAAATAATCTACTTGCAGGCAGACGAATTATCCGGTTTTCATTCCAACACGCATATTCCAATTGTTGTTGGATCACAAATGCGGTATGAAGTTACGGGTGATCCTCTCTACAAGGTATTTTCTACATAAAATATATATTTTTATTAAATTATTGCAAATCGCTTTCAAGTGGATTGTATAAAAAACATACTTTTGCTTTATTTGGTGTACAGGAAATCAGTATGTTCTTCATGAATATTGTGAATTCTTCTCACATGTATGCTACGGGAGGGACATCAGTTAGTGAGTTCTGGTATGGAGTGTAAACAATTAGCATTATTTTTAATCATTTCTGAATTTTAATAATTCAATGTTTCTAACAACTTTAACAAGATCTATATGTGATAATAATAAATCCATATTTCATTATAAAAAAGTCTAAATAGCACATTACCTATGGCAAGGTTGAAGCACAAAAGGAAACTAAAATAACATTTGTACACATTCATTTATATTATTTTTTTAATGTTGATTTTTGTGTAACAAGTTGATAGTT
The DNA here is from genome assembly GCA_009936405.2 of Stevia rebaudiana. NCBI lineage: Eukaryota > Viridiplantae > Streptophyta > Magnoliopsida > Asterales > Asteraceae > Stevia > Stevia rebaudiana. The sequence goes on from WOUH02000001.1 coordinate 6,790,582, forward strand.
GGTCATTTTAGGTCGGAACCAAAACGACTAGCGACCACTTTGCAGACCGAGAATGAAGAATCGTGTACCACCTATAACATGTTAAAGGTGTGCAATAAATATTCAATTACAAGTTACTAATCTAATGTTTTCATTGTCATGTTAAATTAAATGATAAATCCTACATTTGTGTTTTAGGTTTCTAGGAACTTGTTTAGATGGACCAAAGAGATCGCGTATGCTGATTATTATGAACGCGCTTTGACCAATGGCGTCTTGAGTATTCAAAGAGGAAGAGAACCTGGGATTATGATCTACATGCTGCCTTTAGGCCCCGGCATGTCGAAAGCTTCAGGATATCATAAATGGGGAACAAAGTTTGATTCTTTCTGGTGTTGTTATGGGACAGGTTTTGATATATTTTATCAATTTTATTAAAACCAGACCGGACCCAGTTAAACTAGGAACCAGCTCCGGACGGACCGGACCCGGTCTGGTTTTCAATATATTGTATTTAATTTCTTGTTTTTACTTGTATATATAATGCAAGTAATAGATATTTGACAACGTTTTTTCTTGTTTTTTAAATTTTTTTCAGGGATCGAATCGTTCTCCAAATTAGGGGATTCAATTTACTTCGAAGAAGAGGGAAAGGATCCCGGGTTGTACATTATCCAGTACATATCAAGCTCGGTTAACTGGAAATCTGGGCAGATTGTTATTGATCAGAAAGTTACACCCGATGTGTCATGGGACCCTCGCCTTCGAGTAACAACTACAATTTCTTCAAAGAAGGTAAGTGAAAACATCACTAACATTCCAAAATTGGTATAGTTGTGTTTTTGGTCGTTTGTTTTGCTAAATCGGCGGCTATATGTTAATTTTATGTAGGAAGGATCTTCGTCTACTTTGAATTTTAGAATACCGTTTTGGACAACATCAAATGCTAAAGCAACACTTAACGGTCAGGGTATCCCTTTAACATCTACAGGTATAAATGTTTTAATCAAGAAAGAATTCATAGCAATCATGTCGTGTTGGTAGTTGAATCAAGAACCTGAACACGACGTGTAGATTTATTTGTATCAAATACACCAATTTTTTACACGTTTGATTGACTCTTCGAACAACCTTAAGCCGATATGATTTAAAGTTTTTAATCAACCTTTTCTATTTTACCCAATTGATATATATCAAAACGAGTCAAATGTGTTGTGACCGTTAAAGGTTAAAGGGACGGGACCGTTGGCCTTTTTATTAAGTATGTATTTTTATTTATTTTATTTTAGCTTCAAAGGGGTCCATGGGTCAACATGTTTTTTTATAAAAACTGGTTAAACATATCAACTCAAACACAACCCATTTAATTGAATTTATTCAACATGTCAACCGAACACGTCCTACTTGTTTAATCAGGTGATAAAAAATAACAACCCAATACCTGATTATTTAGTTTCCTACTTCGGGTAACGTCGGTAAGTTTTTTAAAACTACGAAGCTTAACAAGTTTCTAAACTGTAGGTACTTTCTTATCCGTCACAAAGAAATGGAGCTCATCCGACACTATTACCCTTGATCTGCCGATCACACTTAGATTGGAGGCCATTGAAGGTAGTACTCTTTACTTCTTTAGTGACTGAAACAAAAACATTGTTACTCTTTAATGACTGGAACATAAAAAATATAACTTTTAACTTTTAAGTGACTAAAAAAAACTTGATTACATTTTAGTGTCAGAAACAAAAATTAGTTACTGAATTAAAAATATTAATTTTCCAGACGATCGGTCTGAATATGCTTCTCTTCATGCAATCTTATTCGGACCCTATTTGCTCGTCGGCCTGACAACGTCCACCACTGACGCCGACCTAAAGCCCGACTCCGATTCCCTTTCCGACTGGATCACTCCAATTCCATCGGATTACAATTCCCACTTAATCTCTCTTTCTCAACAAACCGGAACATCAACCATTGCTGTAGCCCACTCAGCCAATTCCATCGTAACCATCCAATTCCCAGATCCCGGAACCAGCGCTTCCGTTTTCGCGACTTTCCGACTCATCTCCGCCGATCCCAAAACTCGGGTTTCATCACGCAACGATGCTATTGGTAAAACCGTCATGCTCGAACCGTACAGCCTCCCCGGAATGGTAATCGTCGAGCAAGGGAAAGAACAGGGCCTTGGAATCAGTGATTCCTCCGATAACCAGAATGCAGTATTCCGATTGGTTGACGGGAATGATGGAATGGTTAGATTGGAGTCTGAAAGTCAGAAGGGTTGCTTTGTGTACAGTGTTAACGGGACGGTGAAACTGGGGTGTGATTCGGGCGGGTCGGATTCTGGGTTTGTGACGGCAACTAGTTTCAAGATGACCGGTGGAATCAGCAGTTACAGTCCGATTAGCTTTGTCGCTAAAGGGTTGTACATGAATTATCTGCTGCAACCGTTGTTTAGTTTGAGAGATGAACATTATACGGTTTATTTTAAAGTTCACTAATGTTTATTGAAGTGTGAATTACGAAATGACACTATGCATATATAGTTGTACGCCAAGCATTTATTATTGTATATGGTGATGGTTTCCGTCATGAAATCATGAACTGCCATTGAATATATGGATAAAAATAAATGTACTAATTTTTATTTTGGTTGTTTAAGAAAAATATATAATTTATTAAAATATTAGTGAAGATATTTTTAAGTTAAATACTTTTAAGTAGATGAAGTTGATGCATCCTGTCGTGTATACGCAACAATCTCGTTTTACAATGGGGTAAAGCATTTCCTAAAACTACGATAATAACCCAAACGTATAGCAGATATCGACACGACGACAAAAATATCAAAAGTAGAAACAGAACCTTTGAACCTTCAAATGTAAACATGGCCGCCAAACGTTGGTTAACATAACATTAACAAAATAAAACCAAAGGTTAAATATTAAAGGAAACCACAAGGATAATAAAAGGTAGAGCTAAAACTTAAATACTCAAAGAACTGAAAAAAGAAGCAAAAGACACATGAAACAGTTATACCACGTCACTATTAATTTTAACAAACATGAATGAAAATTGTGTATACAAATAATATCATAAATTGTTCATCCATAAACACAACTATTATCCATTAGAAAATCTCTTAGTTATATAGTTTAAGAACCTAATATGACTAATACGACATTTACTTTATAATAATAGGTTGGTTAATTAAGGGAAAACAATTTGGTTTCTCTTGGTTAAAACTTTTCGAGGCAAAAAAAATTCAGAAATACCTATACATTTCATATTCTATACCAATAGTTTTGTTATAAGCGGGTACGTTTAGCACGACCCATAGAACATTCTATCTAACGAAACTAACATTCCTGAATTGATAATGCGTCACAAAAATTCCGACATTAGGTAATTTGAGTATATACTAAAATTATATAATAAGCGGAAAATCCCATCTCTCACTCTCATGTTGTATTTTTTTGTGAGAGATGCTGGCTTCCATAGGAGACCATAGATGATAGATGTTTCATGTTTTGGGTATATCTTAGTTGGGTTGGGCTGCATTCTTTGCTTATTGTCTGGGCTGCTTATGGAGGTAATTTTAGTTTTTTGCAAACATATGTGTTACATGGTGTATTGGTTTATTAGTTGGTTTTGTATGCCTAGGTTTTATGTTAGTTTAACTATTAGGTCCCGCCCCTCTTTTATACGGGTATGGTGTGTTCAAGAAAGATGAATCGCCCCCGAAAAGGAGTCTGGATGGGTAATATGTTTAGGCCGAGAGAATCCAATGTACGTCTTTTTTTTATAGACGCAAGTATATACCTTGATAACTTAAAATGTTTTTAAATGATTGTACTTCAACCACCATAACCATGCGTTGCCACCACCACCAGCATCATGACAACCATTTCCTCTAGCCCAACATAAAGGTAAAATATAGTATGTGAGCATTTTTGTTCTTTTTCTTAGAAAAAACTAATCGAATCATGTCCAAAATTGTTGATCAAAGCTTGTTCTTAACCCTTTCTTACATGAACTGATTTAACGAATTTACTGGCTTAGAGTCGTTTTAATATTAATAGCAGCTAAATAAATAAGACACTAATTATAGAAGCGTCAAAAAATTTAATCGCCATGGAAGCCTTCTCTATATCAGAGCCAGGTTTCGATCCTGGGACCTGTGGGTTATGGGCCCACCACGCTTCCGCTGCGCCACTCTGATTTGGTGACAGTATTACGAAACATTATTTACAAGACTTAACTCATACATAACTTAAAATGTAAAAATGGACTCGTGGCTAACAACCATTAATGGGCCTTACCAGTGTTGGACCGAAAAGAACTATATCGGGTCCGTAGTCCATATTAGTACTCTCTATGGTATACGAAAGCAACGAAACAACATAACGGATCAGGCTCACCGCAAGACTATGTATATCAACTATGACGAAAAAAAACTATGTTAAGAAACTAAATGAACAAAAGTTTTTGAGAAAATTTCATTTTTCTGCCTTTAGGTTTAAACAAAATTTCATTTCCGTCCTTAAACCAAGGTAATATAACAAATTGTCCTTTATATCTATATTTTGTAACAGTTTTCTTCCTTTTCATTATCGAACGTAGAATCTGTTAGATTTGTCAGTTGAATCTAGTCATATGACCTGCACATGAGGAAAAGCATGTCATTTCACCCTTACAAAAATAAGAAACATAGATAAATATTGTTTTTTTTACTCTTGGGTGTTCTCTTCAAACCCAAATCTGTCTCCACCCTCTCGCCACCACCTCCAACCATCTGTCCATATTCACCGACGACTTTACCGACCTCTCCTTATCGTTTGGTCACCTTGAACAATTGTGAAGCTTCAATTCTTTCTTACCAATATTTTAGGTAATTGGGTGGTGATGGAGAGGGTATGGCCCCAAGTAGAGAGGAAGACAAGGAGAGAGTTAGAATGAGATACTGGGGTCAGTTTTTAAAACCTAAATATTCAAATTATTTATAGCTTTTTTTTTTTATTAAAAAGATTAAACGACTACATTGGCTTAATGTGATTTCACATGACCATCATATGTAGCTGATAAATCAAACGTCCATTAGTTGAAAGGAGAAATTTTTGTACAAAATATAAATATAAAAGTGATTTATGTTTTTACCTTAATTTCAGCTTAACAAAACTTGAAATTTAGTATAAACTTAAAAGATTGAAAAATGTAATTACTCAGTTTTTCATGTCCATGTGAGTGTACCCATTTGCTAGAATAAAGAGCTAGGGTTTGTTTGGTTCGTGAGATTTGTTAAAAATAAAATTGTATGAGGGTGGCAAATTGTGGTGGAAATCGGTGGCTAACAGAGGTGGCAATCAGTGGCGACAAGCAATGGCGAAGGACGGCGATGGTTGGCAGCGTCAGCATCGGCAGCTGAAGTGAATGGTGGCAGTACGTGGCAATAGTTAGTGCTACAGCTAAGGGCGGTTGGTTTTAGTACATAAAACATTTCTATAAGATCTTCCAAAAATCTTTTGAAACATTAGGAGATTTTGAATTCCAACAAATGTGATATTTTATTTAAATTTATTTTAATTTCATTCCTTCTCGTAACCAATCAAACATAACAACTCATAAAAAATTAAATTATAAATCTTTCCAATACCATTCAATTATGTTCAAAGAAACGGCCCTGATCAAATATGTATTCAAATATGTATTTAGTTTAAAAGTATATTAATGGGTAAAACGTTTTGTTGTTAAAATTATTTTTTTTTCTAATATATAAAGGTGTAAACGTCAATGAATAAACTTGAGAATGGGTCCTAGCGAAAAACTAAGAAACCTGATAGAAAAACATATTTTTTTGCCATTAACAGAAAGCGGTGAACATCAAACATTCATGAAATTACTTAAGAAACGCGATTTTTTCTGCTTCATTTACTTTTTAGATATGAACACACAATTACCAGTGAAACCAACATTCTAAACCTTAAGTACTCATCGGAAACTGTAACACATTTCCGTCAACATGCATATCCTTCCACCGGCTACCGGCGAGGTTTTAATCAACTTCTACAAACAAATTCAACAAGCTCGAAGAGGCTTTCCACACAAACAGTCATTGTACGTAAACGACGACTCTTCAAGGTGATCGAACCACGAACCGGCCGGAATTGCTCCGCACAGGTGGTTATGGCTCACATCCAGATGTCCGACGTACGACGCTGTCGATATCGACTTTGGAATTGGACCTGTCAATTTGTTATACGACAAATCCATAACCATAAAGTACGACCTCGGTCCGAACACGTCAGGAATGCCGCCTTCAATCGCATTTTTACTAACGTTTAATATGCTAATGCCGGAGTTTATCAACGTCGCCGGTAAAGTACCGGAAATCATGTTTCCGTCGACGTTCAACGTCGCCAGAACCGCCATTTTTCCTAACGAATCAGGAATCGGTCCGGAAATCCGGTTCAACGAGAGGTCGAGATCCGAGAGACGGTAGATATGTGAAATTGTTCTCGGAATCTGGCCGGAGATCTGGTTGCCACTCAGCAACGCACGGCTAAGCATTCGAAGCTTCCCGATGTTTTGAGGTAAGGTTCCTGATATCATGTTGTTTCGTAGATCCAAATGCATCAACGATGATAGATTTGCAATCGACCTCGGAATCGTTCCAGTGAGTTTGTTGTCCGCCAGGTTTAGAACAGTTAACTGGCTGAGTTTTCCGATATCTGTCGGAATTTGGCCGGCGATTTGGTTTCCGACGAGATCTAGATGACGGAGGAACGGTAGAGCGGTTATGCACGACGGTATAGTACCGGAAATGCCCTTCCAATCGGCGACAATTATATTCGATAGCCTCTCAAGCTTGCATATAGCCGGAGAAATTGCACCGGTCATGTAACCGGTTCGTTTAGCCTTTTGGAAAATCGGGTCTTCCGACTCTCCACGGAGCGCTATATCCGCGACCCGTTTAGTGGACGGGTCACAAGTAACGCCGTACCATTTGTTGCAGCAGTCGTTGCCCGTCCACGAGTTGAATATGCCCAAATACGGTTCGTGTAATGCGGCTTTGAAAGCCAGCAACGCTGCCCGATCTGACGGCGGGCAGGCATTCACCGTTACACTGACGGCTAACGCCGAAACCACCGTTATCCACCACCACAAGGTACACATTTTCACTCTAGTTTCAAACACACACTTCCACTATGTGTTTTGTTTACTGGTTAATTGTTTTAGTTTTGAGGTGTCGAAACGACTGTTAATATAGTGGTAATGGTTGAGAGATGAAATGACGGTTTTGGCCCTCACGTGCCATGTGTAGTTGAGGGTAAACAGGTCAACGTGGGTAGGATAAGACGAATAGAGAGATTGTGTGACGATCAAGACACGTGGCAACAGACAATCAGTGAGTTAATTATGTTACATGATAATTAAGTATTGTGATTATTGATCGAGATTAAATATTTTTTAAGATTATTACATAAGATGTATCCAAAGTTCCAAACTTAATCAAAGAGGTCGATTATTGTGTTTTGTATATATATTATTAGTAATGTAATTACGAGTGGTGTTTCACATAATTGAGGTTGTAAAGTATTGTTAAAAATGTACATAGTAACATGTGAGTTGTCATTTAGTTATGACTTATGAGTTAGCTTTTTATAGCTGGAGTTAACTCATCCGTTCATATATGAAGCTCATCGTTTAATGCTTAACAAGTCACACTGCATGATGGTAGATGAGTATTTGATGAAAATCAATGACAACAAATTAATCCTCTTTTGGTTAGTTTGGTATGTCGAATTACAAAAGAACTATGCTTTTGGTCTTTATATTGATTTCAACCTAATAAACCTTTTGTGACACATTAAATATATCAAGATATAAAAAATGTAATTGGGAGGCACATGATATGATCGATTATGTGAGAATCTTGAATTTTAATGTATAGTTGTTTGCGGTGTGATATTGATGGGAGAGAACTTGAGATGAATGTATTGATTAAATACTCACACCAGACCACCACCCATTATGGGTGTCATATGAGATGGGGTCTTTGCATTTATATATGCAAAATTAGATTTTTTTACTACTCTGTTGGATCAGAGGCACATTTGTCTAGATGGGCCCGCGTACTGCCCAAACTGGGCCCACTCTTTATAGTAATGTTTCCATGACAGCCTGTACTGTAGTGCAGTAAATATAATAGAGTTAGTTACATACATATTGGATATGAAAGTTCACCGGTACCAAGTTGAGGATCTGTCCTTTTAATTTTGTGAAAATTTGTAGTGAGTTGGATGCTAAAGTTAACTTTGTTAAGTTTTTTATTAAATTAGGATGAAATGACTAGATTATTATGTAAACGACGGTAGAGAGAGGTACGTCAGTGTGGAGAGACAGAAGAAATGTTATGCAGACCAACGTAAAGGACACATGGCGACACCCATCTTAGGGATGGACAAAGCATATCACTCATCTAGTAATGAAATACACAACTCAAAGTTGATAATGGCTTTAATTCATCTAAAATATGACATCTAGTGCATATAAATTCATGTATATATGTAATAGTTTTCACATCTAGAGTAAAATAGATAAACATAAACAAGGTAGACGTGTGACCTAAGATTCACAATTATTTCATAAGTATACGCGTGTTATGTATTCCTAATAATCACATATCTTGATATCTATATAAGAATTCACTACTTGTGATGATTCTTTGTAAATTTATTATGTTATCTAAAGTAACTGTAGTTTATGTCCCTGAACTTTTGTCAAAAAAACACGTTATGTATCAAATACAATCTTTCAACATTTTACGTCCCCTGGTTTGCAATTCCTTGACAATTTACGTCTGTTGCGCAAACACCAGGTCTTTTGAAAATAGCATGTGAGTAGTACACAAAGATTATTATGGTAATTTCTCCTTTAACTTTCTTACCCTAATTCTTGATACTACATACAAATCGATCATCCAAACGTAGTTGTAATACACATTTTTCAGACGTTGTCGTAACTCGTAATACACACAGGGGCGAATCTTAGTAGTGGACAGGCGGGGCGACCGCCCCTGCTCCGTTTTTCTCCAGAAATACGTATTTGGTACACCTTTTTTTTTTGTTGAACAAAACAATCAACAGAAGCAAGTGAAGGCACGTCGAGCTGAGTTGTAGCTCTTACTCTTAGGTGCACTTTATTTCTATCGCATATTTATGACATTATAAACAATTTAGTATTTTTTGTTAACAATGATTTTAGTTTTTATGTTTAAATAAAAATTGTAGTATTTGTTTTTTTAATGAAAAATTATAGTTTTAGTAATGGTGTCCCGACTCCCGACCCGACCCGAACTGTTGAGTCGAAACGTAGCATTAGAAAAAAAAATTATCTATAATCTCGCCCCTGCCTTATATTTTCTCAAGATTCGCCACTGTACTCACTTGAGAATCATTAGGTTCTAGAATCATTAGTGCTTACTCACTTGAAAGACAGTATTCGTGTTGCCATTAATTAACATCCTATAATCTAATTACCGATATACTGAGTACCACTTTCACCAATGTGTTATAAACGAATTCACTTGTCGTTGATTTCCATTTTGTAATCGCCATCTCGCTCTTTAAAAGTGTCAAACCTACAATGAACTATCAATATTGCGGCAAGTCAATATGCGCTTACACCCGCACAACGTTGTTGATGTCCTTGTCACATTGCTAGAAAATTGTTTCTCTTAGGAGGGGTGTCATCCCACAAATCACCCTGGTCATTTGTATCTCTTGTTCAAGTAGGCGCCACATTACAAACATTTCCACTCATCTAAGGCTCATTCAAAGATGCAACATCTCACATTCAAATCATTCAACTTATTCACTAAATTATATACAATATTAAAACACAATGTACGACTTAATACCCTCATTCCTCCCACTAATTTGAATGACCACATCCACCCATTTAGGTGCCCCTCCGCGGCAAAAAGGGGTGTTTGCATGACCCATACGAAATACCAGGTGTTGACATAGGACTCTTTCTCCAGTTCCATACCTTCCTATTGACCTACCTTATATATTGTCTAGCATCATTCTCGTTGTCCATTTACGCTACTTAAATTATTTATCATGGAAAAATAAAAAGTAATGTATGTATATTGAATTATTTAATTTAATACTTATTTACATACGTATGTAATCCTTTAATCCACACGTACGTACTGCATATCATGTGCACAGTGTTGCCTATTTTATGTTCAAATGAACATAGTCACAAAACTAGATGAATTCCGTTGATCAATAGATAGGGGATTGAGACGAATAAAAAATCATTTACACTTTTTATTTAATTATTAGGTTTTCCGGAATAAAGGTACCTAATTGGTTATTATTTTGTCTTTAATTCAATCACTTAAGCTGCATACATATCCACCATTTACCTCCTTTGAAACATTGATTCTATCGGTTAATTTATATTTTAATTTTTTTTTGAACGCCATTTAGAATTATATCTTAAATAAATTATAGACCAAATGATTTATAGTTCAGGTGGTTAGGAGGAGTTGTGAATTTCGGACTCTCCTTTTAAAAGTCTCAGGTTCAAATCATGCCCATAGCAAGCTGGGGAGAAAGTGCACCTCCGATAGAGGTCACCAGTTCAAATCTGAGGAGGAGAGAGGGTTTACGGACTACATCCGGTTGCCGCTTATCTAGGGGTACGGTCTCACGAAAGTCGAAGAATCGACCTTGGCTACATCACCTGATTTCTAATGACTAGCACGCAAGATCCTCTGTTATTCCAATATATAAATAAATTATACTTGTAAAAGATTCCTTTTGGCAAGTTCCATTTACTGCCCTTATTCATGAGTTCCAATACATAAGGATCTATATCTATCCGTCATTTGTATATTTCTACAAACTTTCACACTACTTCAACATCGTCCGCCCTTCTTTGCTACAACCAGCACCGCCTGTGTGACCGTGTGACTCTTTGTGTACATGTTGCAAAACCACCATGATCACCGGAAAGGATATTTACGATGTTCTCGCAGCCATTGTGCCGTTATATGTTGCCATGATTCTAGCTTATGGTTCGGTTCGATGGTGGAAAATCTTCACACCGGACCAATGCTCCGGCATTAACCGTTTTGTAGCGGTTTTTGCCGTGCCTCTTCTTTCCTTCCACTTCATATCTTCAAATAATCCGTACGAGATGAACTACCACTTTATCGCAGCGGATTCCCTTCAAAAGCTTGTGATACTCTCGGCTTTGTTCGTGTGGCAATGGCTAAGTAAGAACGGGAGCCTCGAGTGGATGATCACGTTGTTCTCCCTCTCGACGCTTCCAAACACTTTAGTTATGGGCATTCCGTTGCTCAAGGCCATGTACGGTGATTTTTCTGGATCGCTTATGGTCCAGATCGTGGTGTTACAGAGCGTGATCTGGTACACGCTCATGTTGTTTTTGTTTGAGTATAGAGGAGCAAAGCTCCTCATAACCGAGCAGTTTCCAGAAACTGCTGGTTCCATTACATCTTTTCATGTGGAGTCTGACGTTGTTTCCTTAAACGGTCGTGAGCCTTTACAGACTGATGCCGAGATTGGAGATGACGGCAAGCTCCACGTGGTGGTGCGAAGATCTTCAACCGCATCATCACGATCTGTTATATCTTCTTATAACAAGTCTCATAATATCACTGGGATGACCCCTAGGGCATCAAATCTGACTGGAGTAGAGATCTACTCTGTCCAGTCTTCCAGAGGCCCCACACCCAGGGCCTCCAGCTTTAACCAATCAGACTTTTACGCCATGTTCAGTAAAGCAGGTAGTAAAGCAGAAAGCCCTAAACACAGGTATACTAGTAGTTTCGGAGGCGGGGATGTTTTCTCAATGCAGTCGTCAAAGGGGCCGACCCCAAGAACGTCGAATTTTGAAGAAGAAATGTTAAGATTAGGGAAGAAAAGAACAGGCGGGAGAAGCATGAGTGGTGAGTTGTTTAATAACAATAGCAATAACAGTAACAACACCACCAATAATGGATTAGTTTGTTCTTACCCACCACCAATCCCAAACCCTACATTTTCACTAGGATCGACTAGTGCCGCCGCCAGTGGTGGCCCAAAGAGAAAAGAAAGCGGCGTAGGCAGCGGTGCACCCCCACCTAACAATAATAAGGAACTTCACATGTTTGTATGGAGCTCAAGTGCATCTCCTGTTTCTGAAGGTAACATGAAACATGCAATTAATAAAGCTGCTGCAGAATTTGGAGCCATTGATCCTTCTAAAGCCGTACCCACACCAGGTTAATCAACTTATACGAATATTTTAACCATTGTCTTTTTGTATATATCCTATGTTTTAAACTTTTATCACATGAAAACAAAAACCAAACACCACCTTTTTTTTACAGAAAACTTCAGTCCGATGACCAAAACATACGGAGAACAAAAGGAGATCGACATCGATGAACCAAAGCTACAAATAAACGGATCACCGTTCAAGAAATCGAGAACCGATGAAACCGAAAATAAGAACCACCGGATGCCACCGGCTAGTGTCATGACTCGGCTCATCCTCATAATGGTTTGGAGGAAGCTTATTAGAAACCCCAACACGTATTCGAGCCTGTTGGGTCTCATATGGTCCCTAGTTTCTTTCCGGTTCGTTTTTTACAACCCTCAACTAAAATAATAAAATTCATCGATAATTAACAACACGAAATATGTGTAAATAATTGTATTTTATTTAAAATTACGTACAGATGGGACATTAAAATGCCAACTATTGTAAGTGGTTCGATATCAATATTATCCGACGCAGGTCTAGGGATGGCCATGTTCAGTCTAGGTAAGAATTAATTGAAGATTGCATTAATATAAGTTGTATTATAGAAAAGATTCATTATAATTAATCAATAATTATGTTGGTGCATTGAATGTATACAGGTTTATTTATGGCATTACAGCCAAAAATAATAGCATGTGGGCAACGTGTGGCGACATTTTCAATGGCGGTAAGGTTCTTAACGGGTCCTGCTGTCATGGCTGCTACTTCCATTGCCATCGGACTTCGAGGTGTTCTTCTTCATGTTGCCATCGTTCAGGTATATATGTTCAAATCCATAGCTAATTAAACACTAACACAACACGTAAATGATCGTGTTTTAGGTCACAAATGGTTAAAATTTAAACTCGTTAAAAGCATTTTAATCTGGGAAAATCACCAAACTAACCACAACAACAACAACAACAACAACCTACCCAGTGAAATCCCACTATAGTAGTAGGGTCTGGGGGAGGTGAGACAGAGACAGACCTTACCAAACTTGAATATATATTTACCAAAATGACCATCAGGCTTTCAATGGTGCCTGATGGCTGGAATCTGACAAAATTTTTGCCAAGGGAACAAGCTGGCTACAGGGCTGCCTGATGGATGGAATCTGGCAGGATGTTTGCCTGATGAGCTGGAATCCGACAAAATGCTTGCCCGGTGGATGGAATCAGGCAAAATTTTTGCTTGATGGATGGAATCCGACATAATGTTTTACTGTTGGCTAGAATCTGGCACCTCCACAACCTGTTGGTTCTCTTGGCAAAAAATTTGCCTGATTACAGCCATCAGAAACCTTTAGAGCCTGATGGCCATTTTGGTGAATTTTTGATCAAGCTGGTTATTTTGATGATTTTCCCTTATAATCGTCATAAGTTTTTAATTGATTTAAAAATTTAGGCCGCTTTGCCTCAAGGAATCGTTCCGTTTGTCTTTGCAAAGGAGTACAATGTTCATGCTGATATTCTCAGTACAGCGTAAGTTGTAGTTAGATTCGATGTCGTTAATATGCAAAATTACACATTTTGATATACTGATTTTTATTTTGTAAAATTGGAATTTCTCAGGGTTATTTTCGGAATGCTGATTGCTTTGCCTATAACAATACTTTACTATGTGTTGCTTGGAGTGTAAAATCAGTAAAAGTCAATGCTGGGTTCTAAATTCAAGACTAGATCGGTCAACGATGTAAATCTATGATTTCTGTAGAATCACATGACGCGTTACCCAGAGGATTAATTAATTCTAGCTTTTTCATAATAGATTATTTTTCTCTCTTTTTTATTAAGAAGGAAACTATAGCTCGAGTAGATGCGGTATAAAACAATGGAAATTGTAGAATTATTAATGCTAATTTTTTAATTTTGTTCTTATTAAGTTATTATGTTTGCCCTACAAAATATCAAATTCACATGTCTATTTTGATTTTTTGAGGCTACTAATTAGTCAAAGAAAGCTAATAAATCCTAAGAAAGAGAGTTGTGAGTTTGAGTTTTACTAATTTATTCTAATTAGACTACAAACACCGAACTTGAAACAAAAATTACATACATTTGCCGAGTTATTCTAGTTTGAGCTTATTTGTTAATAATATTCCAAGCAAAGTATAGCGTCTTATCTACTATAGGTCTATTTATTTGAACTTCAAACATGTCTTTTGTAAATACTATAAAGCTATTCGAGCTCTTGAATTTTCCTCTAACAAAACATGTTTGCTGCTAAATCATATAAGAGACTATTTTGAGAATTTTTTTATAATTTGGTGATCAAGTTGATTATATGATTATAAGTTTATTTCATCTCACACCATGCCGAAATAGGGTTATATACATTCTCATTGTAAGAAGGGGTCATTTGAGAGTATCTAAATAGATACTATGTTTACATACGGATCCCTATGTCGTTACATTCCATTTAAGATTAGGAATAGGCGTAATCTTGGCAAGAAATTAATTATCTACATAATATAAAATATGTATTACAAGCACTAAGAGTTGTAGCTCAATTTGTGGAGCACCTTGTTTAAATGCGTGCCAATGTTTTCTAGGGGAGGGTATCATACAATAAAAAAAAATTGATCTTACTGACGAATCAATGTCTTACTCCATAACTTTGAGGGAAGAAGAGAACAATAGCCTGGCAATGGTTTGGTCCGATTTAGGTGCCTAGTTAGGTGCCAAACAGACCCCATCGTTGATTAATATACTGATAAGGTGAATACCAGTTCTATTCAATGCTAGGCTGAGTATTAGGGCCTAAAAAAATCTCTTTTCATCCTATGAATTTCAAGGTGTATGAAGTTTCACATTTGATTTTTAAGTAGAGCAACAGAGACTCCATTTCAATTAAGTTAATCTAATGGGATTAAGGTTCGAGTTGTTTGATAGCATCTTAATGATTTCATAAAAAGTTCACTCTTGAATTCATAAGAGACAATGGTTGTTTGGTTACACATCTTAATACCTATGAAATCTATTAGTAGGTAAGTTTTAAAAACTTGCTTAATGATTTGGAGTCTACCCTTAATCAATCAAGGTTGCTTTGATAATACAGTACATGTATATCTATTGTTTTGAAAATACAATACATATGTAGATCTAGTTGTTTTGAAAATACAATACATGTATATCTTATTTTTTGACAATACAGTACGTGTAAAGCTAGTAATTTTGAAAATACAGTACATGTATATATAGTTTTTTGTACTAGATTTTTTTTGTAATAGATTCTTTTATATTATATCACCGTACTACATTTTTTAAATTTTGAAAAAAAACGTATCACAATGGTACCCAAATTAAAGAGGAAAAAACGCTTGTTTTATGGTGGAAGTTTTATAAAAAAAATAATATCGTATGAAAAAGTTATTAATGTTTAAAAGAATTGCGGGGAAAGTTTAAAAAAGTCATCAAATTAGGTTTTTACATTAATGTCATTTTCCTTGTTTTTTACCTTAAGCAAATGGATGGTCAGAATTTCTTCTTATTGTTTTTAAACAAGATTTTCTTCCTATTTAATCCTTCATCTATATTTTAAACAAAGTTTCCAGGAAACATGCACCAAGTCACAAACAAACTAAATTGACATACCTTGAAGTATAATATTGTTTTGCAATGTGTGTAAATTTAGTCTAACAAATCAGATAGTTGGTTAGCCTATTTATAAAAGTAACGCGCCACCTTAGAAGACAATCACTCCATTAGCTTTTTAGCGAGAGTTCCAAAAACGTATAAACATCTATACGTATTACTTTAAATATGACGGAGTAAGATTAAATACAAGCCTTATATTTTTTTTTAAATGTGAGAACCAAAGTGTTATTATAATATTCTAGTTAAATATTTCTCTTCTTATCTCTTTTTGTACCCATATAACCATCTTTTAATTTCCTATTTTCTTTTTTTTTTTCATTTCTGTGCTACATTTTGAATCAAGAATTAGTGAGAGCAACTTCTCTAATTTTTTATAAAAGAATAAAGATTCGCTGTCTTCTTAGCTTTAGTAGACCCTACTCTATGAATTTGATGTGTGTATGTATGTTTTTTCTTTCATGATTATCTTTTATACACTACATATAAGTATTTACGTGGTTGTTACGTAACTCTACTCAAAACTAGCTAGTTATGTGCTTCACTCACCCTTTAAATAGATATTAGACATAGTTAGCTGCCTTATGATCACATATAACCTGATATTTAACATAGTTTTTAGTTTTATATATACAGTTAACTACAATATTCCTGGAAGCACTTCATTGATTTTAAAAATCTTCCTTGTAGATCCAATTTTATTTTTCTTCCATTGAGATCTTCAATTTCATTTTTTATCGCATGAAGTCAAAAAGTGACAAATCTAACTTAACAATACAAATATCTTTTACTTTCCTTTAGAAACAATTTTTCATTTTCTTCTTAATTTGTTCAGGAAAAATATGATTGTATTAGTGTTAAAGAAAATGTTTTCAAGACGGTGAATAAATTAGATATGGTTGAACTAGAGTTGGAAGTCCGTCAATCCAATTAAGTATTATATATATAGGAGGCGTATCCAATACATATAGGGATTTTCGTATATAACCTAAGATACAATCAGAATACGACACGTATAGAAAGAGAAAAGGGTATAGACGTCAAACACATTTTATAAAAATATTTCCGTAATTAAACATATTTTCACCTACTAATTAAAAATCTAATAACTTTTCTTTATGCTTAAAGTTTTTTTTTTTTTTTTTTTTTTTAAATTACCTTATTAAATAGATAATTTCATTATCTTTAATTCAAGTATAGTATTGATATGGTTTTTTTTCAAATTTTTTTACATGGTCTGTAATTATGTACGTGGTTCGTGATTTCGTGATGCGTGATTATTCATTTGGTATGTATTTTATGTGTGCTTTTTGGTCGTGGTCCGTGATTGTAAACGTGGTCCGTGATTTCATGATACGTGATTATATGTTTAGTCTGTTTTTTATATGTGTATTTGGTCGTGGTCTGTGATTATTCACTTTGGTTCCGTAATTTATATGTATATTTTGGTGGTCCATAGTTTTTACACACGGCGGTCCGTAATTCACACCTTAAGTCCGTAATTACATTAATGACGCATCTGACCTTTTTCTTATTTCCGGACGTTGTTTTCATTTGTTTAAATCATTAATATTACAATTTTGCCACCGTGTGAATAATGACCCTCCATTAAAACGATCCGACGGATGAAATCCCATCTTACGTTATGTACGAAATAATTATAGGTATTTTAACCGCTCCCTATATATATATATATATATATATATATATATATGTAATTTAATTTAAATCCAAAGAAAGAAAATATTACGAAACAAAACAAATCAAACTAAGAAGAACATAAGTGCGAAGGGTCTTAACTACAGCCCAACGGCATTTGCGATGAAGAAATAGGTTGACGAGAACAATAGGTCACCGGTTCGAATTCAAGCATAGGGAGAGAAGTTACATATTAAATTTGGTCTTCACTTATCTAGTGCTAGTGGATCGATGGGTCTTGAGAACAAGCATAAGTAGGAACACCCACCTAATGTCTAACTTAACGGCGAATCGATCGATATAAACCTGTCAAACCTTTTTGGTGATTTCAATTATATCAAATAATAATAATTACAAACTAATAAAAATGGTGTAATTCTCTCAACACTTAATTAGTGGTTTTAGATTTGAATTTTAACTACACAAATGTGATGATTTTAAAAGTGAAGTGTCAAGTAAATGTAAAGCATATATAGTGTGTCGTCGGTTAAAAAATAAGGTTGAGGTTATGTTTGTTGCAGACAAGGTTTGAGTTGATAACTCGCTATATAGAAATGTCAAACATCGGGAAATGAACTTCTAATATGGGGTTGATAGATTGATAACATGATTTTAAATGCATGTTTACTTCCTCTTGGCATGTGGGGCATGTGGGGATATACAAAAAAATACATGAAAGTGTAGCACCAATCCAAATATTCCAAAGCTTGCCCTTTTACACTACTATAAAAAAGATAAATTATGTACACACTGATTATAAAACACTAAGACTCCACCAAATCAACTTTTGTCTCTTTGAAGTTAGATATTTCACAATGGTATGTAATTGTCTTGATAGGGACAAGAAAAACAGATTTAGTTGTTCCGGTTCATATGTACATGTTAGAAATATGTCTCTTCCAAGTGTGAATCCATATTTGTGTAATGTAACCTAATAAACTTGAGATAATCTTTTTTAATTTTCTTAAAATAAAAAATAAAAAAAATTATTCGCGATGAATCTTAATGCACTTATCTTACTTTAATTTTCGGATTGTGTAGACATAATTTATTTCACTCTTCAGTCTTTTCTTGTAACACCCTGACCGATGGCGAAATCATCGGGATGCACGAGAAAGGACATTCAAAAGCATATTCAAAGCACATGGTATTTAAATTAAAAGTTGCATAGTAATTAAAGTAGCATTATTCAAAGTGTACTAAAGAAATAAATAAACAAAATTGCATAACTAAATTGTTTAAAATGTTCTAACTAAGTCCATGGTCCGTAGCTAAAAATGTCAACTAATCATCACCTGAAACATGTGAAAATAAGTTTGTTAGCTGTAAAGCTAAGTGAGTAAACAAAAATAGTAAC